>CM038400.1:114232920-114620420 GCA_021498475.1 Saguinus midas | reverse complement strand
GTGCTGGTGTGTGTGTGTGGGAGGTGCTGGGTGTGTGTGTGTGGGAGGTGCTGGGTGTGTGTGTGAGGTGCTGGGTGTGTGTGTGTGAGGTGCTGGGTGTGTGTGTGTGTGAGGTGCTGGGTGTGTGTGTGGGAGGTGCTGGGTGTGTGTGTGTGGGAGGTGCTGGTGTGTGTGTGTGTGAGGTGCTGGGTGTGTGTGGGGAGGTGCTGGTTGAGTGGGGAGGTGCTGGGTATGTGTGTGTGAGGTGCTGGGTGAGGTGCTGGGTGTGTGTGTGAGGTGCTGGGTGTGTGTGTGAGGTGTGTGTGTGTGTGGGAGGTGCTGGGTGTGTGTGGAGGTGCTGTGTGTGTGTGTGTGAGGTGCTGGTGTGTGTGTGTGGAGGTGCTGTGTGTGTGGGAGGTGCTGTGTGTGTGTGGAGGTGTGGGTGTGTGTGTGTGGAGGTGCTGGGTGTGTGTGTGTGGAGGTGCTGGTGTGTGTGTGGAGGTGCTGGGTGTGTGTGTGTGAGGTGCTGTGTGTGTGTGTGGGAGGTGCTGGTGTGTGTGTGTGAGGTGCTGGTGTGTGTGTGTGTGGGAGGTGCTGGGTGTGTGTGTGTGTGGGAGGTGCTGGGTGTGTGTGTGTGTGAGGTGCTGGGTATGTGTGTGTGGAGGTGCTGGGTGTGTGTGTGTGTGTGAGGTGCTGGGTGTGTGTGTGGAGGTGCTGGGTGTGTGTGGAGGTGCTGGGTGTGTGTGTGTGGGAGGTGCTGGGTGTGTGTGTGTGTGGAGGTGCTGGTGTGTGTGTGGAGGTGCTGGGTGTGTGTGGAGGTGCTGGGTGTGTGTGTGGGAGGTGCTGGGTGTGTGTGGGTGAGGTGCTGGGTGTGTGTGTGTGGAGGTGCTGGGTGTGTGTGGAGGTGCTGGGTGTGTGTGTGGGAGGTGCTGGGTGTGTGTGTGGAGGTGCTGGGTGTGTGTGTGGAGGTGCTGGGTGTGTGTGTGTGGGAGGTGCTGGTGTGTGTGGAGGTGCTGGGTGTGTGTGTGTGGAGGTGCTGGGTGTGTGTGTGGAGGTGCTGTGTGTGTGGAGGTGCTGGGTGTGTGTGTGTGGGAGGTGCTGGGTGTGTGTGTGTGTGGGAGGTGCTGGGTGTGTGTGGGAGGTGCTGGGTGTGTGTGTGTGTGGGAGGTGCTGGGTGTGTGTGTGTGTGGAGGTGCTGGGTGTGTGTGTGTGTGGAGGTGCTGGGTGTGTGTGTGGGAGGTGCTGGGTGTGTGTGTGTGGAGGTGCTGGGTGTGTGTGGAGGTGCTGGGTGTGTGTGTGTGGGAGGTGCTGGGTGTGTGTGTGTGTGGGAGGTGTGTGTGTGTGGAGGTGCTGAGTATGTGTGTGTGGAGGTGCTGGGTGTGTGGGAGGTGCTGGGTGTGTGGAGGTGCTGGGTGTGTGTGTGTGGAGGTGCTGGGTGTGTGGGAGGTGCTGGGTGTGTGTGTGTGGGAGGTGCTGGGTGTGTGTGTGTGGAGGTGCTGGGTGTGTGTGTGTGGGAGGTGCTGGGTGTGTGTGTGGGAGGTGCTGGGTGTGTGTGGGAGGTGCTGGGTATGTGTGTGTGGGAGGTGCTGGGTGTGTGTGGGAGGTGCTGGGTGTGTGTGGAGGTGCTGGGTGTGTGTGTGGAGGTGCTGGTGTGTGTGTGGGAGGTGCTGGGTGTGTGTGTGTGGGAGGTGCTGGGTGTGGGGAGGTGCTGGGTGTGTGTGTGTGTGTGTGTGTGTGTGTGAGTTGGGGAGGTGCTGGGTATGAGTGTAGGATGGTGCTGGTTCTCATCTGTGGGAGGTCCTGGGTTTATGTGTGGGGAGGGGCTGGTTCTCATCTGTGGGAGGTCCTGGTGTGTGTGGGGGAGGGCTGTGTGTGTGTGTGTGTGTGTGTGTATGTGTGGGAGGTGCTGGGTATGAGTGTAGGATGGTGCTGGTTCTCATCTGTGGGAGGTCCTGGGTTTATGTGTGGGAGGGGCTGGTTCTCATCTGTGGGAGGTCCTGGGTGTGTGGGGAGGGCTGTGTGTGTGTGTGTATGTGTGTGTATGTGTGGGAGGTGCTGGGTATGAGTGTAGGATGGTGCTGGTTCTCATCTGTGGGAGGTCCTGGGTTTATGTGTGGGAGGGGCTGGTTCTCATCTGTGGGAGGTCCTGGGTGTGTGTGGGGGAGGGCTGTGTGTGTGTGTGTGTGTGTGTGTGTGTATGTGTGGGAGGTGCTGGGTATGAGTGTAGGATGGTGCTGGTTCTCATCTGTGGGAGGTCCTGGGTTTATGTGTGGGAGGGACTGGTTCTCATCTGTGGGAGGGGCCGGGCAATGGGGGAACCTGAAGTCTCTGACGCTTTATGAAGAGTTTATAGAGCCAATATCCTGAGGAAATCAGCTGCTTACACATGGAGAGCTCCTTTTAAGAAAGGATGAGAATCTACAAAGAACTCAAACAGATTTACAAGAAAAAAACAAGCCCATTCAAAAATGGGCAAAGGATATGAACAGACACTTTACAAAAGAAGACATACATGAGGCCACCAAACACATGAAAAAATGCTCATCATCACTGGTCATTAGAGAGATGCAAATCAAAACCACATTGAGATACCATCTCACCCAGTTAGAATGGCGATCATTAAAAAATCTGGAGACAACAGATGCTGGAGAGGATGCGGAGAAATAGGAACAATTTACACTGCTGGTGGGAGTGTAAATCAGTTCAACCATTATGGAAGACAGTGTGGCGATTCCTCAAGGACCTAGAAATAGAAATTCCATTTGACCCAGCAATCCCATTACTGGGTATATATGCAAAGGACTATAAATTGTTCTACTATAAGGACACATGCACACGAATGTTCATTGCAGCACTGTTTACAATAGCAAAGACCTGGAACCAACCCAAATGCCCATTGATGATAGACTGGACAGGGAAAATGTGGCACATGTACACCATGGAATATTATGCAGCAATCAAAAATGATGAGTTCATGTCCTTTGTAGGGACATGGATGAATCTGGAAACCACCATTCTCAGCAAACTGACACAAGAGCAGAAAATGAAACACCGCATGTTCTCACTCATAGGCGGGTGATGAACAATGAGAACACATGGACACAGGGAGGGGAGCATCACACACTGGGGTCTATTGTACCTATGCAACTATCTTGCATGTCTGCACATGTACCCCAAAACCTAAAATGCAATAAAAAAAAAGAACGAGGTGATGTTGAAGATGAGGCCGATAGTGGCAGAACACCCACATTCACTTTCAGGGGAAACAGTAACCGTGTTTACATCCTAATTGGAGAGAACGGAGGGTAACAGCAGAAACAGTAGCCAACACCACCGACGTCTCAGCTGGTTCGGCGTACGTAATTCTGGCTGGAAAATGAAGTTTAGCACTTTCCACCTCATGGGTGTCAAAGCCATTGCACTCAGCTGAGCTGCAGACAAGAGCAGAGCTTTCAGTGGACACTTTAAACAGGTGGAATCAAGATCCTGAAGCACTTCCCTGAAGAACTGCAGCAGGAGAGGAAAGGTGGCCTTGCCGGCACCGTCCGGAAGATGCACCAGCACGGCAGTGGCCACCGGCGGGCGGCGGGGTCCCGTCAAAGCCGCGGCAGAGTGGTCGTGACGGTAGATGTTGGGACGCTTGAGGCATTTTGCGTGTTGACTTTCTGGAGGGGCCAAAGTACAGCAGCATCCGCTCGTTATGCAAGTGTTTTGAGAAAGTTGGTCCAAGCTGTAGCAGACACACGCCTGGGAAGCTTCACCAGAGAGCGCTCCTCCGCCAGCACATGCTGCCCTCACCCCCTCATCAAATGCGGACAGTTTCGCACGCGTTCCGCCGGGAAGCCACCAGCCACCCCCTTACAGTCCTCATTCCACTCCTCACTCCTCTTTGTTTCCTGATCTTAAATGTTTTCAAAGGGCACCCATTTTTCTTTAGAAAGTAACGTGGAAAAGACTGCATCTATGTGGCTCAACTACCAAGGTCCTTGGAATTCCAAGGAACCGAGGTCCCCTGGGAATGGATTAAATGGCGGGTTCGATCCCACCGGAATCGTCTTGGCCTTGATGGAGCTTATGTTGAAAACTAAAGTTTATATTTTTATTTTTACCTTTTCACTCACTTCTCTGGTGAACTTTTAGTCCCCTTATATTTGTCCACTCAGGAAAAATGTAAACTTTGTCTTGACTTTGGTGCTAAGTGTAACTCTGTCATTTTATATGCAAGGACAAGCGAGTGGCTTGGAGTCCGCAGACTTCCCAGCGAGCCTCCCGGGCCGTACCCAGGCGTCCAGAGTCAGGAGGCCCGTGCCGGGAGGCTGCACAAGTGCTCAGCACACACTTGGGGTCCCAGCAAAGTTGGGTTACCAGGAAAGATGTGAAGAATGACCTTGATATTTTCTTAAAGAAAATGCCTCGACATGCAGGGGAGCACCAGAGATTTGACTTGCTCACGCTCATTTTAGCTCGTAGTACTTACAGATTTGGAGTTCTCCGTGTCAGCGTGTTTCGCCACGTTGGGAAGTCGTTATCCCACTGGCCTTCATGCATCTCCATCTGGTTCTACATGGAGCTGAGTCCCCAGATGACTGTGGTGGTGTAATGATAACAGGGCGTGGGACGGGAGGCCTGGCCTCACCGCTGGTGCCAGGCAATGCCGAATGGATTGTGTGACCTTGCTGGCCTTGGGTTCTCCAAGCCTGAGATGGCATCTCAGATGATCAGGCAGAATTTTCCAGGTCCAGCAGTTCCCAGTTACCAGCCATGCTTGGTCCGGAGTGCACTGCCCAGAGCAAGCTCACAATACAGCCAAGAACAACCTCTGTTGAGTGGATGGGCAGGTGGGCAGGTGGGTGAGGGGCAGTGAGCAAGGGAAGGTGAGCCCCTCATCTCATGGGATCAGGGAGGGAGTGAGCAGGGGAAGGTGGGGCCCTTCATCTCGTGGGCTCAGGGAGGGAGTGAGCAGGGGAAGGCGGGGGGGAGTGAGCAGGGGAAGCGGGGCCCCTCATCTCGTGGCCTCAGGGAGGGAGTGAGCAGGGGAAGGCGGGGCCCCTCATCTCGTGGCCTCAGGGAGGGAGTGAGCAGGGGAAGGCGGGGCTTCTCATCTCATGGGTTCAGGGAGGGAGTGAGCAGGGGAAGGTGGGGCCCCTCATCTCGCGGTCTGAGTTCTCTCCCTGGCCAGTCGTCGGGCTGGAGATGTGCTGGACCTTTTCCTCTGTTTGCCACACTTTCTTCCCTTTAAAACATTTAACCAGTTATTGTCATTGGTAGTTTTGCTAAATTAAAGCAGGGAGGACTTGGAGAAGGCGGTGCAGCCCTGACACCCTCAGGGCCAGCTTCCTCCCAGCACGGTTTTCATCCAGAGACCAGGGCCGTGAGCTGCTGCCCTGCAGAGATCCAATGTCCTGGCATCCTGAGTTCATCACTGAGATGACGGAAACCAGCTCAGACAGGAAAACTCATCACTTGCCAAACTGGGGCTGGGGCTGCCTGCAGAGAGCCCGTTCAAACGGGCTGGCCAAGCCCCAGCCCACTGCCTGGATGAGAGGCGTGTGGCAGGGCTGTCGGAGCCATCGGGAAAAGACCCTTCCTGCACCTGGGCTTAGAATAACTGTGTCTGGACCCGCCGCCCACTCCCCACTTGTGGGAACTGTTTCAGGCCCTTTCTAACGTGCACGTGGGTCTCTTGCTCAGGATACGGGTGGGCATTCCCTGAGGACTCAGGTGGTCCTACCTGCGGCAGTGAGTCAGTCTCCGGGCTCAGGAGGCCTGCTGTGCGGAGGAAGCCTGGGCGGCTGGGGCTGGAACTGGCACTGTGCCCCATTCCTGCTCTTGTGGACTCTAGGGGCATGCTGGGCCCAGGGGCACCTCCCCACACCTCCGCCCTTCGCTCATGGGCTGTGGATTGGATTTGAGCTGCTCAAGGACCAGCTCCTCAGGCCTGTGCAGAAAGAAAGAGGAGGCTCCCAGGACTGGATTCCGGGAGGGACCCTCACTCTTTCTGCCTGAATGAACACTAATACGCGGACTTGAGATTACTCATGTTGATTTATGTGAATCTAGCTCGTTCTTTTTGCCTCTGACATCACCCTTCCGTCTGAATCCAAGTCAGATTTATGCATCGCCCTAACAAGGTAAGAGGGAGGGATGCCTGCCGTGTCAGAGGACCCCGCCGCCCCCCGCCAGGCAGAGAACGGGGGAGCACAGCGAGGTCGGGCCGGATTCCATACCCCGACACCTCCCGACACAAACCCAGCAAGGACGGCCCCAGAGTGTCACAGGCAGGGTGGTGGCTACGCATCTCCGGGCACAGAGGCTGCTTCTGAGGAGACCCCAGAGTGTGTGTGTCAAGCACGGGGGTGAGCCTGGGACTCGGGCCAGACATCCTGGGTGCAAACCCTGAGCACCCCATTCACGCTGGGCCCCTGGGGAGGATGCTTGCTGGCCTCAGCTCCGCCTCTATGGATGTGTGTCCTGCAGACCTGTGGTGTCATGGCAAGGACAGAGAGACACGTGCTGTTTAGGGTATCAGGTCATGAGCACTGTGTGTGCGTGCATGTGGGTATGTGTGTACATGAGAGCACATATATGTGATCATGTGTGTGCATGTGTGTACGTGACAGCATGTGTGTGATCATGTGTGTGCACGTGTGGGCGTGTGATTGTTCATGTGCGTGTGTAGTACATATGGACAGATGTGTGATCATGCAGTTCGTGTGTGTACCTATGGACATGTGTGATCATGTGTGCATGTGTGTACGTGACAGCATGTGTGTGATCATGTGTGTGCACGTGTGGGCGTGTGATTGTTCATGTGCGTGTGTAGTACATATGGACAGATGTGTGATCATGCAGTTCGTGTGTGTACCTATGGACATGTGTGATCATGTGTGTGCATATATATACAATTCTGCATGTGCACGTATGTGTGTATGTGTATTCACATGTGTATTTGGATATGTGTGTGCGTGTGAATATGCAATGGAATTTTCTGCTCACCGACTCTTAATTTATAAAGCAAACACCCAGCAGGCAGGATGCAATTTGAGCCCCACTCATGGCGAAGTCTGGCGAGGCCCTCCACGGAACCCGGACCTCACTAGAGCAGAACTTGTATGGAAGGAAAGGAAGCAGCCAGGGAGCATTCACTGTCATCTGCCCAGACCTGCCGACAGCTGCGCATGCACAGCAAGGGAAAGGCCCTTGTTCTGAAGCTGCTGTCACAGGCAGCACGGTGAGGGGCAGGAGGCCGGGGAGCATCCAGCGGCGAGGCCACAGAGCAGAGCATCTGCTGTCTACTGGGAGGGCACCGGGCTCTGGGGCCTTTGTCGTGTTAACTGTCCACCCTGCACTCCTCTGTCTGCTCCTCTGACCGTAACAGCTTCTCGAGGCCAGGCACTGTGGCCAGGCTGGCACGAGTAACATCAGGACCTGGGGTTGCAGCCCCTGGAGGGCCCATTCACCTGACTCTGAGCCACAGGCAAATGCCACACAAAACCCATGGCCCATCTTGTACACAGAGGCCACTGGCAATGCAGATCAGGCTGCATGAACTCATCTCCTCCACTGGGAAGACAACCCAGGAGACAGCAGATCCTCCTGGCACCCGACGAGGGCCTCCACCACCCTCCCGGCGCCTCCATCCTGCCTGCTTCCCCTCCCCCTCCCCACGGGCTCAGAGCAGTCAGATCAGTTTTCCAGGGTCCATGTCAGCCCCACAGTAAGTGTCCTGCTTACAAGCTGAAGCCAAGACAGACTTGTGCACACATGAGGATGAGCGTCTCTGCAGTTTAGGTGAGGTAGGGCTGCCTACCTCCAGGACCCCTGATTTGTAGCAGTGCTGAGATTCAAACTCAGGTAACAGATCAGTTAGGAACCAGTGGGATGCTCAGCACGGAGAAGCCAATTCGTCATTCATCCCCCGGTGTAGGACTGGGGGATGTGTCACTGGGCAGTGCCGACCTGCAGCCTCCGGGGCCACCCTGGCAGTGCCCAGCTCCCGTCTCACACAGGGGCCCATATTTCCCAGCAGTGACACTTGGGAAGGAGCCTTTGTGGGCCAGATCCAGGGAGTGCACAGCTCCCCTCCATTTCACTAGCCAGAGTCAGCCCCCCTGCCCACCCAGCCACATATGCACACGCAGCCATGTGCCAGGCCCCTGCCCACCCAGCCACATGTGCATACACAGCCGTGTGCCCAGGAAGGGAGCACTTGGATTTGGGCCCATGTGGCACATCCACGGGCTGGAGCTCAGAGACAGATCCTACCACGACACCCACACAGGTGTCTGTGAGCCTCGAGCCTCATGAAGGCGGGGGGCACAGGGAGGGCCTGAGACAGCGACGTTTTATGTAGGGCAGAAACTGCAGGTTCAGGCACAGAGGAGGGGCTGTCACCCGACAGATGGTGCCTCCCTTGATGGAACTATCTTGAGGCCCAAACCTGGGTCTCAGACAAGCACTGTGTCCTGAGACACCGACGTCCACTCATGTTTGAGGGAGTATGAGCTTGAACGTGACCTCCTACAGAGAGGCTGGAGCAGCTGCTTCCCAGCCCCAGGCTATGTTTGAGCAGCTCATGGGTGCATACCACACACAACCCCACCGTGGCCAGTCACCGTGGGCCAGACCCATGTGGCAGCTTCCAGAGGCACCACAGGGTGACAGCCCCAGACCTTGGAGGAAGTGACACAGACGATGTTGACCTTTGCGACCCCCACCATCCTCCCAGTCTCACCCCCAACGCCTCCTCTGGCCCCATCAGAACCTCCTCCTGTGGGCCTGCAAAACCAGAGCCTGGGAGGAACATCTGCCTATTACAGCTCGTGCCCTCCCAGTGTGTTGGCATCCAAGGCCTCGAGATGGTCTCTGGCGGGCCTCAGGCCGGACTAGACCCTGAATGGGACTGTGAGGACCCAGTAACAGCCTCTGGATGGTGCCCGGTGGGCCTCTGGCCGGGCTGGACACTAGATGGGGGACCCAGTCACAGTCTCTGGACAGTGCCCAGTGGACCTCGGGCCGGGCTGGACCCTGGATGGGAGGACCCAGTCACAGTCTCTGGACGGTGCCCGGTGGACCTCGGGCCGGGCTGGACCCTGGATGGGAGGACCCAGTCACAGTCTCTGGACGGTGCCCGGTGAGCCTCGGGCCAGGCTGGACCCTGGATGGGGGACCCAGTCACAGTCTCTGGATGGTGCCTGGTGAGCCTCGGGCCAGGCTGGACCCTGGATGGGGGACCCAGTCATACCTTGGGTGTCACAGCCGCCCAGAAGGAGCAGCGATGATGACGACTCAGCTTTTCTGCTGTCGTACAAACAGGTTTCAAGTTCTTCTGGATCACAACCACGTGGCCAGCTGAAATCGCGCAGTTAACATCAGCACGGCCATGGCTTCAGGCTGGGCAGCACTTCGGGCCAGAATCACACACGCAGAGAGAATTTCCAGAGCCTGTATTTTGAGCTCAGGCTGCCGAGGCAACGTCCCGCAGACGAGGGGCTTAAAGAACGGGAGTGTATTTTCACACAGCCCTGAAGGCGGAAGTCTGAGGTCCAGGCACTTCCCGAGGCCACTCCCCAGTCTGGGTGCCATCTTCATCTTCAGACGGTGCCACTACATGTGCCCGTCTGTCTGCGTCTGGGTACCCCTCGGATAAGGACACCCATCCCGCTGGGTCAGGATCCACCTGCAGGAGCTTGTTTTACCTTCATCTGCTCTTTAAAGGCGCTATCTCCAAGACACCACACGCGGAGGTCCTGGGGGTCAGGGCTGCCACGTGAGCTTGGAGGCGCAGTCAGCCCGTCCAGGGCCACTGAACCGCCTCGCAGTCCTTGCCTGGCAGTGCTGTTTAAAGGATTATATTTACATTCTCCTTTGAAAATGTCTTCTTAGTGTAAGGTTTCTTGGGCACAAATCTGGCTCAGCTGGGGTGTTTAGTGTTGACTGTGACATCACACCCAGAGCTGGTAGGATGGGCCAGGAGTGGGCCTGGCAGGGGTCTGTGAGACGGGTCGCTGCCAGGCCAGCTGGGAGAGAGGGGAGAGCCTCGTTTCCACTCGGCACTGGCGTCGGGCAGCCCACCGGCTCCTAAGACCCGTCAGGGAAGCAGAGGTTTTGTGGCACAGCAGGCTGAGGGGGTGTTGCTACGCTCCTGAAGATGCACTCCAGCTGCTTAAGGCAGAAGAATCCTGTCCAAAGTCGGAGCAGATTCTACCCCAGCCTTCTCAAGGCTCCAGACCACACATCCTGCTTCTCCTGTAACCTCAGTCAGAGCACTTGGAGAACGCTGGTCCATGCGGAACTGAATCCCCAAGTGTGTCTGGGGCCCCGAGCCCGGGCACAGGCGGGACTGGCGAACCCGGGCACAGGCGGCAATGGCAGAACTCAAGCACAGGTGACACTGGGGGAGCCCGGGCACAGGCAGCACCAGTGGAGCCCGGGCACAAGTGGCACTGGGGGAGCCCAGGCACAGGCAGCACCAGTGGAACCTGGGCGCAGGTGGCACTGGCAGAACTCGGGCACAGGTGGCACTGGCAGAACCTGGGCACAGGTGGCACCAGGGGAGCCTGGGCACAGGCAGCACTGGCAAAACTCAGGCACAGGTGGCACCAGGGGAGCCCAGGCACAGGTGGCACTGGGGGAGTCTGGGCACAGGTGGCACCAGTGGAACTTGGGCACAGGCAGCACCTCTGGAGCCTGGGCACAGGCATCACCGGTGGAACTTGGGCACAGATGGCACTGGTGGTACTCGGGCACAGGTGGCACCGGTGGAACTTGGGCACCGGCAGCACCTGTGGAGCCCAGGCACAGGCAGCACCAGTGGAGCCTGGGCACAAGTGGCACTGGGGGAGCCTGGGCACAGGCAGCACCAGTGGAACCTGGGCACAGGTGGCACCTGCAGAACTCGGGCACAGGCGGCACCGGCAGAACCTGGGCACAGGCAGCATCAGGGGAGCCTGTGCACAGGCAGCACTGGCAGAACTCAGGCACAGGTGGCACCAGTGGAGCCTGGGCACAAGCAGCACCAGGGGAGCCCAGGCACAGGTGGCACTGGGGGAGTCTGGGCACAGGTGGCACCGGTGGAACTTGGGCACAGGCAGCACCTCTGGAGCCTGGGCACAGGCATCACCGGTGGAACTCGGGCACAGGTGGCACTGGCGGAACTTGGGCACAGGCAGCACCTGTGGAGCCCGGGCACAGGTGGCACCTGCGGAGCCCAGGCAAAGGCAGCACCGGCGGAACTCGGACACAGGTGGTACTGGTGGGTCCCGGGCACAGGTGGCACTGCTCCACTGGCCTAGCTCCTGTCCTTTCTTGTAACTTTGTCCACCGGGAGCCGCCTGCCTTGAGTTGCAACCTCCTTGCAGCACCGCCCGATCTCTGGATTTTCTGTGTCCATCCAAGTGGACAAGTGAATGCACCGTGAATGTCACTGTCCTCCTCCCCCTCGTCTTTCAAGAAGCTGCTGTAACTTTAACAGCTGTCCTTGCGACTTCCCGCACACCATCGAGCTCGTGCTTCCCAGAGCTGGGTCTCCGCACATGGCGTGAATGCTTCTAACGGTGCCGCATGCTGATGAGAGGCCTGTGAGTTTCCATTCACCCCGTAAGCGTTTTTAAGTCTTAGAACTGTGCTCCGCACTGGAAATCATTTCTAGAACATGATTCTTGACCAGCCAAGCGTGTAGCAGTGGCCTCACTCTCAAGGCATTTTAAAGCAAGGTAGCGAATATTTGTTGACCCGCTGGGTGCCCCATCTGTCCTAAAAATAGAGATGAATATAAATGCTAAAACGTCATGGATCCTGACCCCAGTTAGTAAATAATCAAGTGGAGAAATACGATAAATGCACCACAAGTAAATAAGCCCTTGATATATAGCAAATATGTTTTGCCTTATGAGCATACATGTCACATAAACAGAAATTCTGCTTTCAGAAGGCAATCCCCTCGCTGTGGGTGCCAGTATGTCAGGGAACTTCCTAGCAGGGGCCATGTGAGCTAATGCCATGGGCTGAACTGTGACCCAGGAAGATATGTCCAAATCCTGGCCCTAGCAGCTCAGGATGGGACCTTGAGTGGACGTAGACGGTTGGAGACAGTTTGCTGGATGAAAAGGACACCATACTGCAGGAGGTCATCATTGCAACGTGTCCCTGAGACAGGGAGGAGAGACTCCGAGGCGCAGAGGGGAGCTCTCTGCGTGGCTTGGAGGTGGGCAGTGGGGCCGGGGAAGCGCACGTCTGTGAGCCGAGAGGAGGCTGGGAGTCAGGAAGGGCCCCCTCGAGGCCCTACCCACGCTTCCCTCCCAGGTCTCTGAGCCCAGCCTGTGAGACCGCAGGCGCCTGTTGGTTCAAGCTCATCCGCCTGGAGTCCTCTGTTCAGGAGAACCCAGGAGCCTCACACGGCCAGACTTTGAGTCCCGGGAGCATGTCTGCAGGTGGAGACCGGGAGGCTGCACGGGATGCAGCGGCGGGGTCGTGCAAGACTCAGGGAGGGTGGGAGGTGGATGCCACGTGGCAGCACCAGCTGCACGTTGCCCCTGATGGCGAAATGCAGAAGCCGCTGCCCGCTGGGGGTAGTGCAGACCGAAGGCTCCCGGGCTCCTTGGCCGAGCTCCAGCTGAGGTGCTTCCAGTGCGATCCGGGCCCCTCATCCTCACACGAGTTCCCCGCAGAGGGCTTCCATTCCATTGTTGCATAGATCCCACGTGTGTGAAAGGTGCAGGAATTCGGCACTTGGACCCGCAGGGGGCCTCCCGAGCTGGCACATCCCTGGAGGCACAGCCTCTGCCGACGTCCCAAAGCTCCTGTGCTGGCGTCCCCCATGGTGTTCACCGCACAGTGGGGTTCCTCTGCCAAGCCCTGCGAAAAAGAGGAGGCCACCCCCCTCCCCGCCTTGCACAGCTCCTGGCTGGGCCGCGCTTCATCCTCCTCTTGGGTTCTAATCAACTTTGGGCCAGCCCATCTGTGCCTGTTCCGGACTCCAGTTTTGACAACTACTGACTGAATTGCCCAGTCAGTTCCATGAAAAGATGGACATGGAAATGGGCCCGGCCAGCTGCCGCTGGCCTTCCCTGGTTAGAGGGGCTGCGAATGCTGCAGCTTTGTTTTATTTAAACTATGTGTATTTGTATAAATATAAGAAACTGTCTGCTCTCCGCCCACAGAGTAATTGTCTAGCTCTATCATCTAATTATCTCAACACGTTTAGTGAGCAAGATATTAAGGCCCAGATTAGATATTAAAAGGCATTGTTACAGAACAGAAATGAGATTCGCATGGAGGGGTAGCTAGTTCCAGCGTGGGGACCCCTTCACACGGCACTCGATTAGGTACGTGGACTCAGCTCGGAAATGTTCCTGTAGGAGAACAGAGATGAAAATTCATTGCCACATCCAAATCCTGCCAACCCCGCCATTCCTTCTAAAAATGCAGTGCCACAAAGCTCCGAGGAGTGTCTGATGTTAACAGAGACACAGATCCTGTGCGTGAATGCAGTGCAGCTGCAGAGAGGGCGAAGGCTGTGGCATGGGCTGTGGCATGGGGTGGGCAGCTTCTCTGGGGACACATATATGTCTCTGGAGACAGTCTTGGCTTGGGCACCACCCGCAACCACGTGTCCTCAGGTGGCCTGACTGTGGAGCTCTCGGAAATCCAGGGATGCAGAGATGGCAGGCTGGGGCGTCAGGGGCTGGGGTCTGGGTCATTGTGAGTCTAGAGGCCCCCACTGCGGGCTGCTATCCCATAGAGGGCTGTCCTCACTCTGCTCCACAGGAATCACAAGGCCACATGCCATCCTAGGGTCTGCGCTGCTTCATGACATGGCCTTTGGGTGAAAGGCTGCACTCAGCCTGCCCGGGGCTTCTGGAGGCCTCTCTCTGCAGGAATGTGGGTGGTGCCTGGGAGGCTTTCCCTGCAGAAGTGTGGGTGGTACGGGGTGGGGGGGGTCTCCCTGTGGATTGTGGGCGGTGCCCGGGGGAGTCTCCTGTAGAGTGTGGGTGGTGCTGGGGGGGTCTCCTGCAGGAGTGTGGGTGGTGGTTGGGGTCTGACTCAGAGAACCAGCAAAAGCAGTGTTTCCTGTCAGGCCCTCCGACAAAAGGCTCTCCTCCCTCCAAGGCTTTCTCAGACCCGCCGTCTTCGCTGCCCGTCTTCCTGATCTGAGCCAGCACGGCCAGGCCTGCTGCGTGGGCGCACGTGCTCCTGGCAGACACTCCTGCTTTGTGGTTCCACCCCTGGGGCGGAGGTCGGGCCCACGGCTGCCCACATGTGTTTCCCCAACGTCCAGTGCAGGCACCTGCACAGAGATGTGGTGAGGCGAGCCTCGCCGGATGTGGAAGATGAGCCGTTGTGGACGGGCATGTGGCGCACGTCGGGGGAGGCTCCGGGAGCTTCGCCATGTTAACTTCGCTGCTCCTCAGGCGCGGGTCCCAGAGACAGATGTGATTGTCATCCCAGATGAGGAAACTGAGGTTGGGTGGATGACTCAGAAGGAGGCGCGACTCACCCGTGGTCACCGGCAGGTATGGGAGCGTCACCTGGGATGGGTAGGAGCAGCCACAGGTGGGCTCCCTCTAAACAGAGCCCTGGAGCTTCTAAACAACTCCTCCTTCAAGGGCTGAGCTGGCCACGCAGAGGAGAGGACGCTGGGGAGAAAGAGGAGTGCAGCTCTCCTGTCTCTTCCTCCTAAAAGATGCTCCTGGCCCTTCTGTGGGCGAGCGGGCAGCATGGCATGACCGTGAGACACACAGACATCTGGACTCAGCGTGGCCTCTCCACAGGTTTGAGGGAAAACAGAAATGGTGAAATCAGCTCTCCGCCCCACACAGGCCGAGCTAGAGCCATGGCCTCCTGCAGCGTCCCCCTCCCTCCCTCTCCAGCATCCCGAGCTCCACCAGCCACGTGGACGGCCGTTCCCTTGTCCTGTGGCCCCCGCTCATGGCGCCCAAGCTGATGGTGCTGCAGCTTCGCAAACCTGGCCACCTCCGTTGTTAGCAATGCGTGGAAGATAAATAGAAGATGCTGCTAAACATTTAAGAATAAATCCTGAGCCGTGGATGGCGGCTGCACAGTTGGGTGTATGTTCAGACCGCTCTTGATGTGCACTCATTGCTAAGCAATACTTTACAGGTCAAAAGAACTTTTAAAAATTGGAGTAACTACGGACGACTGACAAACGTACTGAAAAGATCCTGGGTGCGGTGAGGGAACCAGCAGGTCATGTGAAATCCACCCTACCCATCGTTCCAGCGCAGCAGCAACCTGAGCCTCGGTGTGTAAGAAGTGAATTTTACCTGTTTCATTTATTTCATCATTTTATAAATTTTATGACAACAAGACCTTTGTACTATTGTGAGTTAACCTTTGTGACACATTTTGTAATAAAGCCAGGAGGTACACACAGGCTTGCTGGTTGTGGCAAAGTCATTTAAGAGGGTAATAGGCGTCGGAACTGTGTGTGAGAAAATGTGTGCTTAAAAAGCAAAGGCAAAAACAGCCAGCTGCGGCACATTCTGGAAATGAATATTTGGCTTTGCTGCCGCGTGAAATGTTTCAGACCACTGTGTCTCCTGTACAGTCAACCATAGTCACAGCTCTAAAGAGCATGGAGATGACACTAACCCACTTCACATCTTTCCAGATGAAATGTTTCCATGGGTTGAACATATACTGAAGTTATTATAATAAAAAGCCAAGGCATCCCACTGTGATAAAATGGTGCCTAGGCACAGGGCCGGGAGAAGGAAGGCATTTGCAGAGCCGGTGAGTGGGACCCAGGACCGGACGTAAACACGGTGGCGAAGGGGGACAGCTCACTTCCTCCAGGGACCGGACGTAAACATGGTGGCGAAGGGGGACAGCTCACTTCCTCCAGGGACCGGACGTAAACACAGTGGCGAAGGGGGACAGCTCACTTCCTCCAGGGACCGGACGTAAACACAGTGGCGAAGGGGGACAGCTCACTTCCTCCAGGGACCGGATGTAAACACGGTGGCGAAGGGGGACAGCTCACTTCCTCCAGGGACTGGACGTAAACATAGTGGCGAAGGGGGACAGCTCACTTCCTCCAGCAGGTCCGCCCTGTGGGGCAGCTTTTCAGCTGCAGGAGCCTTGAACACAAGGACTGGGATGACCCTGCACTTGTGGCCAGACCTCAGGTGACCTGCGGGACAAAATATAAACTCAGTGATGGAAAAAACAATGGTGTCCATGCAGCTGGGCGGCCGTCACTGAAATAATCAGCAAAGCACTTTTAGAGAGAGGCAAGGCCATTAACTAACATAGGACATTAGTTTTCAGATGTTGATTTCATCTTTTCCTCATCCTTTAAAAGTGACTTTTTTACCCCACCCCCACCCCCAGCTGCCAAATCCGTGACTTCCGTGGCCCTGGCTCTCTCCTTGTTTACCCCGCCGGCTGCTGAATCAGTGTCTACTGTGGCTCCAGCTCTCTCCTTGGCTACCCCCCGACCAGCTGAATCCGTGGCTCCGGCTCTCTCCTTGGCTACTCCCCACCCCCAGCTTCCAAATCCGTGGCTCCAGCTCTCTCCTTGGCTCAGCCACAGACATCCCTGAGCCCAAACGGTCCTGCAAGGATGTGCTCTGCCAGCGATGGCTATTCCTGCCCTCCCCTCCCAGGGAAGCCCCTGGGCTGGATCACAGCAGACCGTATCCAGATTATCCCAATCAGAGAATGATTTGTATCAGGCGAATCCACAGACCCCCATCAAGGGTTGCTGTAGGAGGGGCCCTACTGGCCTGAGACCTCAGCAAGCAGCACCCCTCAACTTGTAGCTTCGGAAGGTACCCAGAGATGTGGTGCTCCATGGATGCGTTTGCTGTTGTGTGGAGACCGTTGTTAAGGTTGTTACGAGGTGACCCCAGGAAACTTGTCGCTCAGATGTTTGAGTCTAGCTCGGGAGGCCAAACTGGAGTCTCCGGTGCGTCTTGAGTCGGGTCGAGTCAAAGCCCTTGCTCCACACGCCTCCAGCTCTCCGGGCGGCCCAGACCCGCTCTCCAGCAGCAGCCCCTGCTGTGTCTCAGCAGGCGGCCAGGGTGGCTGTCCCACGCAAACACCCTGAGAGTCAGCAAGCCCTGCACACACCCCTCAGTGGCACAGCCAGACTCCCCAGACCAGGCCTTTTGCAGGGCCTCAGCAGCCCCAGAGGCCCCGAAGGACACTGGCAGCCTGCTCTGTGGAACATCTGTTTCTGCATTGTCCTGGGCCTCCTCCCTCACCCTTCCCACAACGCACAGGCCAGCTCCAACAAAGGGGATGGGCTGTCGCCGTCCAGCAGAGGCAGGGTTCTGGGGTCAGGCATCTTTGAGCCAGGGGCTGGGGCAGCTTTGCCCACTCACCCACTCACCCACTCACGCCAGGCCTGGGGCCTCCCTGCCCATCCGACTGACGCCCTGTGTCAGGTGTGATCCTAACCTCTCTCGCCCCATTTCTTTTTTCAAAAACCTGCAAGGCAGTGATGTTGGGTTTGACCCTTGGTCTCTGGCTGCTTTCCATGGCCACGGCTGCAGTTTGGCCCCATGATGAGCTACCTGGGCATGGGCTACCTGGGCATATGCTATGTGAGCATGGGCATGCCAGTCACTGCAGAGATGTGGGCAGACAGGCTGGGACTGTGGGCATGGGTGTGCCAGTCACTGCAGAGATGTGGGCAGACAGGCTGGGACTGTGGGCATGGGTGTGCCAGTCACTGCAGAGATGTGGGCAGACAGGCTGGGACTGTGGGCATGGGCGTGCCAGTCACTGCAGAGATGTGGGCAGACAGGCTGGGACTGTGGGCATGGGTGTGCCAGTCACTGCAGAGATGTGGGCAGACAGGCTGGGACTGTGGGCATGGGTGTGCCAGTCACTGCAGACATGTGGGCGGACAGGCTGGGACTGCAGGTTTGTTCCAGAGCTGAGAGTGGGGCGACGGTACCCAGGCTTCCGAGCCCAGCCCTTACCTTCATGGCAGGGGACGTTGGGGGGTAAGACAGCCTCGCCGTCAGCAGCACCTGATGTAGGCCCTGTCCAGGGAATTGGCATCAGTGATGGGAGAGGGAGGCAGAGGGAGGCAGGGAAACGCATGGAGCCAGTGGCCTTGGCTGCTGTGGCAGTGCTGCAGATGGGGTGGCGCAGGTCGCAGAGACTCGTTGCTCAGCACTCACAGGCTGCAAGCCCAGGGTCAGTGTGTGGACAGGGCTGCTTTCTTATGATGCCCTCGGAGAAGACTCTGTCCCAGGGTCTCTCCTCGGCTTGTTGGCACCATCTTCGTCTTCACGCAGTGTTCCCTGTGTCTGCCCTGAATCTGCACTTCCTGCTTGGATGAAGACCCAGGTCTTACTGGTTTGGGGCTGCCCTAATGGCCTTCCTGTAACTTAGCCAGCTACATCTACCAAGACTCGATTCCCAGATGAGGTCACATCCACAGGGACCGGGGTGAGGGCTTGACATGCAAATTTGGGGAACTCATTCAACCCAAAACACAGGGACTGTCTCCTGAGACCTACAGGCAGTGGGGCATGGAGCATCTCTGCACATGTGGCTTGGTTACTGCGGATGACACAACGTTCTGCCGTGGAGGCGGCTCCTGGAGAGTTCCCTCCTGGGTGCTCAGCTCTCGTCTCCTCCGAGGTCAGGCCCCAAGACTATGGGCCGGGAGAAAGGGTCGCAGGCTAATGCTGGGATTTTGGGATTTTCTCTTCAGCCTGTACACAAAGGGAAGACTGCAAGGTGGGGGTAGGAGGGGCTGAACAGAACTGAACGCAGTTCTCCAGGATTTGAAGTGGGCACCGTGGGGGATGCTCCTCCCTGGCTGGAAAGGGTCCTACCTCCGGCGCCTCTGCGGGCCATGCCTGTTGAGAAGGCTCTGAAGCTGACCCGTGCCACAGGCTTTTCCCTCGCAGGCCCAGCTCAGCAATCATGGCACAAATGTAAGCCTCCGGGTCTCCACTTTCATCAGGCCCCTCAGGACCATGTGACTCCTCAGAGCGCAAAGGCGGGGGCTGAGCCATCCCCAGACATGAATCCGGGTGGTTTGGTCTAGCCAGTGAGCTTCCTCTTGTTTTTTACCAGGGACCATGCATAGCATCCTCAAGAGTACAAGAGAGGCCCAAATACCCGTCCACAGCGTGCCTGTCTGGAGCAGGAGAGGGGATGGCCCCAGAGACCAGCCGCCCTCCTTGTCCACCCACAGTCCACACAGTGATGGGAAACCTCATTCCAAAGTCAGCACTTTTCCAAAAGAGTGGGCAGAGCCAGCTGGTGGCACGGCCGCTCCGGCCACACGTCTCAGAGGCTTGCTGATGCTGTCCATGGTGCTAGAAGAAAAACAACTCTGAAAAATATAAACCTTTTATTTTAAACACACACCCCTTCCCATTGAATGTGTTTTTAAGGTCAACCTATTTAAACTTTTAATTTAAAAATGATCGTTTTGTGTGGGGGGTGGAGACTTGATTTAGAAAGTGTTCAGTTAGAACAGCCAGCTCTCCATTCTCAGCCTGGTCTTCCGAATTTTGTTCATAAAATTATTTCCGTGTCAGTGAGCCTCATTCTACTTCTTTTAGTCAGGTTACTTAATGCTTGTTTTCATAATTGTTTCAACAGAGATATACAAGTTGACTTTTAAACAAACAGAAAAAGAGACGAGTGCCTTCGGGTTATGGGTGGAAAGTCTCACAAGTGCCAAAGCAGGAGACTGAAGCCTCAGTCAGTTCCTGAGTAAGAATACAGTAAGAAGAATCTAGTTAGAAGTAAGTAGCATGAGTGATTAGACATTAATCTTATTGAACGTTAAGCCTTGATTCAAGCCTCCTTGTACTTTACGCATGATTACCTGGGAATTTGGGTTGCTGTGCTCAGGGACTGATGGGGACACTACAGAATGTGGCCACAAGGCAAAGCATTGGGCACCTGTCCAGCATGGACAGGCAGCGATCAGCAGGGACAACCTGCTGAATGCCGAAGCCCAGCCCTCTGTCCACCCGCATCAGGGCTGCTGGAGGGCATCTAAAATGTCTGCGGCAGCGAGCACCAGTGCTGGGGAAACACCCACTTCTGCTGTGGCAGTGCTGCAGATGGGGTGGCGCAGAGACTCGTTGCTCAGCACTCACAGGCTGCAAGCCCAGGGTCAGTGTGTGGACAGGGCTGCTTTCTTATGATGCCCTCGGAGAAGACTCTGTCCCAGGGTCTCTCCTCGGCTTGTTGGCACCATCTTCGTCTTCACGCAGTGTTCCCTGTGTCTGCCCTGAATCTGCACTTCCTGCTTGGATGAAGACCCAGGTCTTACTGGTTTGGGGCTGCCCTAATGGCCTTCCTGTAACTTAGCCAGCTACATCTACCAAGACTCGATTCCCAGATGAGGTCACATCCACAGGGACCGGGGTGAGGGCTTGACATGCAAATTTGGGGAACTCATTCAACCCAAAACACAGGGACTGTCTCCCTGAGACCTACAGGCAGTGGGGCATGGAGCATCTCTGCACATGTGGCTTGGTTACTGCGGATGACACAACCGTTCTGCCGTGGAGGCGGCTCCTCGGAGAGTTCCCCTCCTGGGTGCTCAGCTCTCGTCTCCTCCGAGGTCAGGCCCCAAGACTATGGGCCGGGAGAAAGGGTCGCAGGGCTAATGCTGGGATTTTGGGATTTTTCTCTTCAGCCTGTACACAAAGGGAAGACTGCAAAGGTGGGGGTAGGAGGGGGCTGAACAGAACTGAACGCGGTTCTCCAGGATTTGAAGTGGGCACCGTGGGGGATGCTCCTCCCTGGCTGGAAAGGGTTCTACCTCCGGCGCCTCTGCGGGCCGTGCCTGTTGAGAAGGCTCTGAAGCTGACCCGTGCCACAGGCTTTTCCCTCGCAGGCCCAGCTCGGCAATCATGGCACAAATGTAAGCCTCTGGGTCTCCACTTTCATCAGGCCCCTCAGGACCATGTGACTCCTCAGAGCGCAAAGGCGGGGGCTGAGCCATCCCCAGACATGAATCCGGGTGGTTTGGTCTAGCCAGTGAGCTTCCTCTTGTTTTTTACCAGGGACCATGCATAGCATCCTCAAGAGTACGAGAGAGGCCCAAATACCCGTCCACAGCGTGCCTGTCTGGAGCAGGAGAGGGGATGGCCCCAGAGACCAGCCGCCCTCCTTGTCCACCCACAGTCCATACAGTGATGGGAAACCTCATTCCAAAGTCAGCACTTTTCCAAAAGAGTGGGCAGAGCCAGCTGGTGGCACGGCTGCCCGGCCACACGTCTCAGAGGCTTGCTGATGCTGTCCATGGTGCTAGAAGAAAAACAACTCTGAAAAATATAAACCTTTTATTTTAAACACACACCCCTTCCCATTGAATGTGTTTTTAAGGTCAACCTATTTAAACTTTTAATTTAAAAATGATCGTTTTGTGTGGGGGGTGGAGACTTGATTTAGAAAGTGTTCAGTTAGAACAGCCGGCTCTCCATTCTCAGCCTGGTCTTCCGAATTTTGTTCATAAAATTATTTCCGTGTCAGTGAGCCTCATTCTACTTCTTTTAGTCAGGTTACTTAATGCTTGTTTTCATAATTGTTTCAACAGAGATATACAAGTTGACTTTTAAACAAACAGAAAAAGAGACGAGTGCCTTCGGGTTATGGGTGGAAAGTCTCACAAGTGCCAAAGCAGGAGACTGAAGCCTCAGTCAGTTCCTGTTCAATACAAAGAATACAGTAAGAAGAATCTAGTTAGAAGTAAGTAGCATGAGTGATTAGACATTAATCTTATTGAACGTTAAGCCTTGATTCAAGCCTCCTTGTACTTTACGCATGATTACCTGGGAATTTCGGGTTGCTGTGCTCAGGGACTGATGGGGACACTACAGAATGTGGCCACAAGGCAAAAGCATTAACACCTGTCCAGCATGGACAGGCAGCGATCAGCAGGGACAACCTGCTGAATGCCGAAGCCCAGCCCTCTGTCCACCCGCATCAGGGCTGCTGGAGGGCATCTAAAATGTCTGCGGCAGCGAGCACCAGTGCTGGGGAAACACCCACTTCTCAGCAGACCTTGGAAGGGAACGTCCCTGTCCTCGGGCGAGTCGGAGAACACTCCACTCCCCCATGCTGTTGTGAAAGGACAGATACCAGTCAGCCCAACCGCAGCAACCCGGGCTTACCTGTCTCCATGTGGTGCGGTGCCACGTTGGCCACCGTCTGTGGCTGGTTTCACTCCCTACTTCTGCGCCTGGCTCCTCTTTTGTAGACAGCAAGAAGTAGCATAAATCTTGAAGCCTTTGTTCTCCCTTGACGGGCATAAGATGAGGTGCTGCCCCGACTTCGGCTGCTTGCAAGCCCTGGGCCCCTTGTTCCTTAGACACGTGATCTGCTTGACCCTATCAACAACTGTGGGGGACTCACCCTACTTACTCTGCCCCCCTGTTTTGTACCCAATAAAAGCCAGAGTGTGCAGACGCTCAGGGCCACTAGCGGTGTCCGCGTACGGGTGGTAGTGGTCCCCTGGGCCCAACTCTTTTTCTCTAGATTTCGGGGTATCGTGTCCTTATTTCTACAGTCCCTCGTCTCTGCGCCCGTAGAGAATGCCCTTGAGACCTGCAGGGCGGGACCCTGCATCAGGTGAAAGCTTATATAATCGAGCAGTTTCCCAACATTTCAGAACTTTCTAAAGTAATAATCCCCACCTAAATAATCCCCACCTAAATATAACTTTGCTTCTCCTGGCTGAGACCCTCAGACGTTTCAGAACTTTCCAAAGTAATAATCCCCACCTAAATATAACTTTGCTTCTCCTGGCTGAGACCCTCAGACGTTTCTGGCGTATGTTAAAAATCCAGACTCCCGGCGGGACGGCTGTAAACAGACCTTCCTCTATGTCTGAGAACGCTAAGGTGTCCTTCTCCACACAAGGGGCTCTGCACAGAGGGTCTTTCTTCCGAGCCGGTGGTCCTGCAGCACGTTGGAAATAGCGTTTTCAGTATCACGTCCTCCCGTCCATCTTGAGGAAAGCGGGTGTTGTCTGCTGTGAGGTGGGCGGAGGCACACGTGAGCTGCACCAGAAGAGGACGTTTTATTCAGTGGCAGGGCAGGCACAGGAACACGGACACTTTGGGCCAAAGAGAAACAGAAAGAAAGTTCTCCATGTGAGCATGTCACTACCCTGCGCGCCAGCTTTCATCTGAGAGAGAATGCCGGGAAGACTGCCCTGCTGCAGGAGAGGCCTTTGCATCCACGGCCAAGTGCTCGGGGGTTTTGTTATGTTTCAGACAACGGGGAGGGCAGGCAACCCTCAGGCACCTGCTGGAGGCCGCTCTGTGGTGATGGCCCCAGAGCCGATTTGCAGAACGGGGTGGTCTCCTCAGAGACCTGGGACACGAGGGCGCTTAGCCAGTGTGCCCGACCAGCCCTCCCTCAGCACCTGAGCCGTCTCCACCTGCCACACTGGATCCTTCCCCTTCCTTGCAGGAGACCAGGTTCTGTGCCCAGAGCTCAGTGAGGCAACATCCTGTTGCGGGGAAATGGAAGGAAGGGCCTTGTAGGTTTCAGGGCTTCTGTTGGACCATATTTGCATTTAAAAGAAAGCGCATTTTTATTCATGAGCAGTATTGGTGTGAATTTTCAAATGCCTGTTATGATTATTTTGAGAAGTCAGGATAATTTAGATTCTCCACTGATATTCTTTTTATTATTTAAACAGTGCATAGGCCGCTCAGGGCCACTCGGCTGAGGGACACGAGGAGGGCCGGCAGGGCCTCCCTCTCGACTTTGGTTCCAGGGCCTGTCCATTCCACCACTTTTCTCTTCCACCCTTACCCCAGCAAGAACTCACTGTGGGTAAACCAAGAACAGGAAAGATCTGAAAAATCCTAATCTGCAAAACTGATTTCAAGTGACTGTTCGCTCTCCCAAATGAAGACCGTGTTTCCCACGTTGATGTGGCACAGTGTTCCCGATCCTCGTGAATTTAAAGTTCGTTCCTCCCTCACCTGGGCTGTGGCCACCTGTGGTGTAAACAAGCTTCGCTCTGAGCCCCAGCTGGCACCTGCTGTGTGGGACTCCCAGGAACCCAGAATCCCAGAGCATTCTAGACCTTGCTGTCTCTCAAGGAACTGGTGGGCCCAGGACCCACCCCCGCCCTCAAAATAGACTCACGTTGTGGGGGACTTAATAAGTTAGTCTGTGGATGGTTTGAGAAAGGAGAATTCTGGATTTGGTGGGGACACCACGCAGGACTGTCTGCACTTCTTTGCGCAGCTTCCTTGTAGAGTACCCAGTGTGGGGCACACCAGGCCCCTGGGAGACGTGGGATCCCTCACACTAGCCTGAGGCACCCATGTTGGAAATTGAACATGGCCACGCCGTGTTTCTCCCCAAGGGCCTGGGACTGCTGGTGTTGGCTGGAGGTAACCTGAGCTGCATTTGTATCAGTGTTCTCTTTTCCTCCGTGAAATATTTTCAAGCAAATTTGGTCTAGTAATTTATTTAATCCGCCGTGGCGGCCTGAACCCTAAGTTCTATGTCTGAGAACGCTAAGGTGTCCTTCTCCACACAAGGGGCTCTGCACAGAGGGTCTTTCTTCCAAGCCGGTGGTCCTGCAGCACGTTGGAAATAGCGTTTTCAGTATCACGTCCTCCCGTCCATCTTGAGGAAAGCGGGTGTTGTCTGCTGTGAGGTGGGCGGAGGCACACGTGAGCTGCACCAGAAGAGGACGGGATGCAGTGGCAGGGCAGGCACAGGAACACGGACACTTTGGGCCAAAGAGAAACAGAAAGAAAGTTCTCCATGTGAGCATGTCACTTCCCTGTGCACCAGCTTTCATCTGAGAGAGAATGCCGGGAAGACTGCCCTGCTGCAGGAGAGGCCTTTGCATCCACGGCCAAGTGCTCGGGGGTTTTGTTATGTTTCAGACAACGGGGAGGGCAGGCAACCCTCAGGCACCTGCTGGAGGCCGCTCTGTGGTGATGGCCCCAGAGCCGATTTGCAGAACGGGGTGGTCTCCTCAGAGACCTGGGACACGAGGGGCGCTTAGCCAGTGTGCCCCGACCAGCCCTCCCTCAGCACCTGAGCCGTCTCCACCTGCCACACTGGATCCTTCCCCCTTCCTTGCAGGAGACCAGGTTCTGTGCCCAGAGCCTCAGTGAGGGCAACATCCTGTTGCGTAGCGGGGAAATGGAAGGGAAGGGCCTTGTAGGTTTCAGGGGCTTCTGTTGGACCATATTTGCATTTAAAAAGAAAGCGCATTTTTATTCATGAGCAGTATTGGTGTGAATTTTCAAATGCCTGTTATGATTATTTTGAGAAGTCAGGGATAATTTAGATTCTCCACTGATATTCTTTTTATTATTTAAACAGTGCATTTGCTTATTAAGCATTAACTGCCACTCCGTGGGAGGCAGGAACCCAAACAGCCTCATGAAGGGATGGATAGAATGCACCCTCCTTAGAGAACCATTTTTCTGGGTTGGTAATTACCACAGATATTTGTTAGGCAGGAAGGCATGGGAGCGGCTGGAGGCCGGGTGAGGCCAGCTCGGCTGAGGGACACGAGGAGGGCCCGGCAGGGCCTCCCTCTCCGGCTTTGGTTCCAGGGCCTGTCCATTCCACCACTTTTCTCTTCCACCCCTTACCCCAGCAAGAACTCACTGTGGGTAAACCAAGAACAGGAAAGATCTGAAAAATCCTAATCTGCAAAACTGATTTCAGAAGTGACTGTTCGCTCTCCCAAATGAAGACCGTGTTTCCCACGTTGATGTGGCACAGTGTTCCCGATCCTGCGTGAATTTAAAGTTCGTTCCTCCCCTCACCTGGGCCGTGGCCACCTGTGGTGTAAACAAGCTTCCCGCTCTGAGCCCCAGCTGGCACCTGCTGTGTGGGACTCCCAGGAACCCAGAATCCCAGAGCATTCTAGACCTTGCTGTCTCTCAAGGAACTGGTGGGCCCAGGACCCACCCCCCCGCCCTCAAAATAGACTCACGTTGTGGGGGACTTAATAAGTTAGTCTGTGGATGGTTTGAGAAAGGAGAATTCTGGATTTGGTGGGGACACCACGCAGGACTGTCTGCACTTCTTTTGCGCAGCTTCCTTGTAGAGTACCCAGTGTGGGGCACACCAGGCCCCTGGGAGACGTGGGATCCCTCACACTAGCCTGAGGCACCCATGTTGGAAATTCGGAACATGGCCACGTCGTGTTTCTCCCCAAGGGCCTGGGACTGCTGGTGTTGGCTGGAGGGTAACCTGAGCTGCATTTGTATCAGTGTTCTCTTTTCCTCCCGTGAAATATTTTCAAGCAAATTTGGTCTGGTAATTTATTTAAACTGAAAGCGTATGAATAGAAAGTGATATAAACTAAAATGTAAAATGTGTAAGATGTTCCGATCCTTGGAGGAGCATCGCTGAGGATGGGAGCCCGGCTGTCTTGTGTCATCCCAGGGAGCAGCGCAGCTCCTGCTCATCGGGGCGGGCAGTGCACGGTCTGTGCCGTCTTCCCCTCCGCCGTGGCGGCTGAACCCTAAGTTTAGCTAAAGGAACCCGTTCGGCCTCCCCTGTGCTTAGATGTGGTCCCAAAGTGAGACCCGGGCGTGAGCTGTGCCTAGGCAGTCCTCTGGGCAGAGAAGCTTCTTGATGGGCAATGATGGCCGCCTGGATTGCAGAGCCCAGGTACGGGTCCCATAAGTGTCCCTGAGGATGCAGGGCACAGACTGCCCATTTACACAGGTTTGACGTGGGAGGGAAGAAAAGCCTCTGGTGTTCATGCCAACCTCATGAGGGGGTTCTGTTACACGCAGCGGAACTTGGTCCTTAACGGTGCATCCAACCTCATGAGGGGGTTCTGTTACACGCAGCAGAACTTGGTCCTTAACAGTGCATCCAACCTCATGAGGGGGTTCTGTTACACGCAGCTGAACTTGGTCCTTAACAGTGCATCCAACCTCATGAGGGGTTCTGTTACACGCAGCGGAACTTGGTCATAACAGTGCATCCAACCTCATGGGGGTTCTGTTACACGCAGCTGAACTTGGTCCTTAGTGCATCCAACCTCATGAGGGGGTTCTGTTACACACAGCTGAACTTGGTCCTTAGTGCATCCAACCTCATGAGGGGGTTCTGTTACACGCAGCTGAACTTGGTCCTTAACGGTGCATCCAACCTCATGAGGGGTTCTGTTACACGCAGCTGAACTTGGTCATAACGGTGCATCCAACCTCATGGGGGTTCTGTTACACAGCTGAACTTGGTCATATGGTGCATCTTGTCAGAACCCAGGGCTGGCCCAGGCTGGTCACTCTGAGCAGCATCTCAGGAAAGCGTTCTTGGCAGCTGTATCCAACTCATGGGGGTTCTGTTACACGCAGCTGAACTTGGTCCTTAACGGTGCATCCAACCTCATGAGGGGGTTCTGTTACACGCAGCTGAACTTGGTCCTTAACGGTGCATCCAACCTCATGAGGGGTTCTGTTACGCAGCTGAACTTGGTCCTTAGTGCATCCAACCTCATGAGGGGTTCTGTTACACACAGCTGAACTTGGTCCTTAGTGCATCCAACCTCATGAGGGGGTTCTGTTACACACAGCTGAACTTGGTCCTTAGTGCATCCAACCTCATGAGGGGTTCTGTTACACGCAGCTGAACTTGGTCATAACGGTGCATCCAACCTCATGGGGGGGTTCTGTTACACGCAGCTGAACTTGGTCCTTAACGGTGCATCCAACCTCATGGGGGGGTTCTGTTACACGCAGCTGAACTTGGTCCTTAACGGTGCATCCAACCTCATGGGGGTTCTGTTACAGTGCATCAACCTCATGAGGGGTTCTGTTACACACAGCTGAACTTGGTCCTTAGTGCATCCAACCTCATGAGGGGTTCTGTTACACACAGCTGAACTTGGTCCTTAGTGCATCCAACCTCATGGGGGTTCTGTTACACGCAGCTGAACTTGGTCATAACGGTGCATCCAACCTCATGGGGGTTCTGTTACACGCAGCTGAACTTGGTCCTTAACGGTGCATCCAACCTCATGAGGGGGTTCTGTTACACGCAGCTGAACTTGGTCCTTAGTGCATCCAACCTCATGAGGGGGTTCTGTTACACGCAGCTGAACTTGGTCCTTAACGGTGCATCCAACCTCATGGGGGGGTTCTGTTACACGCAGCTGAACTTGGTCCTTAACGGTGCATCCAACCTCATGGGGGGGTTCTGTTACACGCAGCTGAACTTGGTCCTTAACGGTGCATCCAACCTCATGAGGGGTTCTGTTACATGCCTTAACAGTGCATCCAACCTCATGAGGGGTTCTGTTACACGCAGCTGAACTTGGTCCTTAACAGTGCATCCAACCTCATGAGGGGTTCTGTTACACATGGCAGAACTTGGTCATAACAGTGCATCCAACCTCATGGGGGTTCTGTTACACGCAGCTGAACTTGGTCCTTAGTGCATCCAACCTCATGAGGGGGTTCTGTTACACGCAGCTGAACTTGGTCCTTAGTGCATCCAACCTCATGAGGGGGTTCTGTTACACGCAGCTGAACTTGGTCCTTAACGGCATCCAACCTCATGAGGGGTTCTGTTACACGCAGCTGAACTTGGTCATAACGGTGCATCCAACCTCATGGGGGTTCTGTTACACTAGCTGAACTTGGTCATATGGTGCATCTTGTCAGAACCCAGGGGCTGGCCCAGGCTGGTCACTCTGAGTTAGCATCTCAGGAAAGCGTTCTTGGCAGCTGTATCCAACTCATGGGGGTTCTGTTACATCTGACTGAACCCGGGTCACAACCTCATGAGGGGTTCTGTTACATCACAGCTGGTCCTTGGAGAAAGGCATGAAGCTCCAACTGGTCCTTAGTGCATCCAACCTCATGAGGGGGGTTCAGCATCAACCCAGCCTTGGTCCTTAGTGCATCCAACCTCATGAGGGGTTCACAGACAGCTGAGACTTGGTCCTTAGTGCATCCAGAGCTGTTACAATCTGAACTTGGTGGGCATCCAACCTCATGGGGGTTCTGTTACACGCAGTTGAACTTGGTCCTTAACGGTGCATCCAACCTCATGGGGGGTTTTACACGCAGCTGAACTTGGTCCTTAACGGTGCATCCAACCTCATGGGGGTTCTGTTACAGTGCATCAACCTCATGAGGGGTTCTGTTACACCTCAGCTGAACTTGGTCCAGTGCATCCAACTCATGAGGTGGGAGCCCCCTGTTACACTCAGCTGAACTTGGTCCTTAGTGCATCCAACCTCATGGGGGTTCTGTTAAGCCTGAACCCTGTTTCCTTGGTCATGGCGTGCATCCAACCTCATGGGGGTTCTGTACACGAGCTGAACTTGGTCCTGAACGGTGCATCCAACCTCATGAGGTTCTGTTACACTAGCTGGAACTGGTCCTTTCCCTGCCTCATGAGGGGTTCTGTTACACGAAAGCTGAACTTGGTCATAACGGTGCATCCAACCTCATGGGGGTTCTGTTACACGCAGCTGAACTTG
This sequence comes from Saguinus midas, assembly GCA_021498475.1. Taxonomy (NCBI): domain Eukaryota; kingdom Metazoa; phylum Chordata; class Mammalia; order Primates; family Cebidae; genus Saguinus; species Saguinus midas. The sequence continues at coordinate 114,590,992 of CM038400.1, read as the reverse complement.
GTCCAAGGGTGCATCCAACCTCATAGGGGGTTCTGTTACAGCAGCTGAACTTGGTCCTTAACGGTACATCCAACCTCATGAGGGGTTCTGTTACATGCCTTAACAGTGCATCCAACCTCATGAGGGGTTCTGTTACACGAGCTGAACTTGGTCCTTAGTGCATCCAACCTCATGAGGGGTTCTGTTACACGAGCTGAACTTGGTCCTTAGTGCATCCAACCTCATGGGGGTTCTGTTACACGCAGCAGAACTTGGTCCTTAGTGCATCCAACCTCATGAGGGGTTCTGTTACACGCAGCAGAACTTGGTCCTTAACGGTGCATCCAACCTCATGGGGGGGTTCTGTTACACGCAGCTGAACTTGGTCCTTAACAGTGCATCCAACCTCATGGGGGTTCTGTTACACGCAGCTGAACTTGGTCCTTAGTGCATCCAACCTCATGAGGGGTTCTGTTACACGCAGCTGAACTTGGTCCTTAACGTGCATCCAACCTCATGAGGGGTTCTGTTACACGCAGCTGAACTTGGTCCTTAACGGTACATCCAACCTCATGAGGGGGTTCTGTTACACGCAGCTGAACTTGGTCCTTAACGGTGCATCCAACCTCATGGGGGGGTTCTGTTACACGCAGCTGAACTTGGTCCTTAACGGTGCATCCAACCTCATGAGGGGGTTCTGTTACACGCAGCTGAACTTGGTCCTTAACGGTGCATCCAACCTCATGAGGGGGTTCTGTTACACGCAGCTGAACTTGGTCCTTAACGGTGCATCTTGTCAGAACCCAGGGGCTGGCCCAGGCTGGTCACTCTGAGCAGCATCTCAGGAAAGGTTCAGGCAGCTGTAGGAATGGTGGCCCAGGAACTTGGGGGACCTGCTGCTGAGCTTCATTGCTGAGTGGGACCCTGAGAGGATACACACTCCATGAGTCTCGACCCCATCACATCTGACATGAGTCACAAGCTCTGGGTGGCCCCAGCTCCCACACCCACGGGTGAGGGTGACCTCATGCTGCCTCCTCCATCCCAGCCTGGGGGAGAAAGACGCCATGAGCTCCAACTTTCTGCCTCTTCGGCAGGAACAGGGGCTGTGAGGTCCACTTGCTGCGTTGTTTGATGTGAATTGAGAGAACCTGAAGAATCAGCTCCATCACCCTGGAGATCAGCATCAGCCCAGCCAGTGGGAACTGAGACAGACCTGGGCGTGGAGCTGCTGGGGTTCTGGACATCAGCCATGCTGGGACCAAGGGGCTCCACAGAGGTCAGCCTGAGACCCGCCCTTGGCTCAGAGCTTGTCAATCGGGACCAAGCCTGTCCCCTCGCTGGGGCAGCGAGAGCCTGACACGTGCCCAGAGGCAGCCGCTGCTACCCTCCCAGCATGGCAGCGGCTGGGCGTGGTCCAGGGCACTCGGTGGTGCACACGGGGCTTCCGGAGTCTGGGGCTGCAGAGGCGCCGGGGCGCTGGCTGCCCGACTGTAGCCGTGAGCTCACTGCGGGGTGCGGCCACCATTCAGGAGAAGTGTTCCTGCACATGACCTGCCAGCAGCCTTTGAGGGATCCCAAGGAAGGCATCGCCTGCCAGGTGGGGCCCCTTTGCTCCCAGCAAGCTGGGTGGCTTCATTGACTGGTGGGAGCGTTTTCTCACCTGTAAAGCCAGGAACTGTTTCCATGTCATGGCGGCCAAATCAAACAGGATGAGAGAGGGCTCCATGAACATCTGTGCACCCACAACACGGTGATCACGATCCATGACATGACGGTAATTCAGACAGCGGCGGCACGGGCTGGGCGGCAACTGGTGCCTTTCCCCTGCGTTCTTTCAAAACTGTGGGGCTGAGTCATCCCACAGCTGCTAGAACATCACCCAGGAGGGCAAAGGGGCGTTTCTTCGTGCTTGGTTCAAGCCTTTGTATCTTTAGAATGCGAAGGGCCTGAGACATTTCATCACGACACCAGATGTTCTCTTGACACGTCTCTGAAAGAGAAACGGACTGCTCTCGCTATCCAGAGGGGTTGCTTACCTGTCGAACTTCCTAGGATGCAAACGTACATCACCCCTGGCAAGTTTCGAAGACTTGTTTCTGTGGCTCCCCCTGCTTTTCTTCCTAGAATACTGGCCGCTCCGTCCTCTGCCTGGGACGCGGACCCAGCCCTTTCTTCTGACAGAGGCGCCGCGAATCTCACGTCCTGGCGCGGCTCACAGCCACCTTATCCCACCTTTTAATGGTATTTCTTGAAGCACAGAAGCTTCCGCTTGATTTGATCTCGTCTCACCAACCTTTTCCTTTGCCATTTCTGTTGCTTGAGGAAAGCATTTGAGGAAACACTTTTCTGCCCCGAGTTCAGAGATGCTCAAATGTTTCCTTCAAAACATTCACAGACTTTTCTGTTTAGGCTTTGATCTGTGCAGGGTTAATTTTCTGTGTTGTAGAAAGCCCAGTCCAGTTCTACCTCCCGTCCCTCCCCAGGGCCTCACTTGGCTGCCTCTTCCTCTCCCCACCACCCGCTGTGTCCTCACTGCCGTCCTGTCTCTGTGAGCGCAGGGGCCACTCAAGAGCCTCTTGGGGGCTCAGCCCCGTGCTGGTATCCTTCCTGCACATCCACCTTAGGCTGGTCACTCTGAGCAGCATCTCAGGAAAGGTTCAGGCAGCTGTAGGAATGGTGGCCCAGGAACTTGGGGGACCTGCTGCTGAGCTTCATTGCTGAGTGGGACCCTGAGAGGATACACACTCCATGAGTCTCGACCCCATCACATCTGGACATGAGTCACAAGCTCTGGTGGCCCCAGCTCCCACACCCACGGGTGAGGGTGACCTCATGCTGCCTCCTCCATCCCAGCCTGGGGGAGAAAGACGCCATGAGCTCCAACTTTCTGCCTCTTCGGCAGGAACAGGGGCTGTGAGGTCCACTTGCTGCGTTGTTTGATGTGAATTGAGAGAACCTGAAGAATCAGCTCCATCACCCTGGAGATCAGCATCAGCCCAGCCAGTGGAACTGAGACAGACCTGGGCGTGGAGCTGCTGGGGTTCTGGACATCAGCCATGCTGGGACCAAGGGGCTCCACGGAGGTCAGCCTGAGACCCGCCCTTGGCTCAGAGCTTGTCAATCGGGACCAAGCCTGTCCCCTCGCTGGGGCAGCGAGAGCCTGACACGTGCCCAGAGGCAGCCGCTGCTACCCTCCCAGCATGGCAGCGGCTGGGCGTGGTCCAGGGCACTCGGTGGTGCACACGGGGCTTCCGGAGTCTGGGGCTGCAGAGGCGCCGGGGCGCTGGCTGCCCGACTGTAGCCGTGAGCTCACTGCGGGGTGCGGCCACCATTCAGGAGAAGTGTTCCTGCACATGACCTGCCAGCAGCCTTTGAGGGATCCCAAGGAAGGCATCGCTTCTGCCAGGTGGGGCCCCCTTTGCTCCCAGCAAGCTGGGTGGCTTCATTGACTGGTGGGAGCGTTTTCTCACCTGTAAAGCCAGGAACTGTTTCCATGTCATGGCGGCCAAATCAAACAGGATGAGAGAGGGCTCCATGAACATCTGTGCACCCACAACACGGTGATCACGATCCATGACATGACGGTAATTCAGACAGCGACGGGCACGGGCTGGGGGCGGCAACTGGTGCCTTTCCCCCTGCGTTCTGGCCCCAAAACTGTGGGGAATAGTCATCCCCACAGCTGCTTAGAACATCACCCAGGGAGGGCAAAGGGGCGTTTCTTCGTGCTTGGTTCAAGCCTTTGTATCTTTAGAATGCGAAGGGCCTGAGACATTTCATCACGACACCAGATGTTCTCTTGACACGTCTCTGAAAGAGAAACGGACTGCTCTCGCTATCCAGAGGGGTTGCTTACCTGTCGAACTTCCTAGGATGCAAACGTACATCACCCCTGGCAAGTTTTCGGAAGACTTGTTTCTGTGGCTCCCACCTGCTTTTCTTCCTAGAATACTGGCCGCTCCGTCCTCTGCCTGGGACGCGGACCCAGCCCTTTCTTCTGACAGAGGCGCCGCGAATCTCACGTCCTGGCGTGCGGCTCACAGCCACCTTATCCCACCTTTTAATGGTATTTCTTGAAGCTCAGAAGCTTCCGCTTGATTTGATCTCGTCTTACCAACCTTTTCCTTTGCCGTTTCTGTTGCTTGAGGAAAGCATTTGAGGAAACACTTTTCTGCCCCGAGTTCAGAGATGCTCAAATGTTTCCTTCAAAACATTCACAGACTTTTTCTGTTTAGGCTTTGATCTGTGCAGGGTTAATTTTTCTGTGTTGTAGAAAGCCCAGTCCAGTTCTACCTCCCGTCCCTCCCCAGGGCCTCACTTGGCTGCCTCTTCCTCTCCCCACCACCCCGCTGTGTCCTCACTGCCGTCCTGTCTCTGTGAGCGCAGGGGCCACTCAAGAGCCTCTTGGGGGCTCAGCCCCGTGCTGGTATCCTTCCTGCACGCCCACCTGCCCGTGGCAGGGTTCTGCGCTGCACAGCAGGTCGTGGCATCAGCAAGTGGCTCCTTCCTCGACACTGCCTGCCTGCGCTGTTCTTGGCCCTGTGTGGCAGGAACATGTGAGTTAGGCTGTGTGGTTCTCTGGGGAAGAGGGGCCAGGTCATTCTGAGCACATGCTCTGGGTGGGGCAGGGAGGACAGCAAGGCCGTCGGCTGTCTGCCGTGCATTTTTTCCCACCGCCAGCCAAGGGTGCTTGCATATTCATCATGTTCGCCTGCGTACCTTTTTCTAGATATTATAGAACAGTCCGTTTGAAAAAGTCGCTCTCTGTCCGTCGTGGACAAAGGCGAGGTTGGGGGCCACGTCCCTGTGACCTCGTCCTCACCTCTCCACTTGTCCGTCTCTACACCGAGTGCAGACCCTGGAAGAGAAGGCAGGTGTCACCAGGTGGATCCCGACCCACGTGTAGGATGGGCTAGAAAACCAGTGTCCGGGCTCTGGTGCATCTTCCCACAGGCCCGAATAAGAAAACCACCCCCAAATAACAGAAGAGACAGAGGCCGTCACAGTGCACAGACCCAGCACGTGGGGCTCGCAGGGTTCCGGGGGAGCAGAACACCGCAAAGGCTCGCGTCCCACTATCTCGTCAGACGCAGGCAGCACCCAGCTCGCCCCTGCAGAGCCGCTGACCTGCGCCAGTCCCGAGAACTCGGTGCCAGGTGCGTTGCCGGGAAGATGGACCAACTTATGACGTGAGCAAGCTCCGGTACTAGAAGTAGACGAGTAATAATGCTTCTTCGTTTCCAGACGTGCCCTCATTGCCATGCTGGGCCGGCTGTGGAAGACCTTCTCTTTCTGGGGCGTCACTTCAGGACCCCAGGGCCATGGCGTTGGCTTCTGTCCCTGTGCCATCCTCACCCTCTCCTCCTGGCCCTCATGTGCCGTTTCCTTGGTGGCTTTGGGCCATTCCTCTGCCCCAGACATCACATTTCTTCCTGGAATTTCAGCTCCAGTGTTCTTTCTGCTCCCCACCATCCTCCATCTCCCACACGCCGCTGGCCTTACTCGGTGGGCCCGGGGCTTCAGCTGCTTGGAGGGTGCAGGCTGGGGCTGGGGCCTGAAAAGTGTGTACAGGGAGCAGGAATGTGTCCTTCAGAGAGTGCGTGGCTGCCTCACCATCCACCAAGGCCAATGTGCAGGGGCCTGCGTTCCACACCCACAGTGTGCAGGGGCCTGCGTTCCACACCCACAGTGTGCAGGGGCCTGCGTTCCACACCCACAGGGTGCAGGGGCCTGCGTTCCACACCCACAGTGTGCAGGGGCCTGCGTTCCACACCCACAGTGTGCAGGGGCTCATGCTCCACACCCACAGTGTGCAGGGGCCTGCATTCCACACCCACAGTGTGCAGGGGCTCATGCTCCACACCCACAGGGTGCAGGGGCCTGCCCACACCCACAGTGTGCAGGGGCTCATGCCCACACCCACAGTGTGCAGGGGCCTGCGTTCCACACCCACAGTGTGCAGGGGCCTGCATTCCACACCCACAGTGTGCAGGGGCTCATGCTCCACACCCACAGGGTGCAGGGGCTCATGCTCCACACCCACAGTGTGCAGGGGCTCATGCTCCACACCCACAGGGTGCAGGGCCTGCTTTCCACACCCACAATGTGCAGGACCTGCGTTCCACACCCACAGTGTGCAGGGGCCTGCGTTCCACACCCACAGTGTGCAGGGGCCTGCGTTCCACACCCACAGGGTGCAGGGGCCTGCGTTCCACACCCACAGTGTGCAGGGGCTCATGCTCCACACCCACAGTGTGCAGGGGCTCATGCGTTCCACACCCACAGTGTGCAGGGGCTCATGCCCACACCCACAGTGTGCAGGGGCTCATGCGTTCCACACCCACAGGGTGCAGGGGCCTGCGTTCCACACCACAGTGTGCAGGGGCTCATGCCCACACCCACAGGGTGCAGGGGCTCATGCCCACACCCACAGTGTGCAGGGGCCATGCCCACACCCACAGTGTGCAGGGGCCTGCGTTCCACACCCACAGGGTGCAGGGGCCTGCGTTCCACACCCACAGGGTGCAGGGGCCTGCGTTCCACACCCACAGTGTGCAGGGGCCTGCATTCCACACCCACCACCTGCAAGGCCTGCTCCGCACCCTCCTCCGTGCAGGGAGTCAGAGTCTTTCATCTGCACCTTTCATTCACCTTTCCCCTCCGTGGGAGAGCTCCAGTGCCTGCAGAGGGGTGGCTGTGGAGACGGCAGCACATCGCAAGGACCCCGAATGTGGGCCCTATTACGATGTTGTCTGGAAGGAATGCTACCATAGCCCGTCCTGTGTACAGCAGCACATCGAAAGGACCCGAATGTGGGCCCTGCTACGCGGCATGGCCTGGAAGGAATGCTACTGTAGCCTGTCCCGCGTCCTCCTCCCTTTATACCAGCAGGTTCACATCCTGGCTGTGAAGCCCCAGAACTAATCAGCACAGAGCAGAGATTTCCTTCGAAGCTACATGTATGAAACGCAGAAATGCATGTATCATTATACCGTGTGGCACGCTGGAAAGAAAGCAACAGAGTTACCGAAGCCAGTGTGCGTTCCTGAGCTTTTTCCGACACCTGCATTCCATGGGCGGCTCCCGGCCTTCCGAGTTTCTCTGCACCCATCGTCCGTCCTGTGCCCTCCCCCAGGGAATCTGACAGTCAGTGACCAGGGAAGCTGGGTCTGGAAGAAGGGACCTCTTGGCTTCTCCGGGGAGGCTCAGAGGCACAGTCCCTTGCTGGAGAGCTCCAAGTGCAGGAAGGCGGGAATGCACAGCCGGGCAGTGGGCATGGGCTGAAGCCAGCCCGTAAGCCCCCACGCCAGCCCCACACCACAATTAATTCGTTAATGCTGGAAGCCACCATGGCATTGTTTCCTTGTGATTTTACGCGCCTCAGATGCTTGCTTTTGAAGACATTAATTGCATGATTAGTTTTATGATTTCTTCTGATTACCAATTAGGTTACCTTTTTGCGTATTTCATACGTACCATTAGACTTTATAGTTGAGCGTTTGCAATTTCTCACCTGGCAGGGGTTCTCACACGTTTGGAGGCTACATTATCCACTCCATAACACCGAGAGTTTAATTTTCTGTGTAAAGTATTGGTGTGGACTTGGGAAGATGACGTCTTGGGTATTATGCTATCAAGAATGACATTTAATTTTACGGGGGAAAAGTCTTGTTTTCCACTGTCATAACAATGTCCATAAAGCACAGCTTAAGCCAGGACCCGCCGGCTCTGTGTCTGCGGCGTGGACGGGGATGTCACACCCCTTCTCTGAGGAAGCTATTCCCAGTCACTCCACCTTTACTCTGACTTGTCAATACATTTAATTTACTTGCGCCTTGCCTCTCTCCCAAGGACAGTCAGAAAGCGTTTGGTACTGCTGCAGAGGTCCTTGGGTCCTGCCGTTGGATCTGAAAACACAGGTCTGGGTGTGCATGGTGGTGGGAACAAGGGCGCAGGACTCTTAGACACGCCCTCATGAGGTCGGATAAGAAAGTAAACCCGCCAGTCTCCTGCATCTGTGCACGAAGTGGCATTCCAGCCCCTGCTGTACTGTTTGCTATTTAAATCTCCTCCCTCCCCCAGGGAGAATAAGAGCAAATAGATCTGTAATCAAGAGACGCTCAGGTGGCGGAGGCGGCTGCTTGGAGGGCACCGAAATGACCCCATAAAGCAGGAATGTGCGGAGAGGCCTGCTTCGACCGTGTGATTCAGCAGCGGCGATTCACAGCCCCACGCACAAAGGGGCCGGCGAATAATGCCGTTTCTCATGTTGTGTATGGGTTGGAGACCCTCGTGCTATTTAAGTGGACGTACGGTTCCAGTGCTGACAGCCAGGCCTCCCCGAAGGGGAAGACACTGGGAGGTCTAAGACGCTTTTAATTGGATGTGGCTATAGAAACAGAAAGTTCCAGTTTTGATGTTGATCCTTAAAGTATTAGCTTGACAAAGCTTTGCATTATGGAGGAGAGAAAGGGAGAGGAGGGAGGAAAGAAAGAAGCCGTCCCCGGGAACCATACGCTGTCCTGGGGGTCCCTGCGGGCTGCAGACCCACAGGAAGAAAGCCCAGAATCGAGAGGGTTCTCGTGATAATCAGAGGCATCCCCAGCACCCCAAATGCTGCAATTTTTCACAGATTGTAGAAAAAATAGTAGGATTTCTCGAGCAACCTTTATTTACCCCCAGCTTTCTGGCTCTTTCCACAGAGGCCTTCCTCATTGTCCCGTGTGCTCCTGAATAATGCATGAGCCACAGAGTCTGCGAGGCCGGGAGCACAAAGGCCCATGCGGGGCCCTTCCAGGCGGGTGCCCCTGAGCAGCCTCGGGTAATTGCTGGCCCTTAATGGGCAGGTTCCCTGCCTCAGATACATTTCTGCATATTTTTAAGGCTAATTTAGGGTTCTTTTGGGGGAGCTTTTCAAAATCATCACCTGCGGGGTGGGGTGGCACAGGGAGGGATCCTTCACTCAAGTCTCACTTGAAGCCACGCACAATATGGTAAGTTTAAAAACTATCAGGGAAAGGAAGGCCCACCTGTTAGTGGGTGTTTTCACTTCCCGCAATGTGGGTTCTGCGCTGTAGACAGTGTTCAGTTCACGGTTTTGGCTGACCAGCAACATTCAGCCAATGACGGGGAGCATGTGTGAGTGAAGGCGGCGAAGACCCACAGCCGGTTCCAAAACAGCCTAAATCAGCGTAAAGCTCCCCTTCCTGGCGTCCTGGCCAGCACATGAGCTGTTGCTGCAGAAGGGCCTTCACAGAACTTAAAGGAAATCACACAGCTCTGCGACCGCCTCTGCCCTGTGCCGGGAACAAGTGCAGGGCGGACACGGGTGGTACTTCCAGCAGAGCTCCCAGGACAAGTGGCGGCTGCCGTGAATTGAACTTCACCCTGCAGACTAGATGTTGAGAGAGGAGGAGGGGGCTGGCGGATGAGGCCGTGTGTGACTGTGTGGCTGTGTGGAATGTGTGTGGCTGTGTGGCCATGTGGAGTGTGTGACCATGTGAAGTGCATGTGACTATGTGACCATATATGGCTGTGTGGCCCTGTGGAAGTGTGTCTGTGTGGCTGTGTGGTCATGTGGAGTGGGTGTGACACACAGTCACAGTCACACACACTCCACACACGGCTACACAGTCACACACAGACACATACACACTCCCATGCAGCCACGCAGTCACATGCTCACACAGCTACAGTCACACATACTCCCACATGGCCATACAGTCACATGCACTCCACATGGCCACAAAGTCACACACAACACGGCCATACAGTCACACAGACATGCACTCCCACACAGCCACAGTCATGCACACTCCCACACAGCCACACAGTCACACACACTCCCACACGGCCACAGACATGTACTCACACACAGCCACACAGTCATGTGCACTCCCACATGACCACAGTCACACACACTCCACATGGTCACACAGTCACTCACACATTCACACGTGGTCACACAGACATGCACTCAGTCACACACATGTACATATACACACACAGTGACAAATGCGCAGCCAACAGACATGCATACAGTTGCACACACACACAGAGACATAGTCACACACACTGAGTGACACAGACATATACACACTCATACACACAGCCACACACACAGAAACACTCATACATGTCACACACACATGCATACATAGTCATACACACATACACATGTTCATACATCATCACACAAAGAGACATACACAGAGACACACACGTTACTACCACACACAGATACATAAACATGCATATAGACCCACACAGTCATATACACATATACACACACCAGGCACACACAGCCACATGGATGCACAGTACACAAATGGCCACACAGAAACATACATAGTACACACATAAACACACACAGTCACACACACATGCTGAGAGTCACAGACACACACCTGAGTCACAATCACACAAACACACATTGTCACACATACAATTACACATATACACAGTCACATGGACACACAAACCCACTGTCACATGTATATATATATACACTCTCACAGCCACACAACCATGTACATAAAGACACATTCATAAGGCTACACACACATAGAGACATGTGCACACACACACAGAAACACACAGTCACACACAAACGTACACACACAGGTACTCAAACACAGAGTCACACAGTCACAGGGCCACATACCACAAACACACAGTCATACACACTCAGATACAGCCACACGGTGGCACATTGACAGCAATGTACATACACTCACACAGTCATGCAAATACCCTCAGACACACTCAGATACTCAGATATACAGACAAATATACACACTCCAGTCAACTCTGGAAGTCAGACACCAATTAAGTAAAGAACATTTACATGCTAATCTGTCTTGTGCCAAATGTAAGTCTTTGGCTTTAGCGGGTGGACTCAGAGGCAACTTCATGCCCTGGGAAGATGAAGGGATTTGAACAGCCACAGTGGGGAGGAGCGTTCTCCTGTGCCGTCCACTCAGGAAGCACTGGACTCTGCTGAGCCACTCACGGGTTCTGTGCTGGGCAGCAGCGCTGTGAGATACGCAGGAGCAATCCCTGAGTCTGAGGTTCTGGGTCTAACACACGAGACAGATGTGTCCGCGGCAGTAAGGAAGGTCATGGAGGGAGGGAGGATGTGTGCTCCACTCCACGGGGGCTGGTCGGCCGTGTCCTCATAGAAGCCAGGAGTGTGAAGGACTCAGGCACAGAGCAAGAGGGCACGACCCAGCAGAGGATGCCAGGCACGGGGTTCCTGGGTGCATGTGCAGGGGGTCGACCCCCACAGAGCATGGCGCCTGGCCCTGGCTCCCCATGGTGCCCCTTCCCAGCTATCTTGGATGACTCTGCATCCCAACAGCCTCCTCCCTCCACTGTCTCTTCCATTAGACACTGCATCCCCCATGGGTATTATGTCCTAGGCATCCTCAAACCCCAGAGTCTGTGCCACGCAACGGGCGAGAGCGCCTCCGGCTGGGTGGATGGACAGAGGCATGCATGGAAGGGTGGGCGGGTGGGCGGGTGGGTGGATGGGTGGCTGGATGGATGGGTAAGAGGGTGGTTTGGTGGAGGGAGGGAGGGAGGGATGGATGGATGGACGGACGGACAGACGGACACACAGTTGTAGATTTGGTGACAGCATTTGGAAGTCTCCAGAGCAATAGAAACGGTCCAGGCCAGGACACTGTCGTGACACAGCTGCCTTCTCTGTCATCTGTCAGGAAACCATATTTGTGTTAAAATACTTATTTTGTGCTTATTGAACACTTAGTGTGGAAAAATTAGAAAATGCTCACTATTTGGTGTTCTTTTAGAATAGATACGTGTGTGTGTGTGTGTGTGTGTGTGTGTCTTTATTCTGCTTTTCTGTTTCATGTGTGCCTGTCGAATTGTCTTTAAAATACACTTCTGAGGAGCGCTTAGGTCTTACGCGGTTCTGCTGTACGTTGTTCAACCTGTGCTTCTGTTGAGCCTTTGGCTCGCGTCTAGAATTTCATTATTATGTCTTGCTGCCATTAATACCCTTACGCATGCATTTGATCGGTGTGGCTTACATTTCTTTAGGATGCATTCCTAGAAATGTAACTACTGTGCCAAAAGGTGCAAGCTCTTTTAGATATCTCAGTTCTTCTCATCCAGTTGCACCAATATCTCCAACAAGCATGAGAACATCTGCCAGACCCAGTGAACCTGCCGCGGTCCGCTCAGCGACACCGAGGGTCAGCACTTCGCTTAAGTCCATGCAGTTCTTTAAGGCAAATGGTAGCGTCTTATCATTGGTTTGATGTGTAGTTTTTGATTTGTTGTAGATTTCAACATTTTATCATGCTTGATTATTTATGGTTCTGCTTCCTGGGATAATCTGTTCGTGAATTTCCTTACGGAGACTCATGAGTGCCCTTCGTATTTGTTTTTGCCACTTACTTTTGGAGAATGTTCTGCCAGGCTCGTCTGCTTCTAAGGTTTCTCGTTATACTGTCTGAAGCTCAGAAAGGTTGAGCTCTGCGTATCCAAATGCACAGTCGTTTCCTTTAAGAATTCGTCAGTTGCTCTCGTGTTTAGAAAGTCCTTGCTCATCCTCTGATCAGTGAGATAGAAATTTTTCTTTTATTTTTACGGTTCCATTTACTGTTTTAACTTATCTGGGTCGTTTTTCCTTGTTGTACTGTGTTGTGAAGTGAGGGATACCCTCTGGCCTTCCCCCACCTAAACTCTATTTGTTGAATAAGCCTCCGTTTCCCCAGCGTTTGCCGTGCGCCTCGGCTGTGTGGTTACTTTTGCCCCACACCCTGCCAGCGTCCTTCGGTTTGTGAGAGTGCCCCGAGAGCTCAGGCACTGCCGGAAATCCCTGATCCTGCGGTGCCTGATGAGCGTCGCTCTTGCAAAGGCTCCGTCATCCTCGGGACGAATCTCTTTCCTGTGCCGTCTTCTCTAAAATCCCGTTTTAGTATCTTTTGTGCCTTACTCATTATTCCAGAAGAGCCTCCCCGCAGGTTCCATTGCGAAGCTGTAGTCAGTCCTGCTCCGTCGCCTCCAAGTGAATTTTAACTCTGCTGTTGTCGTTTTAATTTCTCATCTCTCCCAGTTCCGGTTATTCGCCTTCATAACTTGATAATGGTTTTGTTTTTATGACACTGTTTTCCCATCACGTTGTGAGTTTCTGCTCCTGTTTCTAGAGAGGCTATGTGTCTTGTGTCTTCTTTGGAAAGGGCAGCAAAGTTCTCTTCCAGCCACCTCAGGAAATCCTCCTGGAAGGTCTGCTTGTCCTAGGGGGACAGGACGCTGTGGCCTGTCTCTCACTGAAACCACGTTGCTCAGGACGCTGTGGCCTGTCTCTCACTGAAACCACGTTGCTCAGGACGCTGTGGCCTGTCTCTCACTGAAACCACGTTGCCCAGGACGCTGTGGCCTGTCTCTCACTGAAACCACGTTGCCCAGGATGCTGTGGCCTGTCTCTCACTGAAACCACGTTGCCCAGGACGCTGTGGCCTGTCTCACTGAAACCACGTTGCCCAGGACGCTGTGGCCTGTCTCTCACTGAAACCACGTTGCCCAGGACGCTGTGGCCTGTCTCACTGAAACCACGTTTCAGGACGCTGTGGCCTGTCTCTCACTGAAACCACGTTGCCCAGGACGCTGTGGCCTGTCTCTCACTGAAACCACGTTGCTCAGGACGCTGTGGCCTGTCTCTTGTGGCCTGTCTCTCACTGAAACCACGTTGCTCAGGATGCTGTGGCCTGTCTCTCACTGAAACCACGTTGCCCAGGACGCTGTGGCCTGTCTCTCACTGAAACCACGTTGCCCAGGACGCTGTGGCCTGTCTCTCACTGAAACCACGTTGCTCAGGACGCTGTGGCCTGTCTCTCACTGCGCCGTGGCCTGTCTCGTGGCCTGTCTCTCACTGAAACCACGTTGCCCAGGACGCTGTGGCCTGTCTCTCACTGAAACCACGTTGCTCAGGACGCTGTGGCCTGTCTCTCACTGAAACCACGTTGCTCAGGACGCTGTGGCCTGTCTCTCACTGAAACCACATTGCTCAGGACGCTGTGGCCTGTCTCTCACTGAAACCACGTTGCTCAGGACGCTGTGGCCTGTCTCTCGTGGCCTGTCTCTCACTGAAACCACGTTGCCCAGGACGCTGTGGCCTGTCTCTCACTGAAACCACGTTGCCCAGGACGCTGTGGCCTGTCTCTCACTGAAACCACGTTTCCAGCTGTCCTTGGTTGCTGGCTTTTGTCTTCCCCCTTCCCTCACCCTCAAAGGAAGAGAAGAGAAATCTATCCAGGCTCTTTTCCTGACAGAAGACAAGAAGGAGCTCACCGCTGCCGCAGCCCCATTCGCCACCCATGGCTTGCTAGACGCATTCTTACCCCAGGTATATGGCTCGGGGAGTCAGGGACAGGTTCACAGCTGTAAGGAAAATTCCCAGTTTTGCCAAGACAGACCCTAAAAGTTGGGTCCAGTGCTCTTATTGACAACACATCTGGGGTCATAATAACAAGCCCTGTGGCCTCACAAGCCTCTGTCCCCCTAAAGTAGGTCCCCTCCAGCCACCTGGGGTCCTCCCTGCAGGCCAGCTCCAGGCTCACTGGAGGGTGGACCCACAGCCTGTGACTTTCCCTCTGACAGCTGTGCACTCTGCACACACACGGCACACCCATGCTTCCATCTGGAGCCTCCCGCTTGCCCTGACTTCTCTGTGGGAGCAGTTGTGGGGATGCCCCTGGTAGCCAGTGGGTGGACTGACCCATCAATCGGTGGACTAATCACAGAGGGTGCTGCTGACTCACTGATGGTGAGTGGAAGGTGCTGCAGAATTTCAAAGGACGTTGGTGGAGAGAAGTCTGCCAGCCCTCCTCTTGGCACCAGGTCAGAGAGAGTTTGGGGCTGCAAGGCTGGCTTCCGAGTTCAGTGTGCCTGAGCTCAGTGAAGAGTGGGGAACAATGGCCGCAGCTGCCCGTGTCCTGCCCGATTTGACTCAGAAAGCCACAATACTGATTTATAGAAGTGAGTGATGTGTTACTCCTAAAATTTCCATGGATGAGAGTTGTGACCAGAAGAAATGCAAGGTATTTAAATTTATCTGGAAGGAAATCCAAGCAGCAGACAAGATCATCGCACTCACAGCTGCGTCTCCACACCCTTCCCCAGGTCCTAAAGCCCAGGAGTGCTGCTCTCCTCACCACACGCCATCAAATTTACGATCTTGGGTGGACGGATGCCGGCCACGTCCCCCTCCTCCTGGAGAATGCCGCCATCTCATCATGTTTCTCTGACCAGCTGGCCACTCTCCATTGAGTCAACTGCTTTGGTAGCTTTTCTCAGTGTTTCTGTTCTGCTCACAAATCCAGTCAGTCTCTGCCATTGTTTCTGCTACTGGAAGGAAAGGACTGCTCCAGGTACTGAAATATCCTGGGCCAACCCTTCCAGTGACTCCAGCTCTCCATTCAGCCTTTGCATCCACCGCAGATTCCCACACGAACATGTGTTTGGAAACTGTGACAGATTGTGCCTTTCCTTCCTTCTCACCCTCGCCTCCCCCGTGCAGGCAGCTCCTCCGTGTTTCCGTTGCTTTTCTCCTTTTTAACAGCAATGTTTGTGGCATCCAGAAGCAAGGGCAGTGAGCCTGTGGTTCGAAGGCAGCTTCCGCAGGGCGCTCAGTCAGGAAGGGTACGTGAAATGGGAATCCTGCCTTTCTCTTTGAATGCAACAGAACCAGTATGCTCTTAACTTCCACCTTCTCCTCAAGTCCATATTTAAAATAAAAACAGAATTATTCTGTCTCCAGTTTACAAAATGCAGCCATCCTGAACAGACAACGTGGATTGGCGCTACCGGTCACAGTGTGGGAAACGCAGCCACAGCACATGGTCATTTGTAAAACGCAGCTGCCTCTGATGGGTCTGAAATTCCTTCTGTTTATGAATCAGAGCCTGAGATGCAGCATCCAGCCCGGTGCCTCTTACACCAGCAGCATGGCTTAATGTGGAGCCCGAGCCTGAGCCTGAGCCGGCCTAGCAGCTGCAGCCTGGGCGCCGCCTTTCCCGCCCTCCGTGCTTTCGGCTGCTGCTGAGAAGAATTCACCGCGTGCTGTGTGAGTGCCTCTGCCCTGGAGAATTCACGGAGGTGCCAGGTGCTCCGGGAAGACCCCTCGGCATCATTGGCACCCCACCCAGTGTGGGCAGCAGCACGGCTGTCACTCCTTGAGCAGATGAAGCAGGTGCAGGGCAAACGTCTTTGCACTTTTCAACAACTCACTGCTCTCTGGGGCGCAGTCACTGCCCTCCCCCGGCTTAAGGACAGCTATGAACTAAACACTGGAATGTCCATGCATTTTGTGGCCTAGGGTTCCATTCGTGGGACGTCCCGTGAGGGTCTGCCATGGTCAGGCCTGTCACAGGACTGGGCTGTGCTGGTGTGAGGGGGACTCAGCACCTGGGGGAGGGGTTGCAGCCGGTACCGTCCCTGTGTGCTCCTGAAGCAGAGAAGAGCTCAGTGCTGCACACCTGCGTAGATGTACAGTAAGGGCGGACGTCTCCCTGCTCATTCTGATGGGTGGAGATCGCTCCAAAATGCTTGCTGCAGACCCTCCCAGCCACCTCTCCGCTCCTCCTCTTCCCTGCCTCACCTGCTCCATGCTGCAGGGCGAGAGGGGTCTGACAGGAGTGGGGAGGGCAGCCAGGACCCCAGCCCTAGGGCAAAACTCCAAACGCACCCAGCCCTTCTCCTGCTCTTCCCTGGAAACAGAACCCGCAGCAGTTAAGATGTTTTGGGAGAAATAACAGAAAATCTCCATGAGAGAAGGCTTGGACCACAGGATATTTATGGCTGCACAGGGAAGGACACTGGGAGGAGGACTGGCCGCTGGTCACCGGGGAAGGCCGAGGGTCACTGGGTACAGGGAAGGCTGCAGTTCGCAGGGAAGGCAGCAGGCCGCTGGGGAAAGCCGCAGGTCACCGAGAAAGGCAGCAGGTCGCAGGGAAGACCGTAGGTCTCTGAGTACAGGGAAGGCTGCAGGTAGCCCGGGAAGGCCATGAGTTGCCAGGGCAGCCACAGGTCACTGGGTAAAGCCTGTGCCATGGGGGCTCCTGACCTTGGACTGCCTTGCACCCCTCGTAAGATGCTGCAGCTCCTCCCACAGCTGAGCTCATGGCAAAGAAGGAGTCCCACTTCCTGTGATTCTCCCTTCATCCCACAATTTTATTTTGCAAATTCCAAACTCAAACAAATTGGAAAAAGAGTAGAATGAGCACCCACACCCTCTTCATCCAGATCCCCGCTGTGAGCTCTCAGTCATGCCCTGTCGTTCACCGTGCATCTGGGTGGAAGTCCGGTAGGTTTCTACAGGCATCACAGAACTTCTCCCTGAGGGGCAGAAAAGGGCATCCCTGCATCATTCCCCGTAGGGCAGCCTGCATGCGGTGACACCACTCCACACACAGTTCGTGGCCAGATTTTCCCATTGTCCCAATAGCTAGCTTCTTATTTTTAATCCAGATTCCCATCAAGGGTGAATGCTGCGTTCGTTGTGACATCTCGTAGATTTTCTTTGTTCTAGAATACTTCTACCTTGACATTTAAATTTTGGTCTTTTCTAGCATTGCAGTTTTTAGAGAAACCAGGGTATTGTCCTGGGAGAGCCCGCGGTCTGGGCCTGCTGGACCCCCCACACTGCGAGATTCTGATGCGGGTTTTCAGCATGCAGCGTCCACACCACCGCTGTAGCGAGAGCATGGTCGGCCCCTCCCGGCCCGGTCAGCCCCTCCCCCTCGGTCAGCCCCTCCCCCTCGGTCAGCCCCTCCCACCCAGTCAGCCTCCCCTCGGTCAGCCCCTCCCTTCAGTCAGCCCCTCCCCTCGGTCAGCCCCTCCCTTCAGTCAGCCCCTCCCGCCCGGTCAGCCTCCCCTTGGTCAGCCCCTCCTGCCCGGTCAGCCTCCCCTCGGTCAGCCCCTCCCCCTTCAGTCAGCCCCTCCCCGCTTGGTCAGCCCCTCCACACTGGGGCAGTGCCAAGTATGGAGGCTTTGGTAAAAGTGGTGACTGCC
This sequence comes from Saguinus midas, assembly GCA_021498475.1. Taxonomy (NCBI): domain Eukaryota; kingdom Metazoa; phylum Chordata; class Mammalia; order Primates; family Cebidae; genus Saguinus; species Saguinus midas. Next base: position 114,572,971 of record CM038400.1, on the reverse strand, counting down.
ACATCACTCCATCGTGAAGGTAAATTCTTTCCTTGGTAATTCATCAGTGATTTGTGGGATGATACTTTGAGAATGTAGGGATATCTTGTTCCCAGTGGCCTTTTAGGGTGTGCCTCTTTTTAAGGGCTGAGTAGGGAGGCAGGGTGGGGTGGATGCCGCTGAGCTCTGAGCATGAGGACTGAGGATCCCTGATGCCCCTGTGGTGCTCAGCTGCCAGTGAACAGGCGCAGACGAGCCAGCCCTCCTTTCCTCCAGGGTTGGCACTTCCCACGGGACTTAGAGCAAGACGGTAGGAGGTCAAGGACACCATCCAGAGAGGGCAGCGGGAGGGACGATGGGGCAGGAGCAGGTGGTAACACGGGGAGAGGACACTGCAGGCCAGGGGTCCTGGTGACCAGGACATGAGGTCTTTGGAGGAACGGACGGATGGTGCCGCTGGAAGCATGGCCCACAGGCCGGTGGTGTGGCCACTGCAGAGGTGGATTGCCAGCTATGGTCGTGGCCAAGGGCTGGTGGGGAGGGTGGACCGCTACCAGGGGGCAGAGGAGGCATGACCATCACAATAGTCCGGGCAGAACAGGGTTTGCCCCAGGACAAACGTGTTGTCACAAAGTCAGCGTCTGTACCATCATGCTTGAGGGCTTTTCCTGGGTGACCTTCAGTGCAGCCGCTCTCTGGCTCTGCCAACAGGGTGGGGTTGGCGGCCACGTGGGCTCTCAGCAGGTGGGTGCGCAGTCGTGCTCCGTCCTTCCATCAGACAGACAGCTCAGCTCACAGTGTGGCGTCTTCCGCCTTTGTAAGGTGTCTTCACCAACATCCTCACCCTCAGCTTTTCTGTGTCCGTCTTGCTCTAGCGAGCAGAGGCTTTCATGCCATTCAGCATCACCCACCCTTTGGTGACAGCCTCATCCACAGACTTGCAGAGTGACCTAATCCCACCCTGTGGTGCACACGGACCCACATCTGTGGTCTCAAGGTCACGGTGGCCCCACGAGGAGAGCCCCAGCTGAGTACCCGTTTAGTGTTCGTCATTTTTAAAGACTTTAGTTACCGACAGAGCTTTTGACTCAGTGGCAAAGCCTCATCTCTTCTGCGCTACCATGTCCAGATAGCACCTGCCTCAGCAGTCACAAGGAAGACAGGATGCTGGCAACTTCGTTTCTGACTTTGACTAGCTCCTCATTGTAGAAGATAGTTTATTATGGACTCTTCAAAATACATTTCTAAGGAAACAAAGTTAGTTGTCCGAGTGTGTTTGAAATTAAATTGTGTTTGGTTTTAAGATGGGGCTGTAATCAGTTTCTCTTAGAAAATTATAAAACGATGGTGCATAAAGAAACACGGCTGGGGTAAAGAGTGACACCATCTTTGTTACTGGATTGGTGACTCCAAATGGCTCGCTCTTGGAGGTGGTATTTATAGGGGGTTACACAAATAAAGCTGAGTGGCGTCGTTAAAATTCTCCACACTGGACCCTGTGAGCCAAAATGGGCATTTTCGGGAGCCAGCGACACAGACAGGCCCCGTCTTACTTGTCAGCTGTCTGGCAGGGAGGTGGGACTTTGCCGTAGATTTAAGTTTGCCTGGTTTTGTTTAATGTCTCATTAACAGACGCTTGATTTGATTGTTCGTTTCTGCAGTAACCAGGACATCTATCGGGGTCTTGCTGTGAGCTCTTGTCACCTTGCCAGACTCTTCCTCACCATGTTCTCCTGGTGCTGAGGACACAAGTGGCTCTGGGGAGGGCAGTGGCCGTGGGGGGCGTGGCTGTGGGGCGTGGCTGTGGGGCGTGGCTGTGGGGCGTGGCTGTGGGTGTCAAGGGCTTGCGGAGGGGGGGCATGTCTTGTTCCCATCACTGCTTCTTCCACAGGCTCCGTAGTTGGCTTGGCCTATTTTGCGGTGGCTCCTAAGACACAGGTCAGCATCTACAGCCTGTCTACAGTCTATGGCAGGAGGCTTGGGACAGGCTGGAAAAGGAAGGCTGTGGTGGCTGTGTATGTAGAAGGGGCTCAGACGAGCAGGAGGACTTCAGGCCTCCCACAGTCTCCCTCTGAGTAAGACGTTATGCTGATTTTTGACCCATGGAGTCAGGCTGGGCCCAGCTCCATCTGAATTTGGGGGAAATTAATGTCAAGAAGGAGGAAAACCAGAACTCACTAAATGTATTTCCACGGTCATGAAGGCAGGCAGGTCCCACCGTGGGGACACCCAGAGCACTCCCCGTGCTGCTGTCTGAGTGACCCTGCGGGCAGCTGCCTCACGGATACCTGTCAGCCCAACTGTGTCCTGGGGCTCTGAGCATTTCCTTTATGTTCACCTGTTCAAGGAAAAAAAATCAAATGGGCAGCTCAAGGAAGGCGCCGAGACTCTGGGGACAGCCCGTGAGATAGTGGCCATCCCAGCATCAAAGCGTCATGGCCGGCGAGGGAGGGGTCGGCAGCTTCAGGGGCCACGTCCACCACTGCACATGTCACTAGTGGAGATGCCACCGATGGCCCTCCCCTGAGTCCCCCCCTTTGACAGTGACTGGTCATCAGCCCTCAGGGAACGTCTGCAGAGCACACCGGATTCCCCAAAATGCTGGAGGGCTTCTCTGTGGACACAGTACCCACTCCCTGGGCCACTGGGTTTGAAGGACAGCTCAGCCTCCATCGGGTAAATAAGTGAATGGAGCAGAGGACGTTGTACCTCACAGGAGGCCTCAGGTCCAACCACCACCGCCCACACAGCCCGATCCCCTTCTCAGGCCCCTGGACAGTGCCCAGGACATTCTGTCCGGCATGGCCTCCAGATGGCCACGGACCCACACTGTTGTGTTGTGTTGCATTTGGTCTCTGGCTTCCTTCATCCATACGTGGGTGCCCACATCTTGTGGCTACTGCAGGAATCCAGGGAGACAAGATGAGGGCACAAGATGAAAACCCAAATGCAGGATGTTATCGAAAAGCTCTGGAGAATGAAAACTCCAGAGAACCATGAGGTCCTTTGATGCTTCATGAGATTTAAAACAGTATTTGCAGAGGGGTTATCGTTAGGTGTTGGGTGACACTCAGGTACAAAAACTCAAAGCCAGCCTGCTTGGTTGGAAAATACAGTAACCTCAGGGTGTCTGGCAGTGTTGTGTTAGGACCAGACAATGGAGCGTTTTCAGCACGGAAGCATCATCTGTCATGTAGTGTGTCCGCTGGGGACATGGTCAGAGATGCAGTATGCCTTGAAGGCACTCGGGAGGGCCTGTGTGTGGAGCTGGGTCGGTGTAGACCCCTTTGGCGCCTGTGGGATAAGTCGTGCTCCCGTGCAGATGGATTTGCTGCCCTGTGCAGAGGATATGTGGGTGCCTTTCCTGGTTCCCCATTGTCCCATGACCTCACAGGAGGTCTGTGATGTCGTAAAGCCATGTCCAGCCCACCCTCTGGGATGCCCTGGTCCCCACCTTCTGCAATCAGGACTCCCACTTGCTTCTGTGACACCCCCAAGTCCCTGCCAGGCTCCGCTGAGATCACCAGGGCCCTCACCTGTGAACCAGAGAGTAATGCCCACCTTGTGGCCTGGTGTTGGGGGGAAATACAGTTTAGCACAGCATGTGTGGAAATAGTGGTCACTGTGATTGTGGTGATCACAGTTGCAGCACACGTGGAAATGGTGGTCCTTGTGATCAAGGTGATCACGGTTGCAGCACACGTGGAAATGGTGGTCCTTGTGATCAAGGTGATCACGGTTGCAGCACACGTGGAAATGGTGGTCCTTGTGATCAAGGTGATCACGGTTGCAGCACACGTGGAAATGGTGGTCCTTGTGATCGAGGTGATCACGGTTGCAGCACACATGGAAATGGTGGTCCTTGTGATCGAGGTGATCACGGTTGCAGCACACATGGAAATGGTGGTCCTTGTGATCGAGGTGATCACGGTTGCAGCACACGTGGAAATGGTGGTCCTTGTGATCGAGGTGATCACGTTGCAGCACACGTGGAAATGGTGGTCCTTGTGATCGGTGATCACGGTTGCAGCACCGTGGAAATGGTGGTCCTTGTGATCGAGGTGGTCACGGTTGCAGCACACGTGGAAATGGTGGTCCTTGTGATCGAGGTGGTCACGGTTGCAGCACACGTGGAAATGGTGGTGGTCCTTGTGATCGAGGTGATCACGGTTGCAGCACACGTGGAAATGGTGGTCATTGTAGTTTTGACAAGCGCATTCATGCTGCCATCTTGGCACAGCACACGTGGAAATGGTTCTCGTTGTAATGATTGTGAGGATCCCGGTCGTGCTGCCCTTTTTATTTACTGGCACCATGGTGGCTTGAAGAGAGGGGACGGCTGGACCCCTTATGCAGGTGAAAGTGGAAGTGGCAGATAAAGGACTTCGTGGTTCTCCAAAGCCTTCACTCAGTGTACAAAAGAGCATCTGTGACTTCTCGTGTACCCTAAGCCACAGGCATCCGAAATCTGTCTCCTGGAGCCTTTAGCTCCCCAGAATGGTGCCTGGGAGCTCAGCAGAGAAGCTGAGCAGTGGAAGCTGAACAGGGGCTGGGACCAGCACGGCTCCCTCCCTCCGGGATCCGGCTGGGTTTCCTCAGATCTGCGGGGAAGAGGCCTGAGGTTTGCCCATCAAGAGAGACCCTTGTGCAGGCCCCAGGTGTGAATCAGATGTGGAACGAACGTGGAGGGTGGTGGCCCAGGCGGCACAGCTCACTCGTCCTCTTGACATTGGAGCCTTCATGGTTCAAAGGTGTGATTCATAAATTGACTTGGCATTTTGACACATTTGAGAGGATAATCTGTTCACTGGCAAACACGTGTGTATTAGTCAGGATTAGTGTGACTGAATGTGACAGAAAATCCAAAATAAAAGTGGCTTAAATGAGCTGGAAATGCACTTTGATTTCCTGTGGAAGAAGTCTGGGGCAGGCGGTCCGGGGACCTTGCAGCCTCTGAGGGCCCAGAAACAAGGTGCTCTGCTCCCACTTCCCCCGGCTCTCAGCCTGAACTTCTCTTCATGATCCCGCACAGCTGCCGGAGTGCCCACCATCAAGGTGGCATTTCAACCAGCAGGAAGGGGGAAGGAGAGGAGCAGGGTGCGTGTCCCACCGTGAGACATTTCCTGAGAGCAGCACGCTCTCGCTTGTGTTGCCCCGGCCAGAACCGAGTCACCTGTCCAGTGGCAAGAAACACTGGGAAAGGGAAACTTCATTCGGAGTGGCCGTGTGTCCAGCTACAGACCAGAGGCCCCGAGGTAGCAGAGGAAGACCGGCAGGCCTGGGGTGGCGAAGAATCCTCCTTTGCTCTGAGCCGCGCTGCACTGAGATGAAGCAAGGTCCACAGCGTCCTTGGGCCACATCGGCTGACTCTGGGGCCCTCAGTTTTCCCAGCATGACTCAGCCCGGCCGTGGGCCCCGGGGGCCACTGGTGACCTACCTGCTTTGTGGCTTCATTCAGCACGGTTGTCTCCACCACACCATCACCTGCTCCAGCCAAGGCAAGGCGGGTTCTACCTCACGGGAAACAGGTCACCCTTCTCCGTGGGAAGCTGCCCTCTGCACAGAACTAGGTAGGGGTCACTGCCATGTAGCACCCATGGTCACACCCAAAGACTCTTCCGCCTGCCTGCAAATATCCAGTGACCTGAGAGCATGCCCATCCTCTAGAACCTCCTGTCGAGCCAGGTCTCCCCACATCCCTCCAGAATGGGGCAGCCTCCATTCCCTGTTTTGTGGGACTCTCAGTTGCCAACAGTCCAGAGTTCCTGCTGAGTTCTTTTGGAGCCCTATGTGGCAGCCTTGAGTCAGGAAACAGTCCCTGAGTGTCAGATGCACCTCGCGCTGTGCAGGCACTTGTCCTTGGGAAGCTGCTGCCTGTTGGATGGAAGGGGACACTGGACAGAGGCCTCCTGTCCCTACCAGCCCGAGACAAGCCTACTAATGAGGGCCCCAGCTGCAAAGGCGAAGGCCTTCCCGTGGTTCCCTGGCAGCGTCGCCACGCTGAGCTTCCCCTGCCCTGGGAGGAGGACTTGTGGTCAGCTTCTACCTTCAGGAGGGTCACAGGAGGCTGAGCACAAACCCCACTGATGGGCTCAGCTCTGGGGCCGTGTGCTCTCACCAGGTTCAGGGGTATCGTTACCTATGGCAGAGCAAAGGTGATGAGATGCTTCTGTTCAGTATGAGAGCTTGAAGTCCAGGCCACTTTTGAGCAGTCCATCTGCTCATCTCTAGAGTAAGGAGGAAAAAGAAAAAAACACTTCTAATTTCTCTGTCTCATACCCAGCTGTGGAACGAAGGACTAATTCAACCCCCTCCCTGCTTCACCCTCCAGTTTCCCCTTAGAGGCACAGGCTGGTTAGGGTATTTGAATTAGTTGAGCAAAATTTTCATGCCTAAGGAAAAGTTTGATGTGATCAAAAGCTAAGTCTCAGGACATGAAATCCCCAGATGCTTAAGGTAGACTATATACGTGAAGCCTTTCAAAAGTTCAAAGGAATGCTAGCCGATGAGGGAAAGAAAGTCGGAGAACAACCAGTCTTCACCTGTCATATGAACTTGACAATCTCACCTGTAGTCTCGGATGTCAGGGGCCTCAGAAATACAACTTCCAAACCCGAACCCCCCCTGGGGGATGAACACATCAGGGACCCCACATGTCCAATTCCAGTCCATCCATCCTGGATATCTCCACATCAAGAATGAATAATAGATGGAGTCCAGCTGTTTGGTAGCAGAGTGCAGATTAGTGATTCATTGATTGTGATCAGAGGCAGTGCTCATAAGCGCAGCGCAGGTACCCGCAGCTCACTGTCAAGTATGAGGTGTTAATTTTTTTTTTTTTTTTTGAGACAGAGTCTCACTCTGCAACCAGGTGCCAGGCTGGAGTACACTGGCATGATCTCGGCTCACTGCAACCTCCGCCTCCTGGGTTCAGGCAATTCTCCTGCCTCAGCCTCCCGAGTAGCTGGAACTACAGGCACCCGCCACCATGCCCAGCTAATTTTTTTTTGTATTTTTAGTAGAGACGGGCTTTCACCATGTTGGCCAGGATGGTCTCGATCTCTTGACCTTGTGATCCGCCCACCTCGGCCTCCCAAACTGCTGGGATTACAGGCGTGAGCCACCGCGCCTGGCGGAGGTTTTAATTCTTTGCCTCCACCCTGAGCCAGAGGTTAGGACCATCTTGATGCTGGTGGTAACATAATCTTGCAACCGTTCATTAGGATTTCTTGAACTGATTCTACCAATAATTTGTTATTTTGCCAGGCTTTAATGTTTTAGGTATTTATATGTTTTACAGTTTTATTAAATATTTAAGTGATTATTAACTTTACTTTTTAACAATATGGGTCCTCAATAGAAGTCTGGACGGATGGATGAATGGATATATGCTTGTAAAGATGGATGGACAGAATGTATGAAGGAAGGATAGATGGATGCATGCATGGATGGATGGTGGGTAGTAGGTGAATGGATGAGTGGATGGAAGGACAGAAGGATATAGAGAAGGATGGATGCATGTATATCTGTATGGATCATGGATGGATGGATGAGTGATGGATAGTATACAGATAAATGGGTGGATGAGTGGATGGATGACAGATGGATTGGCTGATGGATGAGAGGAAGGATGGATGCATGCATGCATGGATGAAGGGCGGATGGATAGATGGATAGTGGATGGGTAGGAGGATGGATGGATGGTTGGGATGATAGATCTATGGGAGGAAGGATGGATGCATGTATGCATGGATGATGGGAAATGTGGATGGGTAGACAGATAGTGAATGGGTGGATGGAAGAGTGAATAGATAGACAATGAATAATGTGTAGATGGATGCATGGTGAGTGGATGGGTAGATGAATGGATAGATGAGTGGGTAGATGTATGATAGTGGATGAGTGGATGGATGAGTGTATTATGGATGGATGATGGTAATATATAGATGGGTGGATGAGTGTATTATGGATGGATGGTGGATAGCATACAGATGGATGGATGAGTGGATGGATAGTTAATGGATGGTGTATTGATAGATGGATGTATAGATGAGTAGATAGGTGGATGATGGATAGTGTACAGATGGATGAATGAATGAGTGGGTAGATGGCTGATGGATTGTGGATGAGTGGATGGATGGATGAGTGGATAGATGGATGATGGATAGTATATAGGTGGATGGATGAGCGATGGATAGTTAATGGTTTATAGATAGATGGTTGTATAGATGAGTAGATGGATGGATGGATAGTATATAGATGAGGGATGGGTGGATGGATAGTGTATAGATGAGGATGGGTGGATGGATAGTGTATAGATGAGTAGATGGATGGATGGATAGTGTATAGATGAGGGGTGGGTGGATGGATAGTGTATAGATGAGGGGTGGGTGGATGGATGGATAGTGTATAGATGAGTAGATGGATGGATAGTGTATAGATGAGGGATGGGTGGATGGATGGATAGTGTATAGATGAGGGGTGGGTGGATGGATGGATAGTGTATAGATGAGGGGTGGGTGGATGGATGGACAGTGTATAGATGAGTAGATGGATGGATGGATAGTGTATAGATGAGGGGTGGATGGATGGATAGTGTATAGATGAGGGGTGGATGGATGGATAGTGTATAGATGAGGGTGGGTGGATGGATGGATAGTGTATAGATGAGATGGATGGATGGATGGATAGATGGATAGATGAGGGGTGGATGGATGGATAGTGTATAGATGAGGGGTGGGTGGATGGATGGATACTGTATAGATGAGGGGTGGATGGATGGATAGTGTATAGATGAGATGGATGGATGGATGGATAGTGTATAGATGAGGGGTGGATGGATAGTGTATAGATGAGTAGATGGATGGATGGATAGTGTATAGATGAGGGGTGGGTGGATGGATGGATAGTGTATAGATGAGTGATGGATGGATGGATAGTGTATAGATGAGCAGGTGGATGGATGGATAGTGTATAGATGAGTAGGTGGATGGATGGATAGTGTATAGATGAGGGATGGGTGGATGGATAGTATAGATGAGGGGTGGGTGGATGGATGGATAGTGTATAGATGAGTAGATGGATGGATGGATACTGTATAGATGAGGGATGGATGGATGGATAGTGTATAGATGAGTAGGATGGATGGATGGATAGTGTATAGATGAGGGGTGGGTGGATGGATGGATAGTGTATAGATGAGCAGATGGATGGATGGATGGTGTATAGATGAGTAGGTGGATGGATGGATGGATAGTGTATAGATGAGTAGATGGATGGATAGTGTATAGATGAGTAGATGGATGGATGGATAGTGTATAGATGAGGGGTGGGTGGATGGATGGATAGTGTATAGATGAGGGGTGGATGGATGGTGTATAGATGAGGGGTGGATGGATGGATAGTGTATAGATGGTAGATGGATGGATGGATAGTGTATAGATGAGTGGGTGGATGGATGGATAGTGTATAGATGAGGGGTGGGTGGATGGATGGATAGTGTATAGATGAGGGGTGGATGGATGGATAGTGTATAGATGAGGGGTGGGTGGATGGATGGATAGTGTATAGATGAGTAGATGGATGGATGGATAGTGTATAGATGAGTAGATGGATGGATGGATAGTGTATAGATGAGGTGGTGGATGGATGGATGGTGTATAGATGAGGGGTGGGTGGATGGATGGATAGTGTATAGATGAGTAGGTGGATGGATGGATAGTGTATAGATGAGTAGATGGATGGATGGATAGTGTATAGATGAGGGTGGATGGATGGATGGTGTATAGATGAGGTAGATGGATGGATGATAGTGTATAGATGAGGGGTGGATGGATGGATAGTGTATAGATGAGGGTGGATGGATGGATAGTGTATAGATGAGTGGGTGGATGGATGGATAGTGTATAGATGAGTAGATGGATGGATGGATAGTGTATAGATGAGTAGGTGGATGGATGGATAGTGTATAGATGAGGTGGGTGGATGGATGGATAGTGTATAGATGAGGGGTGGATGGATGGATGGATGGTGTATAGATGAGGGGTGGGTGGATGGATGGATAGTGTATAGATGAGGGTGGATGGATGGATGGATGGTGTATAGATGAGGGGTGGGTGGATGGATGGATAGTGTATAGATGAGGGTGGATGGATGGATAGTGTATAGATGAGCAGATGGATGGATGGATAGTATAGATGAGCAGATGGATGGATAGTGTATGGATGAGTAGGTGGATGGATGGATAGTGTATAGATGAGGGGTGGATGGATGGATAATGTATAGATGAGGGTGGATGGATGGATAGTGTATAGATGAGGGGTGGGTGGATGGATGGATAGTGTATAGATGAGGGGTGGGTGGATGGATAGTGTATAGATGAGGGGTGGGTGGATGGATGGATAGTGTATAGATGAGTAGATGGATGGATGGATAGTGTATAGATGAGGGGTGGATGGATAGTGTATAGATGAGGTGGATGGATGGATAGTGTATAGATGAGTAGATGGATGGATGGATGAGTGTATAGATGAGGATGGATGGATGGATGGATAGTGTATAGATGAGTGGGTGGATGGATGGATAGTATAGATGAGGGGTGGATGGATGGATAGTGTATAGACGAGTAGATGGATGGATGGTGTATAGATGAGTAGATGGATGGATGGATGATAGTGTATAGATGAGGGGTGGGTGGATGGATGGATAGTGTATAGATGAGGGGGATGGATGGATACTGTATAGATGAGGGGTGGGTGGATGGATAGTGTATAGATGATGGATGGATGGATGGATAGTGATAGATGAGTAGATGGATGGATAGTGTATAGATGAGGGATGGGTGGATGGATGGATAGTGTATAGATGAGTAGATGGATGGATGGATGTGTATAGATGAGAGGTGGATGGATGGATAGTGTATAGATGAGGGTGGTGGATGGATAGTGTATAGATGAGTAGATGGATGGATGGATAGTGTATAGATGAGGGGTGGGTGGATGGATAGTGTATAGATGAGTAGATGGATGGATGGATAGTGTATAGATGAGTAGATGGATGGATGGATAGTGTATAGATGGGGGTGGGTGGATGGATGGTGTATAGATGAGTAGATGGATGGATGGATAGTGTATAGATGAGCAGATGGATGGATGGATAGTGTATAGATGAGGGTGGATGGATGGATGGTGTATAGATGAGGGGTGGGTGATGGATAGTGTATAGATGAGCAGATGGATGGACGGATAGTGTATAGATGAGGGTGGGTGGATGGATGATAGTGTATAGATGAGTAGGTGGATGGATGGATAGTGTATAGATGAGTAGATGGATGGATGGATAGTGTATAGATGATGGGTGGATGGATGGATAGTGTATAGATGAGGTAGATGGATGGATGATAGTGTATAGATGAGTAGATGGATGGATGGATAGTGTATAGATGAGTAGGTGGATGGATGGATAGTGTATAGATGAGGGGTGGGTGGGTGGATGGATAGTGTATAGATGAGTGGTGGATGGATGGATGGATGAGTGTATAGATGGATGGATAGTATAGATGAGTAGATGGATGGATGAGTGTATAGATGAGCAGATGGATGGATGATGGATGGATGGATGGATGGATGATGGATGGGTGGATGATGGTGGATGGATGGATGGATAGTGGATGGATGGATGATGGATGGATGGTGATGGATGGATAGATGGATGGGTGGATGGATGGATGGATGTGATGGATGGATGATGGATGGATGGATGGGTGGATGGACGGATAGTGTATAGATGGATGGATGAGTGTATAGATGAGCAGATGGATGGATAGATGGTAGATGGATGGATGGTGATGGATGGGTGGATGAATGGATGGATGGGTGGGTGGATGGATGATAGATGGATGGGTGGATGGATAGTGTATGATGGATGGATGGTGATAGATGGATGGGTGGATGATGGATGATGGATGGATGGTGTATAGATGAGCAGATGGATGGATGAGTGTATAGATGGATGGATAGTGATAGATGGATGGATGTATAGATGAGATGGATGGATGGTATAGATGAGTAGATGGATGGATGAGTGGATGGATAGTGTATAGATGGATGGATGATGGGTGGGTGGATGGATGATGGATGGATGTGATGATGGATGGATGGATGAGTGTATAGATGGATGGATAGATGGTGTATAGATGAGTAGATGGATGGATGGATAGTATATAGATGAGGATGGATGGATGGATAGTGTATAGATGAGGATGGATGGATGGATAGTGTATAGATGAGTAGATGGATGGATGGATAGTGTATAGATGAGGTGGGTGGATGGATAGTGTATAGATGAGGTGGGTGGATGGATGGATAGTGTATAGATGAGTAGATGGATGGATGGATAGTGTATAGATGAGGATGGATGGATGGATGGATAGTGTATAGATGAGGTGGGTGGATGGATGGATAGTGTATAGATGAGGTAGATGGATGGATGGACAGTGTATAGATGAGTAGATGGATGGATGGATAGTGTATAGATGAGGGTGGATGGATGGATAGTGTATAGATGAGGGTGGGTGGATGGATGGATAGTGTATAGATGGATGGATGGATAGTGTATAGATGAGGGTGGATGGATGGATGGTGTATAGATGAGGGTGGGTGGATGGATGGATAGTGTATAGATGAGGGTGGATGGATGGATAGTGTATAGATGAGGGGTGGATGGATGGATAGTGTATAGATGAGTAGATGGATGGATAGTGTATAGATGAGTAGATGGATGGATGGATAGTGTATAGATGAGGGGTGATGGATGGATGGATAGTGTATAGATGAGGTGGTGGATGGATGGATAGTGTATAGATGAGGGGTGGATGGATGGATAGTGTATAGATGAGTAGATGGATGGATAGTGTATAGATGAGTGGATGGATGGATGGATAGTGTATAGATGAGGGGTGGGTGGATGGATGGATAGTGTATAGATGAGGGGGTGGATGGATAGTATAGATGAGGGGTGGGTGGATGGATGGATAGTGTATAGATGAGTAGATGGATGGATGGATAGTGTATAGATGAGGGGTGGGTGGATGGATGGATAGTGTATAGATGAGTAGGTGGATGGATGGATAGTGTATAGATGAGGTGGATGGATGGATAGTATAGATGAGTAGATGGATGGATAGTGTATAGATGAGTAGATGGATGGATGGATAGTGTATAGATGAGGGGTGGGTGGATGGATGGATAGTGTATAGATGAGGGATGGATGGATAGTGTATAGATGAGGGGTGGGTGGATGGATAGTGTATAGATGGATGGATGGATAGTGTATAGATGAGGGTGGATGGATGGATAGTGTATAGATGAGGGTGGGTGGATGGATGGATAGTGTATAGATGAGGGTGGATGGATGGATAGTGTATAGATGAGGGTGGGTGGATGGATGGATAGTGTATAGATGAGTAGATGGATGGATGGATAGTGTATAGATGAGTAGATGGATGGATGGATAGTGTATAGATGAGTAGGTGGATGGATGGATAGTGTATAGATGAGGGTGGTGGATGGATGGATAGTGTATAGATGAGTAGGTGGATGGATGGATGGTGTATAGATGAGTAGATGGATGGATGGATAGTGTATAGATGAGGGTGGGTGGATGGATAGTGTATAGATGAGTAGATGGATGGATGATAGTGCATAGATGAGTAGATGGATGGATGGATAGTGTATAGATGAGGGTGGGTGATGGATAGTGTATAGATGAGGGTGGATGGATGGATAGTGTATAGATGAGTGGTGGATGGATGGATAGTGTATAGATGAGTAGATGGATGGATGGATAGTATATAGATGAGGGTGGATGGATGGATAGTGTATAGATGAGGGTGGATGGATGGATGGATGGATGGATAGTGCATAGATGAGGGTGGGTGGATGGATGGATAGTGTATAGATGAGGGTGGATGGATGGATGGATAGTGTATAGATGAGGGTGGATGGATGGATAGTGTACAGATGAGGGTGGGTGGATGGATGGATGGTGTATAGATGAGGTGGGTGGATGGATAGTGTATAGATGAGTAGATGGATGGATGGATAGTGTATAGATGAGGGATGGGTGGATGGATGGATAGTGTATAGATGAGTAGATGGATGGATGGATGGATAGTGTATAGATGAGGGTGGGTGGATGGATGGATAGTGTATAGATGAGGGTGGGTGGATGGATGGATGGTGTATAGATGAGATGGATGGATGGATAGTGTATAGATGAGGGTGGGTGGGTGGATGGATAGTGTATAGATGAGTAGATGGATGGATGGATAGTGTATAGATGAGTAGATGGATGGATGGATAGTGTATAGATGAGGGTGGATGGATGGATAGTGTATAGATGAGTAGATGGATGGATGATAGTGTATAGATGAGCAGATGGATGGATGGATAGTGTATAGATGAGGGTGGGTGGATGGATGGATAGTGTACAGATGAGGGTGGATGGATGGATAGTATAGATGAGGGTGGGTGGATGGATAGTGTATAGATGAGCAGATGGATGGATGGATGGATAGATGGATAGTGTATGGATGGATGGATGGATAGTATAGATGAGGGTGGGTGGATGGATGGATAGTGTATAGATGAGTGGGTGGATGGATGGATAGTGTATAGATGAGGGTGGGTGGATGGATGGATAGTGTATAGATGAGCAGATGGATGGATAGTGTATAGATGAGGGTGGATGGATGGATAGTGTATAGATGAGGGTGGTGGATGGATGGATAGTGTATAGATGAGTAGATGGATGGATAGTGTATAGATGAGGTGGGTGGATGGATGGATAGTGTATAGATGAGGGTGGATGGATGGATGGATAGTGTATAGATGAGCAGATGGATGGATGGATAGTGTATAGATGAGGGTGGTGGATGGATGGATAGTGTATGGATGAGTAGGTGGATGGATGGATAGTGTATAGATGAGGGTGGGTGGATGGATGGATAGTGTATAGATGAGTAGGTGGATGGATGGATAGTGTATAGATGAGGGTGGGTGGATGGATAGTGTATAGATGAGTAGATGGATGGATGGATAGTGTATAGATGAGGGTGGGTGGATGGATGGATAGTGTATAGATGAGGGTGGGTGGATGGATGGATAGTGTATAGATGAGTGGGTGGATGGATGGATAGTGTATAGATGAGGGTGGGTGGATGGATGGATAGTGTATAGATGAGTAGATGGATGGATGGATAGTGTATAGATGAGGGTGGGTGGATGGATGGATAGTGTATAGATGATGGGTGGATGGATGGATAGTGTATAGATGAGGGTGGGTGGATGGATGGATAGTGTATAGATGAGTAGGTGGATGGATGGATGTATAGATGAGGGTGGGTGGATGGATAGTGTATAGATGAGTAGATGGATGGATGGATAGTGTATAGATGAGGGTGGGTGGATGGATGGATAGTGTATAGATGAGTAGATGGATGGATGGATAGTGTATAGATGAGTAGATGGATGGATGGATAGTGTATAGATGAGGGTGGGTGGATGGATGGATAGTGTATAGATGAGTAGGTGGATGGATGGATAGTGTATAGATGAGGGTGGATGGATGGATAGTGTATAGATGAGGGTGGTGGATGGATGGATAGTGTATAGATGAGGGTGGATGGATGGATAGTGTATAGATGAGGGTGGGTGGATGGATGGATAGTGTATAGATGAGCAGGTGGATGGATGGATAGTGTATAGATGAGGGTGGGTGGATGGATGGATGTGTATAGATGAGGGTGGGTGGATGGATGGATAGTGTATAGATGAGTAGATGGATGGATGGATGTGTATAGATGAGGGTGGATGGATGGATAGTATAGATGAGGTGGGTGGATGGATGGATAGTGTATAGATGAGGTGGGTGGATGGATAGTGTATAGATGAGTAGATGGATGGATGGATAGTGTATAGATGAGGGTGGGTGGATGGATAGTGTATAGATGAGCAGATGGATGGACGGATAGTGTATAGATGAGGGTGGTGGATGGATGGATAGTGTATAGATGAGGGTGGGTGGGTGGATGGACAGTGTATAGATGAGTAGATGGATGGATGGATAGTGTATAGATGAGGGTGGTGGATGGATGGATAGTGTATAGATGAGTAGATGGATGGATGATGGATAGTGTATAGATGAGCAGATGGATGGATGGATAGTGTATAGATGAGGTGGGTGGATGGATGGATAGTGTATAGATGAGTAGATGGATGGATAGTGTATAGATGAGGGTGGGTGGATGGATGGATAGTGTACAGATGAGGGTGGATGGATGGATGGATAGTATAGATGAGCAGGTGGATGGATGGATAGTGTATAGATGAGGGTGGGTGGATGGATGGAGTGTATAGATGAGTAGGTGATGGATGGATAGTGTATAGATGATGGGTGGGTGGGTGGATGGATGGATGATGGATAGTGTATAGATGAGTAGGTGGATGGATGGATAGTGTACAGATGAGGGTGGGTGGATGGATGGATAGTGTATAGATGAGCAGATGGATGGATGGATAGTGTATAGATGAGTAGATGGATGGATGGATAGTGTATAGATGAGGGTGGGTGGATGGATGGATAGTGTATAGACGAGTAGATGGATGGATAGTGTATAGATGAGTAGGTGGATGGATGGATAGTGTACAGATGAGGGTGGGTGATGGATGGATAGTGTATAGATGAGTAGATGGATGGATGGATAGTGTATAGATGGTAGATGGATGGATGGATAGTGTAGATGAGGGTGGGTGGATGGATGGATAGTGTATAGATGGTAGATGGATGGATGGTGTATAGATGGTAGATGGATGGATGGATAGTGTAGATGAGGGTGGGTGGATGGATGGATGATAGTATAGATGAGTGGGTGGATGGATGGATAGTGTATAGATGGATGGATGGATGGGTGGATGGATAGTGTATAGATGAGTAGGTGGATGGATGGATAGTGTATAGACGAGTAGATGGATGGATGGATAGTGTATAGATGAGGGTGGATGGATGGATACTGTATAGATGAGGGTGGGTGGATGGATAGTGTATAGATGAGGGTGGATGGACGGATAGTGTATAGATGAGTAGATGGACGGATGGATGGATGGATGGTGTATAGATGGATGGATAGTGTATAGATGAGTAGATGGATGGATGGATGTGTATAGATGAGAGGGTGGATGGATGGATAGTGTATAGATGAGGGTGGTGGATGGATAGTGTATAGATGAGTAGATGGATGGATAGTGTATAGATGAGGGATGGGTGGATGGATGGATAGTGTATAGATGAGTAGATGGATGGATGGTGCATAGATGAGGGGTGGGTGGATGGATGGATAGTGTATAGATGAGGGTGGGTGGGTGGATGGATGTGTATAGATGAGTAGATGGATGGATGGATAGTGTATAGATGAGGGTGGGTGGGTGGATGGTGTATAGATGAGTGGGTGGATGGATGGATGGATAGTGTATAGATGAGCAGATGGATGGATGGATAGTGTATAGATGAGGGTGGTGGATGGATGGATGGTGTATAGATGAGCAGATGGATGGATGGATAGTGTATAGACGAGCAGATGGATGGATGGATAGTGTATAGATGAGGGTGGTGGATGGATAGTGTATAGATGAGGGGTGGGTGGATGGATAGTGCATAGATGAGCAGATGGATGGATGGATAGTGTATAGACGATGAGGGATGGGTGGATGGATGGATAGTGTATAGATGAGGGGTGGGTAGATGGATGGATAGTGTATAGATGAGAGGGTGGATGGATGGATAGTGTATAGATGAGGTGGATGGATGGATAGGTGTATAGATGAGTAGATGGATGGACGGATAGTGTATAGATGAGGGTGGGTGATGGATGGATAGTGTATAGATGAGCAGATGGATGGATGGATAGTGTATAGATGAGGGTGGGTGGGTGGATGGATAGTGTATAGATGAGGGTGGGTGGATGGATGGATAGTGTATAGATGAGCAGGTGGATGGATGGATAGTGTATAGATGAGGGTGGGTGGATGGATGGATAGTATAGATGAGTAGATGGATGGATGGATAGTGTATAGACGAGGGGTGGGTGGGTGGATGGATAGTGTATAGATGAGGGTGGGTGGATGGATAGTGTAGATGAGTAGATGGATGGATGGATAGTGTATAGATGAGGGTGGGTGGGTGGATGGATAGTGTATAGATGAGGGATGGATGGATGGATGGATAGTGTATAGATGAGTAGATGGATGGATGGATAGTGTATAGATGAGGGTGGGTGGGTGGATGGATGGTGTATAGATGAGGGATGGGTGGATGGACGGATAGTGTATAGATGAGCAGATGGATGGATGGATAGTGTATAGATGAGGGTGGGTGGATGGATGGATAGTGTATAGATGAGGTGGATGGATGGATAGTGTATAGATGAGGGTGGGTGGATGGATGGATAGTGTATAGATGAGTAGATGGATGGATGGATAGTGTATAGATGAGGGTGGGTGGATGGATGGATGGTGTATAGATGAGGGATGGATGGATGGATGGATAGTGTATAGATGAGGGTGGGTGGATGGATGGATAGTGTATAGATGAGTAGATGGATGGATGGATAGTGTATAGATGAGTGGGTGGATGGATGGATAGTGTATAGATGAGTAGATGGATGGATGGATAGTATAGATGAGTAGATGGATGGATGGATAGTGTATAGATGAGGTGGGTGGATGGATGGATGGTGTATAGATGAGGGTGGGTGGATGGATGGATAGTGTATAGATGAGTAGATGGATGGATGGATAGTGTATAGATGAGTAGATGGACGGATAGTGTATAGATGAGTAGATGGATGGATGGATAGTATAGATGAGGGTGGGTGGATGGATGGATGGTGTATAGATGAGGGTGGGTGGATGGATGGATAGTGTATAGATGAGGGGTGGGTGGATGGATGGATAGTGTATAGATGAGTAGATGGATGGATAGTGTATAGATGAGGGGTGGTGGATGGATGGATAGTGTATAGATGAGGGGTGGGTGGATGGATGGATAGTGTATAGATGAGTAGATGGATGGATAGTGTATAGATGAGGGTGGGTGGATGGATGGATAGTGTATAGATGAGGTGGATGGATGGATGGATAGTATAGATGAGTAGATGGATGGATGGATAGTGTATAGATGAGGGGTGGGTGGGTGGATGGATAGTGTATGGATGAGTAGGTGGATGGATGGATAGTGTATAGATGAGGGGTGGGTGGATGGATGGATAGTGTATAGATGAGTAGGTGGATGGATGGATAGTGTATAGATGAGGGGTGGGTGGATGGATAGTGTATAGATGAGTAGATGGATGGATAGTGTATAGATGAGGGGTGGTGGATGGATGGATAGTGTATAGATGAGGGGTGGGTGGATGGATGGATAGTGTATAGATGAGTGGGTGGATGGATGGATAGTGTATAGATGAGGGTGGGTGGATGGATGGATAGTGTATAGATGAGAGGTGGATGGATGGATAGTGTATAGATGAGGGGTGGGTGGATGGATAGTGTATAGATGAGTAGGTGGATGGATGGATAGTGTATAGATGAGGATGGGTGGATGGATGGATAGTGTATAGATGAGCAGGTGGATGGATGGATAGTGTATAGATGAGGGTGGGTGGATGGATAGTGTATAGATGAGTAGATGGATGGATGGATAGTGTATAGATGAGGGTGGGTGGGTGGATGGATAGTGTATAGATGAGTAGATGGATGGATGGATAGTGTATAGATGAGTAGATGGATGGATGGATAGTGTATAGATGAGGGGTGGTGGGTGGATGGATAGTGTATAGATGAGTAGGTGGATGGATGGATAGTGTATAGATGAGGGGTGGGTGGATGGATGGATAGTGTATAGATGAGTGGGTGGATGGATGGATAGTGTATAGATGAGGGGTGGGTAGATGGATGGATAGTGTATAGATGAGGGGTGGGTGGATGGATGGATAGTGTATAGATGAGTAGGTGGATGGATGGATAGTGTATAGATGAGGGGTGGGTGGATGGATAGTGTATAGATGAGTGGGTGGATGGATGGATAGTGTATAGATGAGCAGATGGATGGATGGACTGTGTATAGATGAGGGGTGGATGGATGGATAGTGTATAGATGGTAGGTGGATGGATGGATAGTGTATAGATGAGGGGTGGGTGGATGGATAGTGTATAGATGAGTAGATGGATGGATGGATAGTGTATAGATGAGGGGTGGTGGGTGGATGGATAGTGTATAGATGAGTAGATGGATGGATGGATAGTGTATAGATGAGGGTGGGTGGATGGATGGATAGTGTATAGATGAGGTGGGTGGGTGGATGGATAGTGTATAGATGAGTAGATGGATGGACGGATAGTGTATAGATGAGGGGTGGGTGGATGGATAGTGTAGATGAGTAGATGGATGGATGGATAGTATAGATGAGTAGATGGATGGATGGATAGTGTATAGATGAGGGGTGGGTGGATGGATGGATAGTGTATAGATGAGTAGATGGATGGATAGTGTATAGATGAGTAGGTGGATGGATGGATAGTGATAGATGAGGGGTGGGTGGATGGATGGATAGTGTATAGATGAGTAGGTGGATGGATGGATAGTGTACAGATGAGGTGGGTGGATGGATGGATAGTGTATAGATGAGTAGGTGGATGGATGGATAGTGTATAGATGAGTGGGTGGATGGATGGATAGTGTGTAGATGAGTAGGTGGATGGATGGATAGTGTACAGATGAGGGGTGGGTGGATGGATGGATAGTGTATAGATGAGTAGATGGATGGATGGATAGTGTATAGATGAGTAGATGGATGGATGGATGTGTATAGATGAGTGGGTGGATGGATGGATAGTGTATAGATGAGTAGATGGATGGATAGTGTATAGATGAGTAGGTGGATGGATGGATAGTGTACAGATGAGGGGTGGGTGGATGGATGGATAGTGTATAGATGAGTAGATGGATGGATGGATAGTGTATAGATGAGTAGATGGATGGATGGATAGTGTATAGATGAGGGGTGGGTGGATGGATGGATAGTGTATAGATGAGCAGATGGATGGATGGTGTATAGATGAGCAGGTGGATGGATGGATAGTGTACAGATGAGGGTGGGTGGATGGATGGATAGTGTATAGATGAGTGGTGGATGGATGGATAGTGTATAGATGAGGGGTGGGTGGGTGGATGGATAGTGTGTAGATGAGTGGGTGGATGGATGGATAGTGTATAGATGAGTAGATGGATGGATGGATAGTATATAGATGAGGGTGGGTGGATGGATGGATAGTGTATAGATGAGGTGGGTGGATGGATGGATAGTGTATAGATGAGCAGATGGATGGATGGATAGTGTATAGATGAGTGGGTGGATGGATGGATAGTGTATAGATGAGTAGATGGATGGATGGATAGTGTATAGATGAGTAGGTGGATGGATGGATAGTGTATAGATGAGTAGATGGATGGATGGATAGTGTATAGATGACTAGGTGGATGGATGGATAGTGTATAGATGAGTAGATGGATGGATGGATAGTGTATTTATGAGGGATGGGTGGATGGATGGATAGTGTATAGATGAGGTGGGTGGATGGATAGTGTATAGATGAGTAGATGGATGGATGGATAGTGTATTTATGAGGGATGGATGGATGGATGGATAGTGTATAGATGAGGGATGGGTGGATGGATGGATAGTGTATAGATGAGTAGGTGGATGGATGGATAGTGTATAGATGAGGGGTGGGTAGATGGATGGATAGTGTATAGATGAGTAGATGGATGGATGGATAGTGTATAGATGAGGGTGGGTGGGTGGATGGATAGTGTATAGATGAGTAGGTGGATGGATGGATGGTGTATAGATGAGGGGTGTGTGGATGGATGGATAGTGTATAGATGAGTAGATGGATGGATAGTGTATAGATGAGTAGATGGATGGATGGATAGTGTATAGATGAGGGTGGGTGGATGGATGGATAGTGTATAGATGAGGGTGGGTGGATGGATGGATAGTGTATAGATGGGGGGGTGGATGACTGGGTGTGTGGATGATGGGTAGTGCATACATACATGGATGGATGAGTACATGGATGGGTTAATGGCTCCCTAACCCATGTCCCTCCTCCCCCTTTGTCACATCCCTCACACCTGTCACCACAACCTGTGTCATCGTTCTCTGTGATGTGAACACTCACTGTGGTCTCTCGCGTCTGGTTTATTTCTCTTCCTGTTTGCGTTCTCCCCAGTCCTCCATCTACCTCTGCCACTGCCTCTGCCGTGGCCACACATGCAGACTTCACCTCATCTCAGAGACCTCAGTGGCCTCTACTGTAACACCACCCCCACCGAAGTCAGCTGTCACTTCACGTTGCTGAAGCCAGTGGCCACTGTTCAGTCCCCATCAGCTGTGGCCTCTCCATCAGCTCTTGAGAGCGGACAAGGCCCTTCTCGAAACTTCCTCTTATCTCGGTGTCAGCCATGCTGGACTCACCTTCCTGTCCGACATCTCTGGCTGCTCTTTCTGAGGCTCAGCAGTGGTGCCCTCCCCCACGTGCTCTCCAAGTGCTGGGTTCCAGGACATTTCTCTCCAGACGCTGCCTCCTTCCATGACCCCATTCATCTGTGTAACTCCAGATGGCAGCTGTGGAGTGAACTGACCCTGAATTACAACTCTGACCGGATCCTAGAGGTGCCTTGACTCAGAGGTCTTTCAGGCATCTCATAACTAAAATTGAATTCTTGATGTCTCCAAACTTATGGTGCTGGTTCTCAGCAGACAACAGCGCTGTTCACAGATGAGTCGCCTTCCTCCACCTAAGCTCAGCAGAGGCAGCACCCGGCTGGCACTGGCATGAGGATGCTGGGTGCGTCGTCTGCACCTGGGTCCTGCCGTCCTTGTCTGGGGTCACGGGAGCTGCCCAGGGTTTCTGGCCTCATCCTCCTACCCTCCAGTGTGGGCGACCCCGCCAGAACACTGGGTGCACTCCTGCTGCCCTGTGGCAGCTTCTGTTCCTTCCATCCTTGCCTCCAAAGGGCAAAAAGTGAGCCCAAGCCTGATGCTTCCTTCTGGGTGAGTCTGTCAAATCCTTTCCTTTCTGTTTTCATCTTCCCTGGGATACAGAGAATAAGGAATAACTCCAAGATCATTCTCGGGGGCTTTGAAATCTGATGCAAAAGAAGAAATGCTCTGTGGTTCCTTGGCCTCCAGAAGCCACCTCCCAGGTCACTCCCCCTCAGCCTGGCCTCAGGTGAAGGAGTGTGTGTGCACATGTGTGTGGGTCTGCTGTGTGCATGTGTACAAATGTGTGTCGGGGAGATCTCTGTGAGTGTGTGAGTGTGAATGTTTGTGTGTGTGCATGTGTGTCTGGGTCTGCTGTATGCATGTGTAAAAATGCATGTGGGGGTCTGCTGTGAGTGTGTGTATGAGTTTGGGTGTTGTGTGTGTGCATGTGTGTGAGGGTCTGCTGTGTGCATATATAACCACATGCGTGGGTGTGGGTGTGTTGTGGGTCTGCTGTGTGTGTGTGACTGCATGTATGACTGTAGGTGTGTTGTGTGTGTGCACGTGTGTGAGGGTCTGCTGTGTGCATGTGTAATAATGCATGTGTGGGGGTCTGCTGTGTGCATATATGACCACATGTGTGGGTGTGGGTGTCGTGTGGGTGGATGTGGGTCTATTGTGTGTGTGACTGCAGGTGTGACTGTGGGTGTGTTGTGTGTGTGCCCATGTCTGGCAGTGGGTGGGCGGGTGATGGGGCGTGCAGAGGGAACCCATCCTTCCAAGAGACGTGACAAGGAGCCCCCTCCCATAGAGCACGCTCCCATGAGTGCACCTGCGCTGCCAAAAGGAGGTTGCGGGGGAGGGCTGTGCCCTGGCTGCTCTGCATAGGCTTGGGGTGGGAAGGAGGGCTGTGCCGTGGCCGCTGCGTGTAGCTCGGGGCGGGAGGGAGGGCTGCGCCGTGGCCGCTGTGTGCAGCTTGGGGTGGAGGGAGGGCTGAGCCGCAGTCACTTGATGTGTGTTCGGTGCTGTGAGCCTGCAGGGTGCCCTCGCCCCTCTTCGTCTGCGCAGCCCCTGGTGCTGCATTCTGAGCTGAGGCCTCCTAATTGACGCTGATGGATGTGCTGAGACTCGAGCCGACAGAGCTGGCTGAGCAGAGCCTGTTAAAAATCTCACTTATTAACCCAAGTCCTCACCGCACTCCTATCCCTGTCAGGGCCCTGCTGATGAGGCTCAGGGGTGGGGGCTCACTTCAGAAGACCGAGCGCCAGATGAGCGCGTTCCTGGGTGCTGGAGCTCCCTGGCAGCAGAGCCCCAGCCTTCAGAAGGGGCTGCCCAGGCCACCCTCAGCAGGTGCAGGTGGGCCACTGTGGACCCAGGCCCAGCAGGTGTTTGGCGGGCTGGGGCCAGTGGTGTCCACAGGCCCGCTCAGTGGCAGAAATGAAGAAACCCACAGGCACATGAGCTGATGGCCTCTGTCCTCAGAGGAGGCTCGGGGTGCAGTTTTCATGGGTGCTGGGCCCGGCCTGGCAGGTTTCAGAGGAGGGCTGTGTCAGGTGAGGGCTGCTGGGGGAGGGGCTGGCTTATCCTGTTTGTGGCTGAAATGCCGTGTGCCAGGCACCCAGGAGGTTCTCCACACATAGTTAATGAATTAATTAATCACAAAAGCATTTATGTTTTACATTTTCACCAAAATGAACATTTAATCTCCCCAATAATTGCCTGACAGGTCAATACTCTATTTTCCTCATTTGGTACATGAGGAAATTAAATCTTAGCCTTCCAGAGACTCACAGCCAGGGCCTTGGACTCCAGTGCCACCCCCATCACTCAGCCACAGTAGGCACCAGCTGGGAGCCTCAGTGTCATGGCCTCTGCCCGCTGGAAGCCACCACCTGAACTCCGTAGCTCAGGCCACGCCCTCTCCTGAGGCACCTTCCCCGTTTCCTCTCCTGTCTTTCTCATTGTCAAAGAGGCGGCTCTGGCACCCGGCCCCCAAGACATCTCCCCAGATGTCCAGAGTGTGCATTCAGCCCCCCAGTGACCCCATTGACCCCACTCATCTCCAAGGCCACACAGCTTCCAGCCCCACAATGACCCCCTCTCTGAGGCCACACAGCCCTGTGTCACTTCCCACACTTTAGAGAAAACCACCCACCTGTTTCTCTCTCTGCTGCTAGACCGCAGCCTCCACCTTCACTCCCTGTGACCAACACACTGCCGGCGTCTACCATACACCACACACCACACATGCACATATACACACAAACACACGTGCACACACATTCACAGGCATGCACACACACCACACATGCACAGATGCACAGATGCACACAAGCACACAAACACTACATTGACAGGCATGCACACACCTATCACACAGCACACACCACACATGCACAGATGCACATATACACACAAACACGTACACATTCACAGGTGTGCACACACCTACCACACCTCACACCACACATGCACAGATCCACATACACAAACACATGTGCACAGACATTCACAGGCATGCGCACACCTACCACACACACCGCACAGCTTGAAGAAAGGGCCAGCCTGGAAGCCAATGGCCAGCAAAGGCCGAGCCAGCCTGGATCTTGGAGTGGCCGCGTGGAGCCAAGCTGCACTCTCCCCCAGGAAGCTGCTAGATATGAGTGAGAAAGAGACTTTTCTTGGGCTAGGTCGTTAAGATTTGGGGATGTCTTTCACAATCCCTGGTGTTCTCTTAACTATACAATACCTTCTCCATGAGGGCCCCAGGGCAGGCACTGAGCTCTCTGCAGTTTTCAGGCCCCTGGCACCAGGCAGGAACCACCACAGAAGGTCAACCTGAAATCAGACATCATCGTCACCATGCACAGGTGACCGCTTAGCTTTGGAGAAGTAAATATTTAAAGTTGGGTGAGATTTGCTTCCCTCCCTCTGGGACTCGCGTGCTTCCGTGCAGAGTATGGAGTCCTGAAACAGGCCGCCTGCAAAGCTGCTCTATGACAAGAGGCCCATTTGAAGACGAAAAGAAGTTCGGTTTTAGAAACATTTTCAGATGGTGGACGGAGCCTGTGGATGGGGTGCTGGGGCCCCATCACTGTGTTCATTTGGGTTGAGAGGGATCTCCCTGCTTCCTGCCTCCTTGCCGTGGTGAATCATACATTTTGGGCAGAGGGAGGCAGATGGCCCTGCATGGGGTTGGGGTGGACATGGTTCCCTGCAGCCCTCCTGCCCCCTCCTGCCCCACATCTCTCCTCTGCACCTATCCTGCCTCCATCCTGCTCCCTTCCTGCACCCGTCCTGCCCTGCGTTGAACATCAGTTCTTCTGTCCTTGTGGCTTCCCCCTGCACGTCAAACACTGATGAAGCCATCACAGTCGGGTGGCACCGTGGACATGGCATTCTCTTGGGGGCTGTCTGTGGACACCCACGTTTCCTTCACGCATGCATCTGATTTATGGTGTGGAGCTCTAAGGACCTGGGAGGAAATGGGAGGTTTGCAGTTGTAAATGGCATCAGCAGGGGCTTCCTCTCCGGCCTGTCAAGACGGAGGCCGAGCCCAGGGAGGAGCTCCTGAGCAGATGGCAGGAGAAGCCCCTTCACCTCGTCCCCCAGGGGCTCCGTGTGCCTGGGCCTCACCCACATAGCACAGCAGGGAGGGTGAGGTGACCACTGCCTCACGTGGGCACAGTCTCTGCGGCTCTCAAGAGGCCGTTGGGGCAAAATGGTCCCACCTCACTCTGAGGAGCAAACCCTCAAGCACCACAAGCTGTGACACTGTGACCTGTTGGGGTGTTCTCACAGCAGGGCCACCAGCAGCATCACCTGGGGAGCAATGCAAATGCGCATTCTTGGGCCCAGCCCTGGCTCAGAAGCTCTGGCTGCAGGCCATTCGGACTCAGGGTCCAGTTTAAAACCACTGGGTTAAGGAATGCATGCTGTGTGTAGACAGCCACATGCAGGGCAGCTGGAGCACGTGGGGTGAAGCTGAAGCACACAGGGCACCTGGAGCATGCAGGGGTAGCTGGAACACACTGGGGAGCTGCAGCACATGGTGGGGCTGGAGCACGTTGGGGAGCTGGAGCATATGGGGCAGCTGGAGCATGCAGGGGGAGCTGGAGCATGTGGAGGAGCTGGAGCACACCAGGGAGCTGGAGCACATGGGGCAGCTGGAGCACGTGGGGGAACTGGAGCACACGGGGCAGCTGGAGCATGTGGAGGAGCTGGAGCACACGGGGCAGCTGGAGCACGTGGGGCAGCTGGAGCACACCAGGGAGCTGGAGCACGTGGGGGAGCTGGAGCACGTGGGCAGCTGGAGCACATGGGGGAGCTGGAGCACGTGGGGCAGCTGGAGCACGTGGGCAGCTGGAGCACGCAGGGCAGTGTGTGTGGTGTCAGGGGCTGAAGGCAGGCAATGGTGTCCATTCCTGCTGGGAGCCAGGCCTCTCTCCCAGGGCACAGGTCCATCCATCTTTGGGTCAGGCCCTCTCAGTGGCCTCCCTCCCAGGGTGCATGTCTCTGTGCGTCAGGCCCTCATGGTGACACTGTGCGTGCACCCTCACACCCTGACTGGGAAGAGCCTGTCTGCCTGGCCTGGGCAATCTCTGCTTCACCGTGGTGGCTCTGTGCACCCCAGGCAGGTTCGCCCTTCCGGTCTAAGCGCGAGGGTGCTCTGCTCTTACAGCAGCTTCTGCACGTCCATCCTCAATATGTGTTGACTTTCCCAGGCAACCTTGGAGATCTGTGAGTGTTGCAGTGCCATACCTGCTGAAAGAGTGACTTTGGCCGAATGACTGTGAATAGGGTTGCCTCACAGAGTGAGAAGCTGTAGGCTCAGCCACCTGCCAGCAAGGGCTCCACGTCATGCCCGAGCCACGTAGCTCTTCCTGGCCCTGCCACCTTCAGCAGGGGCCATCAGCCATGGCACACATGGTTTCCATGGCTCTGTGTCCCGCCTAACGCGGTGGCCCACATCACTCAGGCCCCCATGCATCAGGAGGAGCAGTGTTTTGCCAAGAGCCCCCCAGGCAGATCCTCCTGTGCATCTTGGCCAGGCTGGGTCACATGGCCACCACCAAGCTCCAAGGGAGGCCTGGGCAGTGGGGAGCTGCTGAGATGGGCTAGGCTGTGACCCAAGGCCTGGCGCTGATGCGCTGCAGCTCTGAGCTACGCTGGGTTCTGTTGGTTGTGAGGGTGGGGCAGGGCACCACTGCCGTGCATCCCAAGACTAAGCACTAAACACACTGGAGGCTGCCCTGCTGTTCCTGCTGTTACGTCTGTGGGGGTCCACACCACGTTGCAAGGTGCCATCTTTGGAGCAGGGGAAACAGCTTTGGTTTGTGAACCAGTTCATCTGTGTCAGCCTCCCAGAAAAACAGGAGACCCTCCGTGAAAGCCCAGGGCCTAAATAACTGGTGAGGGGTCATTGCTGATGAGCCAGAGACTCCTTTCCAGTGTGGACCAATTCCAAGGTGATGGCTGCTCACCTCATCTTCATCTCCTCGAGAAGGGGAAGCTTCCCTGTGCTTTTGAATGAGAAGTCTAAACACCCATGGTTAAGATCAGGCAAAGAGGCAGAGGGGTTTCCAGGAGGCTCATGGGGACCCGGGTTAGTCCGCAACCTTGGGAACCCTGTTCTGAGCCAGGTGCAGTGCAGCTGGCAGTGAGACATGCACACCTGTGGCCCCCAACACGTGTGGGGAGGCATGTGGTGGCTCACGGCTCATATGTGGTGCTTTCAGGCCCTGGATTTCGTCTCTACTCACTCCCTGCCCGCAACAAGTGCACACCGTCACCCATCCCTGTGCCTATCTGAGCATGTCAGAGCCACAGCCTGCAGTTGGGTGCCTACAGCCCCACAGGCTCAGACCAATGGGTACTGGGGGTGGCTTCGACCGGCTCTTTCAGCCAACACCTCCCGGAAAGCCCGGTGCCTCTATGCCCTTCAGCCACATCCCCATCGTTGTGGGAGGGGTGGGACCCGGGCTCAGGGCTGCAGAGCGTCTGCAGCACAGGCGTGCATATTTAGTTGCACACAATTAGACTCAATTGTGAGGAACAAATCCCTGGTCTACAGAACAAGTTAACTCCGTGATATGTGTTGGTAAAGCAATTGTATTTAAAATAAAAGAACCCCCCCAGGATTGAAAATGTTTTCTAGTAAGGCAGTTGAGGTGAGGTCCCCCACACATGGGATGACTCCTGACACATGTCCTCAACCTGCAGCTGGACCCCCGGTTCACTGCCCTGCCCCATCATGGCCCTTAGCCACATCCCTGCTCCAGCCGAACACCCTCTCCCAACTGGGAGGTTCTTCTGATACCAAACCAGTGGCTCTAAAGATCCCACCACCCCTTTCCCATTGACTTGTCCTTGGGGCAGCGAGCTGAGACCTGAGGGCTCATGGGACCATGCTCCAGCCCTGTCTTCTGGAGGAGCCGCAGGCTCAGGGCGCCTCACACTGCAAGAGGCCTGTGGCAGCTGAGAAGTTGGAGGCTGTGATTCCAAAACCTGCAGCCTCTGCAGTTGCCCCTGGAGGTGGTGGGAGGTAGGAGGCCAGGCCTGCGGAGCCTCCTGGCATGAGGCGTCACGGCGTGGGGTGGTTTTATACCTGCTGAGCTCTGCGTGAAGTTCACTAAAACATAACAGGGTGGCTGGACCCACCTTCCACTCCAGTGTCCAAAGAACGGGTGACAGGCCCCCTGGGGTCCGCAGGAGGCACGTTCCCATGGGAGGCACCGCGCTTCCAAACTCTTTCTTGGTTTTGATTTGAGGAGACAAAAAGCCACCTAGTGTCACGCAGTTTGTTCTAGTTCCCTGAGTGGAGCTGGCACCCAGCGCTCCAGGATCCGGCTGCAGGGTTCTGCCTGCTTCTCCTGAGCCCAGCCCAGCAGCCTCCCGGCAGCCCCTCTGCCCGCCTGCCACTTCTCCCTCTGGACACAGCCAGGAAGCGTGGGACCCTTTCTCCCTGTCCTCTCCCAGCTCCCCAGTCCCATCCTCTATTCGTGCAGGAGCAGCTGTGCTTGTACCAAAGCTTCCCCTGGGCAGGGGCCCGGCCAGGCCTCCCGAGGTCTCATTACCCCCCGGCCACCGTGGGTGCCGTGTTTCTGCGTAAATCAGGTAGCGGCTTTCCTACCCACAGGCACTTCCGCAGCTTGTTTCAGCACTTTTACGAGCCCTGTCTGTTCGTCAGTCTGTCCGTCTCAAGTTGTCACGAGCACCTAGACAGACAGGAGAGAGCTCTGTCCCAGCACAGGCCCCAGATCCTCCCGACGGATGCCGGTGGGTTACCAGCTGGGCACAACCAGGTGGGGGTCTGTTTGCTACTCATGGAGATGGAGTCAGGGAGTGCCTCCAAGGTTGCCACGGGGCAGACCCCCCAAACAGGCTCAGATTCCAGAGCCCCCAACGCGGAACGCTGAGCCCCACACCCGGGTCTCATTCTGGAGTCCTCTCCCTCGACCCCACCACTCCCTAGACCCGCCAGGACAGCGGCTACAGTACCCAAGCACCTGCACCAGGAGCACCCACAGGCCTCCCCTCGTCACAGGGCCAGGAAGGGGCAGGGCCATGCTGTGTTTTCAGATGAGGAAAAGTGGCTTGAGGACTGAGGACCCCGTCGTGAGGCGGGGCAGGCCTTTGACCCAGTTACCCGGCTCCTCGACCCTCACATCTCCCAATCCGCCTTCCTTACTTAAATCACCGTCCCAAGCAGCAGTGGAGTGCGTCCGAGAGGGACTGCGTTCCCACGGGCAGAGAGGTTCCGGACGCTTGTGCTGCCCACGTGTTGGGCGGCAGTGCCCTTAACCGGCCACTCCCAGGAAGGCCTGACGCCCGTGTCTGCAGCCGCCAAGACCCTGCAGTGCCACAGGGGCGAGCACCTGCGTTCTGAGCCGCGTGCGAGCAGAGCCGGTCCCATCCCCACCGCCCGGCTGTGCGTAGAACGCTGTGAATAAAAAGCAACACTCATCCCTCCTTGGACATTTGGAAAATACAGACAGGCAGGGAGGAAGAACCGCGACTCCTCACACCCACCCCGAGGCAGCCAGGGCGGCTTGTCTTCGTGGGCCTCTTCTGGTCTTTTCTGTACACATTGCAACTTTGTTTTCTATGGGAGTAGGTTCACCACATTTTGTACACAAGCTTAAAATGTAGCAAATCGTTAGTTTCCCACACACTAGGCCTTTCCCATCAAAGGCAGCCGCCCGTGCTGTTTGTCGAAGCCCCGTCCACCTCAGGCTCTTGCCTCCCACCCGCTGCCCTCCCACCTTTCCCCCGTCGTCCTGGCCACACCCGCAGCAGAGCGCCAGGCAGGGCGAGGGGTGCCCAGGGTCTGCGCTCCGCTGAAGTTCTGCTTCCACAGCCAGCTGGCCCTGGCCCGTCGCGCCTTCGCTGCAGTCCTGCGCGCTCCGGAGAGGCTTCTCTGTGGGTCCGGTTGGTTGACTTACGGGATGTTGTGTGGTTTCAGCAGATGCTTGGTGCACGTCACAGTCCTTGCACCTCGGTCCTCCTGTCACCGAGTTTCTAACAGAAGCTCATCCGGAGGCTGTGGTCCAGGCGGCACAGTGTGGGAAGTGAGTGGGGACTTGCGACCTCCAAGCCAAGACGGAGCCCTTCTGGATTTGAAGGGAAGGGCGAGTTTTCCACGTGCTGACCCCAGTTTGCACAGAATTCTCAACACACAACGGCCCCAGCCCTAGGCGGCCTCTCTGCGAGCTCAGCCTCCGGGTCCATGAACGCTGTCACTCACCTGTTGTGGGTCAGACAGGTGGCATCCTGAGCCTCCTTGGCTGTAAATTCAGTGGAAACTGGCCGGCACTTGGCTCCCATGGAAGCGGCGGCAGCATGGACGAGCTGCTCCTTCATCTCCCCCGCCCACAGCTTTCTCAGCCAGCATATAGTTTCTGGTTTCCTCTGGCAACTTCTTTCTCGTCACAATTAAGAAAAACGCCAAATAATTTGAATTTGCAGCTCATTAGCACCCTATGCACAAGGAGTGTTGAAAGAGGTTTTCTTTTCCCTCTTGATGAAAGAGGTCCCTGGAACTCCGGAAGCGTCCCCAGGATTCCCTCCTGTTCTTCCCACGCTTCTCCCTCCCTCATTCCCCAGAGGGAGTGCAGTGGAGAGGGAAGAAACACAGAAAAGGAGGCAGGTGCCTCAGGAAGGCTGTGGCCCC
This sequence comes from Saguinus midas, assembly GCA_021498475.1. NCBI lineage: Eukaryota > Metazoa > Chordata > Mammalia > Primates > Cebidae > Saguinus > Saguinus midas. The sequence continues at coordinate 114,540,719 of CM038400.1, read as the reverse complement.
TCCTCCCCCACGGCCCCCTCTCCTCACGGTCCCCTCCCCACGGCCCCTCCTCCCCACGGCCCCTCCTCCCCACGGCCCTCCTCCCCACGGTCCCTCCTCCCCACGGCCCTCCTCCCCACGGCCCCTCCTCCCCACGGTCCCTCCTCCCCACGGCCCTCCTCCCCACGGCCCCTCCTCCCTCACGGCCCCTCCTCCCTCTGGGCATCTCTCCCCATAAGCCCCAAGGCGCCCAGCACAAGGGGCGATAGCCCCCTGGAGCCCATTACTGGTCTTCAGGTACAAAAGGGGCTATGATGCCGGGTGCCCCCGCCTTGGCCAGGGCAGACACTGCCCTCCACTCACCTGTGTGCATTGGAGATCGTGGCCTAGGGGTGCCCGGCTGATGGAGGCCGCCTGCCCTGACCCTCCTCAGTTCTCACCCGCCCTCAGAGCCAGGCTCTTTGTACTGAGCTGTGTCCACGTTGAGGATGATCCTTCCCTGCTTAGACAGCGACCCCATCTCCCTTTTACGGGTTGGAGACTCATTCGGCATTGGGGCTGCAGATGGCCTTGTCCTGGCTTCCAGGGACCCCAAAATGTACAACAGTCTCAGCTTTGGCCTAGACCCTAAAATCCAGAGGAGCACCCTCCACAAAGAGGTGTGGGCAGAATTGGACCCGCTTTGGATAGGATGTATCCCAGCACCCCAAGGGCCCTCATCAGATGAGGGGAGACTGCTACAGCAAGGAGGCCGCTGTGTGGATTCCCGGCACGAGAGCCGGCCGGCGGGAAGCGTCAGTCACCCACAAGCCAAGCGCTCATCAGGTTCACTGACTTGCTCAGGGCGCAGCTGGGAGAGGTGGGCACATGGGTGTGGAGGCGCCGGGGCCAGGTGAGGGGTCTCCAGGGGACTCTGGGAGATGAGGGCCTTGACTCTTTGGTGATGGGAAGCCTGGGAAGATGGGAGCTGAGGTTTAGGAAGTGATGTCTGAGTCACTGTGGAGGGAGAGACGGGAAACCGCCCCAAGCTCAGGCCCACGGAGCACGCTGAGGTGGGCGTCACCCACACACAGGCTGCCTCGTGCAGCAGGGGCCCAGGGAAGAGGACTGGGAAATAGCAAATGGCATGTGTGTCATGCCCAGGGCTGGGGAAGGGCAGCCCTGTGGCTTGAGGGAGGCCCCTGGGGGGACTCAGCTCCCCACCCTGAGGGAGGGGACAGTGAGAGACTGATCTGACCTTATTATAGGAATACCACAGCATCCGCAGCAACCCCCCTGCCAGATGAGGGGTGCACCCGGCTGGTGGTTGGGAGACGGGAGGGGTCAGCTGTGGGGTATGTTTTGAAGGTGGAGCCAATAAAAGTTGCTGATGGGCAGAGCATGCCGTGCAAGAGAAAGAAAGGCCCCGGGGGTGGGGGTGGGGTGGGGGCCAGTCAAGGCCAGGAAGATGGAGGGCTGGTGGCCACAGCATCGGTCAAGAGCTCTGGACAGGGATTGGCTCCAGTGGGGATGAGGAGGCAGCGTTGGGCATCTGAGCCTGGCCACAGGAAAGGCCGGGGCTGGATATGCACCCTCAGGAGCCGTTTGCAAGGAGGCCAGAATCACAGCCAATGAGGCGGGCTCACAGGGAGCTGGCGGGAGAAGGAGGGGGGACTAGGATGGACTGCACTGGGGCTTGGCCGGAGGAGGTGGGGGAACTGGGATGGACTGCACTGGGGCTTGGCCGGAGGAGGAGGGGGGACTGGGATGGACTGCACTGGGGCTTGGCCGGAGGAGGTGCTGTGACTTTGCTCGCACAAGTTGACACCGGGTGGAGCTGCCACCAAGAGAAGAGATAAATCTTTGGGTTCACCAAGGTGCCGGCAATGGCGTTCCTCTTTAATGGATAACAGAAAATACCAGACCTGAAATCCACTCAGCTTCCATTATTCATTTATAATAGCAGATTTCATCTGAGGAAGCTTTTAGAGGAAATAAGAAGGAAACAGCTTCACCCGCTGGCCGTGGTGGAGGTGGATGCTTAGGAGCCCCCATGGCCGCACTACTGGGGCTTAAATGCCTGCCTTTGCCTGGCATGGTCGGAGGAGGAATCCTCACACTTGCTCACTCCCAACACCTGCCCACTCACATAGTGTTTTCTTGTCTCTCACCCCCATGAAAACCCTCTGTCACAGACAGGTACAGCACTGCGCAAAGGAAGAAACTGAGGCAGCCAGCGGTTACGGGTCTGGCCGCCGGGCTAGGGCATTCTGGTCCACAGAGTGACCCAGGAAAACTCGTCTAATGGTGGCGATGACAGTGTTTGGGGCCTCACCGAACTGTGGAATGGCTCTGGGTTGGGGACTGTGCTGTGTGGGGCTGAGGCCAGCAGCTTCTCAAGGGGCCAGGCCCCCACATCGAGTTTCTGAACACAGCCACCTGGAACGGGGCGGTTCTGCAGCACAAACAACAGATCCCAACAGGCTCCGTCCTGTGTTTTCTTTGATGAATTTGGCCACAGACCCTCTTTTCCATAACATCCTAAACCCCCAGGGAGCTCTGGTCTTGCAGAGCGCGATCCACGAAACCCCGTCATAGGGCACCTCCATGGCTCACTCCGGGTGCCAGAGTGCCTCTCGCCTCATCAGGAACGACCGATGGACTGGAGCAGCTTCCTCCACACCCCAGCTGGCTGCTGCACGTCCTCTGAGTGCCTCAGGCTGGCAGCCTCAAGTGGAGCCATCGGTTGACCTCTGCTGCCGTTTCCTTTTCTAGAGCCCACGGCTTCAGAGCTCCCACAGCAGAGCCCACGACGAGCAGGAATGAGCATGGCCTCGAACCATGCCACCTGCATTTCCATTGAAGCCGCTCTGAGCAGGGGTTGGGAGCAGGCGATGAAAGTGGGACTTGGATGCTCATTTAGCAGAACTGACCGGAAGAAGCGTGGGTGGAGCCAGCAGTGCAGATTTTCCCGCCATTCCCAAGACCACACATGGAAGTCTGTTTTAGAAAGGAGGGAAAAGAGGAAATGCCGATTCCCCTTTCCAGGCCCTCAAGACGGACTTGGCTTTGCTGGGCCCATCATAGTGACAAGGAGGGCAGAGTGGCACAGGAAGGATTTGTGCAGCCCCCATCTGGGGGCACAGACTGGGCATCTGGGCATGAAGCTGGGGTCACAGCAGAGACAGGACTCACCTCTTGAACATGTGGAAACAAACAGGACCCACCTCGTGCAGTTGCAGAAACAAACAGGACCCACCTTGTGCAGGTGCAGAAACAAACAGGACTTGCCTCATGCAGGTGCAGAAACAGGACTCGCCTCGTTCAGGCAGGAAAAATGTGATTGAAAAGACAAATGTGAAGTGCTTCCAAAAGTTCTATATAGAGGGGCCCACGTCAGCAGCAGGCCCCACCCTCCTTCCCAGTCTTCATTGCCTTTTCCTAGGAATTTAATCCACTTCAGAGCCCACTGAATGCTGGTTTGGGCACACAGCTTCCCCAACTTGGAGACTTGTCAGCATTTATTATTGAGCAAGTATTTCACGGGCTCATGTGCTTTCCCGCGTAATGCCTGGTGCTAAGGAGTTTCAATCCCGTATCCTCGGCCAGGCTTGTCTGGGTTTTGGTGCCAGCCCTGGGCTACCTCCTGCCCTTAAGCTTAGAAATCAGAAAACGAGGAACACACTTGGGTACACAGCACTGTGCCACAAACAGCCACGATGAAGGAGAAACACATCTACTTAACGTGGAGACTTGGGGTGAAGTTATTTTCATACTAAAACACATACATATGCATACATTATAGAGTAGATTACAAAAATCCACATGAATTTTAAGATAACAGATGAAACTTCAAAGACATCTCCCACCTGCTGCGGGCCCTCGAGGCTCCATCTTCAGAGCCTCCGATGCAGGGAGGGGCCCTCGGGTGGGGAGCCCGGTCCCCAGCAGCCCCGCTGTCCCTGTGGAGAGCCTGTGCCCAGCCCAGCACCTCTAGCCCAGCCTGGCGGAACCTCATCAGGTCACAGAGCCCCCCAGTGCCGGGCGCCCGCCTGTGGGCCCCACATGTACAGATCGCTGCTCTGGGGTCATGGCGGGCAGGAGGGTGCGCGGCGACCGTCATGTGTCATGAAGTTCGGTGCTCACTGTCCACGGCGTCTGCAGGCCGTGCTGAGAGAACTATGGTGGGATTTATCCGATGAAGGTAGGACTGCAGCGTCTTCCACGTTGCCCTCACACAACTCCGCGAAAGTACGGGGTGACGTGGGCCAGGTTCACCCACTTCTCCACCCACTGCAGGGCCGGCCCCCCACCGTGCTCTCTCCTGAGTGGTACCGTGGGCCCGGCCTCCCGCTCGGGCCGGGTGGTTCCCTCATCTCCTCCCCACACCTCTGGCCTCCTGCTCCGGCCCGGCAGTTCCCTGTTCTCCTCCCCACGCCTCTGGCCTCACGCTCTGGCCCCTTGGTTCCTTCATCTCCTCCCCACGCCTCTGGCCTCCCGCTCTGGCCCGGCAGTTCCCTGTTCTCCTCCCCAGGCCTCCTCTGCCATCAGTCTGGTGTTTTCCACCACCCCGGCAGTTCCCTGTTCTCCTCCCCAGGCCTCCTCTGCCATCAGTCTGGTATTTCCACCACCCCGGCAGTCCTGTTCCCCGACCCGTCTCCTGCACAAACTCAGCAGGTCCTTCCCATGGGCAGGGTCCAGGGGAACCGGGTCAGCAGGATTTCCTATGAGGAACCTGAGGCCAAAGTGCCACACAATGAGCGGCTTCAAGCCACAGACATGAATCTCCTGGCGGGTCCGTGGGCCGGGACCCTGAGATCCAGGTGTCATCAGGGCCACCCTCAGGCTCCTCGGCTGGTAGATGCCTCACTCCATTCTGTCTCTGTCCTCACAGCATGCCTGTGCTGTGTCTCTTCTTAGAAGGATGCCAGCCAAACTGGACACGGGTCCCATCCTAACTAACTCTATCCACAGAGACCCCCTTCCAGAAGGCGCCATTCACTGTCCTGGTGTTAGGACTTGAACTTGTCGTTTTTGGGGAAATGGTTCTGCTCACCACAGCGCCTAGGCATTGTCTCACCTAACCCTGGGCCCACGCAGGAGCTCACACGGTGGAGTGGGGGCACACGGCTCCTTCCACACCCCTCTCAGGGCTGAGCCCACTCCATGGTCAGACTCAACAGCGCCTAGGCCTCATCTCACCCAACCCTGGGCCCACACAGGAGCTCACACGGCGGGCAGGGGGGCGGGCACATGGCTCCTTCCACATCCTTCTCAGGGCTGAGCCTCCTCCACGGTCAGAGTCACAGCACCTGGTCCACAAAGCATCTGGCTCATCCCAACACGTTCGTCTTAGGACTGACTCAGCTTTTAAAACCTTCTGCCCCATCCTGAGCGACGTGCCCACAAATTCACGTTTTCAATGTGCTGTTTTGCTTTTTCTCATGCACGTTGACATAACCACATCATTTAAAACTTGTCCACATTCCACATCAAACCAAGTTACATACCACGCTTTGGGAGACGCCTCAGATGCTGACTGTGTAAAATGTGAATTGTCCAAGGCAAGAGCTGAATTTTATAGATGCTTAACCCAAAAGAGTGCTTTCAACAATGTCCACCCCAGGCCCAAGGGTTGTCCAGGACGGCGGTCCATACTCTTTTTGGCACCAGGGACCAGGTCCATGGAAGACAATTCTACCGACCAAGGTCGGGGGAAGGTTTCCGGACGATTCAGTCACGTTACATTTATTTCATTATTATTACATTGTAATAAGTCAGGTCTTAGGACTGACTCAGCTTTCAAAACCTTCTGCCCCATCTGGAGTGATTATTACATTGTAATAATAATGAAATAATCATACAACTCACCATCATGTGGAATGAGTGGGAGCCCTGAGCCTGTTTTCCTGCAACTGGATGGCCCCATGTAAGGGTGGTGGGCGACAGTGACCGACCGCTGACATTAGATCATGAGGAGTGCGCAACCCAGATCCGTCACATGCACAGTTTACAGTAGGGATCGAGCTCCTGTGAGACTCTGATGCCACCACTGATCTGATGGGAGGGATGCGGGCCGTGGGGACCAGCCGTCAATACCACGAAGCTTTGCTCACTCACCCGCCGCTCACCTGCTGTGCAGCCTCGTCCCTTGCAGGCCACAGACCGGTGCTGGTTCATGGCCCCTGGCCCAGTGAGAAGAGATTGGTGGGAGACCTGGGATGGCCATGGACTTCCCTAGAGTGTGAGCTCTGGTGACAAACACACTGGTTTTGGATCTCAGCTCTGCTGCTCACTGGCTGATGATCTCAGTTCACAGCGCCTCGGTTTTCTCATCTGTAAGGTGGAAGTGATGGCGGCAGTTCTCAGGGACTTGGTTACCCACATAACACCCAGTCAGAGCCTGATATGCCAGGAGAGGCTCCACAGACCCTGGATCTTGGCTTCTGCCCTGGAAGGAAGCCACTGTCCCCAGAACTACTGACGGGCCACAGTGAAGGCAGCTGGTCCGCAGGCACCTGTAGGGGCAGTGTCCTGTGTCCTGTCTCTGCAGCGGACAGCACCCTGCAGTGCCCAGTGCAGAGCTCTGTGACCTGCCAGGTTTGTCAGCTCTCGGGTATGCAGTCCTGCCCTCACCCTCCTGTGATGAATCTGGCCAGGCAGACAGAGTCAAAATGCGAGCAGTTCCCTGGCCATACAGAAAGGTGCCTGCCCATACAGAAAGGTGCCTGCCCATACAGAAAGGTGCCTGCCCATACAGAAAGGTGCCTGCCCATACAGAAAGGTGCCTGCCCACTGGGCTCTTGCTGGTCCCAAGGGCCACCTCCTCCCTCCCCAAAACCCCAGGTCTGAGGCTCCATCCTCCTGGGATCAGAGAGACAGCTGTGGAGTCCTAAACCTTGGCCACAGCATGACAAAGGCAGGGAATGCTGTTCCCGCTCTCTGAACCCACACTCTGTTCTGCTGCCACGTGAGTGTGGTGCCATCCCTCTAAGCAGGCATCATGTGGCTTCACTGCCCCATGCACCAGGATTTCCTGGTCAGCCAGGAAGCCGTTCCTACTCTGTCTGCCCCGACCCATCTCAAGAGGGCGAGGAAAGGGCCGGGCACCTGCAAGCTGACAGAGCCCGCTGCCGTGGGAACATGTGTATCCTGGGGCACAGTTCCCTGGTGGTGCGAACTGCCCACCTACAGCTTTGCCTGCTACACTAGAAGGGCCCCATTTCTGCCTCTCCTCCCAGATCATGTCCAAGACACCAGCCTGGCCAAACCTAGCAGAGAACTGAGGGTCCGGGAGAGGGAAGAGTCAGCTTTCTGCTAGGAGAAGGAAGTGGACCCTGAGGGTTCAGAGCTCTCCGTGAACAGAGGAGCTGGTGTGCAGAGGGGCGCCCAGGACAGCCCGGAGCTTGGCACTGGCACGGTGCCGGTCTGATGGGATGGAGGCTGTGCATGCAGAGAAGAGAGAGGAGCTGGCCCATGCCTGTGGCCCTCCAAGTACCCATTTTGTCCATGCAGACCACTGGCCCCAGGTCTGCCTGTACTGACGGGTTCCCAGGATGTGAGACCCTCCGTGCCTCAACCCAGAGAGCTCTGGGAAATTGGCAGGCCACCCAAATGATTCCGGGCACCTCAGAAAGAACGAACAGTTTCCAATTATCCTGCCAGTGAGAATGCAGAGGCAGAAGATGGGAGCAGTTACACACACATACACATATGTGTATATGCACAGACACATACACACAGACATGTATATGCTCTATACACACATATGCATCTTTATGTACACACACAGACATACATGTATATGCACATATACACATATACGTCATTACACAGGCATGCATCTACATGCAGACACGTGCACACACACATACACATAGATGCATACATATATATGCATGTACACAGACATGCATCTGTAACGTGCACACATATGCATATATACATATGCATACAGACATACATGTATACATGGACGTACATCTATATAAACATACATATGCACATATATACATATGCACAGACATGCATGCACACATGCATCTATAACATATATATATAACATCTATATATACACATATATACACATGCACACAAATATACATGCATATAGACATCTACACACGTATATATATATACACACAGACATGTACATGCATCTATAATACACATACACATATATGCACATGTACACACAGACATGCCTTTATATATGCATGTGCATCTATTACGTACAAGTGCGCACATGCATCTATGTATACACTACAGAGACACACGCATATGCCTCTACTGCACACATTACATGCACATATATGTATACACACATAGACATCTATAGACACATGCGCACATATATACACATACATCTATATGGACATACATGCCTGTTTTCACACATATATGACTACATCTGTAGATATGCATATATACACATAAATACAAGTATGTACAAACTGAGCATCCCAAACCTAAAATCTGAAATGCCCCCAAATCGGAAACTTCTTGAGCACAGGTGTGACCCTAAAGGAAAATGCTCATTTGGAGTATCTTGGATTTCAGATATTTGTATTTGGGATGCTCAGCCAGTAAGTGTGATGCAAATATTCTAAAGAGCAAAACTGGAGGCACTTCTGGGCTCAGTCACTTCAGATAAGGAATAGTGGACCTGTGTGCATATCTCTCACACACACACAGACACACACAATCACACTCACAGACACAGACACACACATACAGACACACACACTTTCACACATTCACACACAGACACACACAATCACACACAGACACACACACATACAGACACACTTTCACACTGTCACACACAATCACACACACAGATGCACACAGACACACAGACACACACTTTCACACTGTCACACACAGACACACAGACACACTGACACACACGCAATCACACACACAGACACACACTCAGACACACAGACACACTTTCACACTGTCACACACAGACACACACTCACACTGTCACACACACAGACACACACACTTTTTTGCTGCCTATAACATATTTTTAAGCTGTGCACACCTTCCTGCACCCCTTCACAAAGAGGCTGAGTGAGTCTTTCATGTGCACTTGGCATCAGCAGCTGGCACAAAACCACCTGTGCCGTTGCCAGCCTGCACACGCACAGCCATGGTATATGGGGAAGCAGCCCCGCCAGACTCCACTGCTAACCCAGAACAGAGCCAGCCCCATGCCCTTGGGTCTCCTGCCTCAGAACAAATCCAGGCTCACACAGACATAGGCACTCCGTGTCCCCCAGGTTGGGACTCCTGGGGCCTCTGGCTGTGTCTCTCCGGCAACGAGCAGCCCGAGTTGGTGGGATCCGTGCTCCCCTCTTGCCGGACAGTGCCCTCGCCGGCCCTGCTGCCCCTGAGCTCTCGGAGGGTCGAGCTGCCTGATGTGGCAGGGGGTGCAGCTCTGTACACTAGACTCAGTCTCTCTCTGCCTGGAAATACCCACAAAAGCCACAGGATAGCGGACAGCTGTAGTGGTGCTCTCACATACTCTCCATGGAAAGCAGAAAATAGCAAATTCCAGTGAGAACTAAGGAAACTCTTCTCTAGGAGTCTCCGTTCCCCTCCCCCACATGCTTGTTAATGCTGTGCGTTTGAAAGGTGTTTTAATTTAAGAAGCATAGAAGAGCTACCTATTCTCCTCTGTGTGTGTGTGTGTGTGTGTGTGTGTACACACACATACATCAACAACTGAAGTTTGAAGAAAAGGGAAAGGATGTCAGCTCATCAGGAATGAAAGGCGGCTTATTCTCCAACATCCTAGTTAAAAGTTCAAAGCACACTTTTCTTATAAATTAGGCTGGAGTAAAATTCAGGGAGATGGGAAAGGAAGACATAAAATTTTAAAACATGCAAAGAATTTAAATGGGCAGCAGGGATGAGAATTAGATGCAGGGAACATGTATCAGACGTAAACTCGTGGTGGTTGGAAGTCGGTCATGTCATGTTTGGTGTCAGGTGATGACTCCACAGCCTGTTTACCGGTTAAGGGGTGGGGGCAGGGCAGGCCTTGGTCAATATTTGAGTAAGAGAAGAATCTTCATTAACCCAAGAAAGTAACTTCAATAAAAAGACCAGGCAGTGTTTTGCAAAGCAGAACGGAAGCAGTTTGAAAGGGAGAGAGACACAGCCAGAGGCCCCAGAAGCCCCAACCTGGGGGACACAGAGTGCCTGTGTCTGTGTGAGCCCGGATTTGTTCTGAGGCAGGAGAGACCCAAGTGCATGGGGCCGGCTCTGTCCTGTTCTGGCTTAGCAGTGGGGTCTGGCGGGGCTGCTTCTCCACACACCATGGCTGTGCATGTGCAGGCTGGCAACGGCGCAGGTGGTTTTGTGCCAGCTGCTGATGGCACATACTCTTTCCATGAAAAGCAGAAAATCGCAGATTCCAGTAAGAACTAAGGAAACTCCTTCTCTAGGAGTCTCCGTTCCCCTCCCCCACATGCTTGTTAATGCTGCGCATTTGAAAGGTGTTTTAAAAGGACTTGTCTCACCCTCTGAGGGCTCAGGGGCAGCAGGGCCGGCGAGGGCACTGCCCAGCGAGAGGGCTCAGGGGCAGCAGGGCCGGCGAGGGCACTGTCCGGCGAGAGGGCTCAGGGGCAGCAGGGCCGGCGAGGGCACTGCCCGGCGAGAGGGCTCAGGGGCAGCAGGGCCGGCGAGGGCACTGCCCAGCGAGAGGGGAGCATGGATCCCACCAACATGGTGAGAACGGGCCTTCACTCCCGAGTGAGGCCTAGACCTGAGGGTGGGAGGAGGTAGGACTGGGAGGGTGGGAGACAGGGGAACATGACGTCAGAGCTGTCTGCAAAAGTCATCCCTCGTCAGAAGGCATCGTATCTGGTTGAATGGTGGGAGGGTGTCTCTGGGTCATCTGTTGGTCACCTGGTAGGGCGAAAAGGGTCAGAGGGGAGACTGTGTGCCTGTGTGCGCAAGCATGTGTGCATACATATGCAAGCGTGTGTATGTGTGCACACGTGTGGATCCTCACCCTGCATGTCGCCCCTCATTCAGAGCTATTTGGCTGGGACCTTAGCACACTCTGAGAGCATCTACATAATTACAGAATGGAAGCTCCGTGCACAGGGACCAGGCCTGTCTTGTTCACCACTGCAGTCCCTAGACCCTGGTCTGACATATTGTGAGTCCTCAGCAGAGACACAATGAACAAAGAAGTGTGTGGAGAGAAGAGGATCTTATGGGATGTTTAAATATTGTGCAGTAAGGGAGTCCTTAAGAAACAGACGCAAGCAGTTCTCACAGATGTGGAAGAAAAATTCCCAGCCTTTGCAAATTGTTTCATGAAGTAGGACATTAATCCTTTCCAATATTAAGAGCTCAGCTCTCTTAAGAGCTGTGTTTCACCAAACTATGACTTCATGGGGGCATTGTGTAACCAGGCCCATCCACACAGGGTGAGGAATTAGACGCTCCTTATACAAAGGCTTGCGTCTGTTTCTTAAGGACTCCCTTACTGCACAATATTTAAATATCCCATAAGATCCTCTTTAATTTTAACTTCTAAATATAATAAGGATACATCAATATCTACTCTTGCAAATGTTTGTACTAAATAATTTAAATAGCTTCTCTTAAGGAACTTTTAGAAAATGTGTATTATTTCACTGTCTAAGGAAAATGTTAGTTAGCAATGAAGAAGTTACACCAAAAAGAAAAGTTGACCTGTTTTGCCATCACAAAAAAACTTGCCCAGAGCTCCAGTTAAAAAATCATGCAACACTTCCCAATTCCAAACTATATTACAAAGCTATGGTTATTAAAACAGTATGCTACTGGCATAAAAACAGACATATGGACCAGTGGAACAGAGAGTCCAGAAATAACCCACATGCACTGCCAAGTGCTCCTTCATAAGCCTGCAGAGAATGCACTGTGGGAAAGGATCACCTCTTCACTGGTGCTGGGAAAACTGGATGCCCACATGCAGAAGAACAGCGTCGGACCCTCATCTCACATCCACAGAAGCTCACTCGATACAGTCTAGAGACTGAAACATATGGCTAGAAGCCATAGAAGTACTAGAAGAAAACATGGGGCAAGCATCATGAGGATTGTCTAGGCAAAGTTTTCTTGGATCTGACACCAAAGACATAAGCACCCAAGCAAACGTGAACACATGTGACTACGTGAAACCAGTGAGCTCCTGCACAGATGAGGAAACGTGGAAGGGGCAGTGAATGGTGGGTGGGTGGTCTCTGCACCCCCTGCTGGTCTCCAGGGTGGAAGTGTTTGCACCACACAACCAGTAAGGAGTTAATATTTTAAATGTATAGGCAGCTGGGTGCAGTGGCTCAAACCTGTAATCCCAGCATTTTGCAAGGCTGAGGTGGGTGGATCACTTGAGATCAGAAGTTTGAGACCTGCCTGGCCAACATGGTGAAAACCTGTCTCTACTAAAAATATAAAAATTAGCCAGACATGGTGGCAGACATCTGTAATACCGGCTACTTGGGAGGCTGAGGCCGGAGAATCACTTGCACCCAGGATGGGGAGGTTGCAATGAGCCAAGATCACGCCATTGTACTCCAGCCTGGACCACAGGGCAAGACTCTCTCTTTAAAAATAACAATAAATTAAAATGTATAGAGACTTCCTACAACTAAATAGCAAATAATAACGATAACCTGATTTTAAAATGGGCAAAGGACTTGAATGGGCATTTCTCCAAAGAAGGCATAAAAATGGCGAACACAGTGTACATGGAAGGGGTTCAGCATCACTGATGAGATGCCACAGTGAGATGCCTCTCAGCACCTGGTCAGCCACTGTGAGCAGAAGGACGTGTTGGTGAGGATGTGCAGAGACTGGACGCTTTCTCCGCACCTGTTCAGATGCTGTGAGCAGAAGGACGTGTGTTGGTGAGGATGTGCAGAGACTGGACACTTACATGCTTTTGGTGGGAATATAAATTGGTGCAACCATTATGGAAAACAGCAGGAATTTTCCTCAAAAAAATTAAAAACAGAGCCGCCATATTATTCAGCAGTCCCACTTCCAGATATTTATCCAAAGGAACTTAAATCAGGATCTCAAAGAGACGTGTGAACTCCTGAGTTCAACACAAGAACCAAGACATGGAAGCAGGTGTCCCCCAGGGATGAGCAGGCAGGAAAGTGTGGAACATACACACCGCGGACGCCATGAAGCCTTAGAAAAGGAGGGAGTGGGACACACGCAGCACGGACACCATTCAGCCTTAGAAAAGGAAAGTGTGGAACATACACACCGCGGACGCCATGCAGCCTTAGAAAAGGAGGGAGTGGGACACACGCACCACGGACACCATTCATTCAGCCTTAGAAAAGGAAAGTGTGGAACATACACACCGCGGACACCATTCAGCCTTAGAAAAGGAAAGTGTGGAACATACACACCGTGGACGCCATGCAGCCTTAGAAAAGGAAAGTGTGGAACATACACACACCGTGGACGCCATGCAGCCTTAGAAAAGGAAAGTGTGGAACATACACACCGCGACGCCATGCAGCCTTAGAAAAGGAGGGTGGGACACACACACCGCGGACGCCATGCAGCCTTAGAAAAGGAAAGTGTGGAACATACACACCGTGGACGCCATGCAGCCTTAGAAAAGGAGGAGTGGGACACACGCACCACGGACACCATTCAGCCTTAGAAAAGGAGGAGTGGGACACACACACCGCGGACGCCATGCAGCCTTAGAAAAGGAGGAGTGGGACACACACACCGGACACCATTCAGCCTTAGAAAAGGAAAGTGTGGAACATACACACACCGTGGACGCCATGCAGCCTTAGAAAAGGAGGAGTGGGACACACACATGGACACCATTCAGCCTTAGAAAAGGAAAGAGTGGAACATACACACCGTGGGCGCCATGCAGCCTTAGAAAAGGAAAGTGTGGAACATACACACTGTGGACGCCATGCAGCCTTAGAAAAGGAGGAGTGGGACACACACGGACACCATTCATTCAGCCTTAGAAAAGGAAAGAGTGGAACATACACACCGCGGACACCATTCAGCCTTAGAAAAGGAAAGTGTGGAACATACACACGGACGCCATGCAGCCTTAGAAAAGGAGGAGTGGGACACACACATGGACACCATTCAGCCTTAGAAAAGGAAAGTGGAACATACACACCGTGGACGCCACGCAGCCTTAGAAAAGGAGGAGTGGGACACACACATGGACACCATTCAGCCTTAGAAAAGGAAAGTGTGGAACATACACACCGTGGACGCCATGCAGCCTTAGAAAAGGAGGGAGTGGGACACACACACCGCGGACACCATTCAGCCTTAGAAAAGGAAAGAGTGGAACATACACACCGTGGACGCCATGCAGCCTTAGAAAAGGAAAGTGTGGAACATACACACTGTGGACGCCATGCAGCCTTAGAAAAGGAGGGAGTGGGACACACGCAGCACGGACACCATTCATTCAGCCTTAGAAAAGGAAAGTGTGGAACATACACACCGTGGACGCCATGCAGCCTTAGAAAAGGAAAGTGTGGAACATACACACTGTGGGCGCCATGCAGCCTTAGAAAAGGAAAGTGGAACATACACACCGTGGACGCCATGCAGCCTTAGAAAAGGAAAGTGTGAACATACACACTGTGGACGCCATGCAGCCTTAGAAAAGGAAAGTGTGGAACATACACACCGTGGGCGCCATGCAGCCTTAGAAAAGGAAAGTGTGGAACATACACACCGTGGACGCCACGCAGCCTTAGAAAAGGAAAGGTGGAACATACACACCGCGGACACCATTCAGCCTTAGAAAAGGAAAGTGTGGAACATACACACCGCAGACACCATTCAGCCTTAGAAAAGGAGGGAGTGGGACACACGCACCGCGGACACCATTCAGCCTTAGAAAAGGAAAGAGTGGAACATACACACGTGGACGCCATGCAGCCTTAGAAAAGGAAAGTGTGGAACATACACTGTGGACGCCATGCAGCCTTAGAAAAGGAGGAGTGGGACACACACACGGACACCATTCATTCAGCCTTAGAAAAGGAAAGTGTGGAACATACACACCGTGGGCGCCATGCAGCCTTAGAAAAGGAAAGTGTGGAACATACACACTGTGGACGCCATGCAGCCTTAGAAAAGGAAAGAGTGGAACATACACACCGTGGGCGCCATGCAGCCTTAGAAAAGGAAAGTGTGGAACATACACACTGTGGACGCCATGCAGCCTTAGAAAAGGAAAGTGTGGAACATACACACGTGGACGCCATGCAGCCTTAGAAAAGGAAAGTGTGGAACATACACACTGTGCAGCCTTAGAAAAGGAGAGTGGGACACACACACATGACACCATTCATTCAGCCTTAGAAAAGGAAAGTGTGAACATACACACCGGACACCATTCAGCCTTAGAAAAGGAAAGTGTGGAACATACACACACCGCAGACACCATTCAGCCTTAGAAAAGGAAAGTGGAACATACACACATGGACACCATTCAGCCTTAGAAAAGGAGAGTGGGACACACACATGGACACCATTCAGCCTTAGAAAAGGAGGTGGGACACACACACCGCGGACACCATTCATTCAGCCTTAGAAAAGGAGAGTGGGACACACGCAGCACGGACACCATTCATTCAGCCTAGAAAAGGAAAGAGTGGAACATACACACCGTGGGCGCCATGCAGCCTTAGAAAAGGAGGTGGGACACACACACGGACACCATTCATTCAGCCTTAGAAAAGGAAAGTGTGGAACATACACACGTGGACACCATTCAGCCTTAGAAAAGGAAAGTGTGGAACATACACACCGTGGACGCCATGCAGCCTTAGAAAAGGAGGAGTGGGACACACGCACCATGGACACCATTCATTCAGCCTTAGAAAAGGAAAGTGTGGAACATACACACGGACACCATTCAGCCTTAGAAAAGTGTGGAACATACACACCGCGGACGCCATGCAGCCTTAGAAAAGGAGGAGTGGGACACACGCACCACGGACACCATTCATTCAGCCTTAGAAAAGGAAAGAGTGGAACATACACACGGACACCATTCAGCCTTAGAAAAGGAGGGAGTGGACACACGCACCACGGACACCATTCATTCAGCCTTAGAAAAGGAAAGAGTGGAACATACACACACCGTGGACGCCATTCAGCCTTAGAAAAGGAGGAGTGGGACACACACCGCGGACACCATTCATTCAGCCTTAGAAAAGGAAAGTGTGGAACATACACACCGTGGACGCCATGCAGCCTTAGAAAAGGAAAGTGTGGAACATACACACTGTGGACGCCATGCAGCCTTAGAAAAGGAAAGAGTGGAACATACACACCGTGGGCGCCATGCAGCCTTAGAAAAGGAAAGTGTGGAACATACACACTGTGGACGCCATGCAGCCTTAGAAAAGGAAAGTGTGGAACATACACACGTGGACGCCATGCAGCCTTAGAAAAGGAAAGTGTGGAACATACACACTGTGCAGCCTTAGAAAAGGAGAGTGGGACACACACAATTACACCATTCATTCAGCCTTAGAAAAGGAAAGTGTGAACATACACACCGGACACCATTCAGCCTTAGAAAAGGAAAGTGTGGAACATACACACACCGCAGACACCATTCAGCCTTAGAAAAGGAAAGTGGAACATACACACGTGGACGCCATGCAGCCTTAGAAAAGGAGAGTGGGACACACACACCGGACACCATTCAGCCTTAGAAAAGGAAGTGTGGAACATACACACCGCGGACACCATTCATTCAGCCTTAGAAAAGGAGAGTGGGACACACAGCACGGACACCATTCATTCAGCCTTAGAAAAGGAAGAGTGGAACATACACACCGTGGGCGCCATGCAGCCTTAGAAAAGGAGTGGGACACACACACCGGACACCATTCATTCAGCCTTAGAAAAGGAAAGTGTGGAACATACACACGTGGACACCATTCAGCCTTAGGAAAGGAAAGTGTGGAACATACACACCGTGGAGCGCCATGCAGCCTTAGAAAAGGAGGAGTGGGACACACGCACCATGGACACCATTCATTCAGCCTTAGAAAAGGAAAGTGTGGAACATACACACGGACACCATTCAGCCTTAGAAAAGGAAAGTGTGGAACATACACACGTGGACGCCATGCAGCCTTAGAAAAGGAGGAGTGGGACACACGCACCACGGACACCATTCATTCAGCCTTAGAAAAGGAAAGAGTGGAACATACACACCGCGGACGCCATGCAGCCTTAGAAAAGGAGGGAGTGGGACACACGCACCACGGACACCATTCATTCAGCCTTAGAAAAGGAAAGAGTGGAACATACACACACCGTGGACGCCATTCAGCCTTAGAAAAGGAGGGAGTGGGACACACGCACCATGGACACCATTCATTCAGCCTTAGAAAAGGAAAGTGTGGAACATACACACCGTGGACGCCATGCAGCCTTAGAAAAGGAGGGAGTGGGACACACGCACCATGGACACCATTCATTCAGCCTTAGAAAAGGAAAGTGTGGAACATACACACTGTGGGCGCCATGCAGCCTTAGAAAAGGAGGTGGGACACACGCACCATGGACACCATTCATTCAGCCTTAGAAAAGGAAAGTGTGGAACATACACACACTGTGGACGCCATGCAGCAGCCTTAGAAAAGGAGAGTGGGACACACACAGCACGGACACCATTCATTCAGCCTTAGAAAAGGAAGAGTGGAACATACACACCGTGGACGCCATGCAGCCTTAGAAAAGGAAAGTGTGGAACATACACACCGTGGACGCCATGCAGCCTTAGAAAAGGAAAGTGTGGAACATACACACCGTGGACGCCATGCAGCCTTAGAAAAGGAAAGTGTGGAACATACACACCGTGGACGCCATGCAGCCTTAGAAAAGGAGGGAGTGGGACACACGCAGCACGGACACCATTCAGCCTTAGAAAAGGAAAGTGTGGAACATACACACACCGGACACCATTCAGCCTTAGAAAAGGAGGGAGTGGGACACACGCACCACGGACACCATTCATTCAGCCTTAGAAAAGGAAAGAGTGGAACATACACACCGCGGACGCCATGCAGCCTTAGAAAAGGAGGGAGGGACACACGCACCACGGACACCATTCATTCAGCCTTAGAAAAGGAAAGTGGAACATACACACCGTGGACGCCATTCAGCCTTAGAAAAGGAGGGAGTGGGACACACGCACCGCGGACACCATTCATTCAGCCTTAGAAAAGGAAAGTGTGGAACATACACACCGTGGACGCCATGCAGCCTTAGAAAAGGAGGGAGTGGGACACACGCACCGCGGACACCATTCATTCAGCCTTAGAAAAGGAAAGTGGAACATACACACCGTGGACGCCATGCAGCCTTAGAAAAGGAGGGAGGGACACACGCACCACGGACACCATTCATTCAGCCTTAGAAAAGGAAAGTGTGAAACATACACACTGTGGACGCCATGCAGCCTTAGAAAAGGAGGGAGTGGGACACACGCACCGCGGACACCATTCAGCCTTAGAAAAGGAAGGGCAGCCTGCCAGTTGCAACAACAGGGGTGAACCTGGATGAAATGGTGTCACATGAAACAATAGCCAGGCCCAGGACAGATGCTGCACGACATCGCTGAAATGTGGGATCTATGACGACTGAACATGCAGAAGAAGCGAGGAGGACAGAGGCTGGTGCTGGGGGAGGCCTGGGAAGATGGGTTCCGAGTGCATGAGTTCTCAGCAGCGCGGCCTCAATGCGTTCCCGAAATCTGCCGTACGGTGGATAGCTAACAGTACCGGCCGTGCACTCAGGAAGCTGTCAAAAGGGGGGACCTCGTTACACATTCTTAGCACACGGACGTGGAGGCCCTGTGAAGGGAGTGGAGTCGGGGAGCAACGCCATGCCCGGCGTGGAGGTGGAGGAAGGATCCGCACACCTAGAAATGCAGCCGTGTGCCACGAGCCGGGGAAGGTTAGCAGCCCCCCAGAGTGTGGCCCACCGCGCCCTGACTTCAGCTCAGTGAAACCTGTTTCGACTTGCGGCCTCCAAAACAGTAAGCGAATAAGTTTGTGTTGTTTTCCTGTAAGTTTCTAAAAAGCCATGTGTGTTTTGGGGGAGACACAGGAGCCACGGATGAAGCGCTTCCTGCATGGCTGTTCTGTTCTTCTGCTAAGTGGGTGCTTTTCCTTCCCAGAAGCCTTGGCGGAGGCGTTCGGCAGCCACCACTCCTGTGAATTTTTCTTAAATATCATTTGGCAATAAATCGTAGCGTGTCCATCAAATTTTTCCCCAGAGTAAACAATTATTTTTAGGCCTTTAAAACATTTGCTCTCTCCTTCTTCTAAGATAATGTTTGTTTTCATGCAGGCTGAGATGTTTTTCCTCTACTGTATCACTCACAGATTTCTCAACCCAGTGGGGCAGAAATGGGGATTTGCACGGTTTCATATGGAATCTGACATTAAAAGAACAGTCTGTGCAGCTGCTCTCAGGGCGGATGACAGCCCCACGCGTGGGTCCACACACAGCTCTCGCGATGCGTTCTTGCAATGCAAAGGGTCCCCGTGAGTGAATGAACCTCGACAGCTCTTTCTGGAGACAGGAAAGCCGCGCTCCGCGAGTGAGGGCGTTCGTCCTGGCCACCGCTGCTGCTCCTAACAAAGGGGAGAGACAGCTCAGCAGCGCTGAGTGGGGCGGTGATACTTCCAGTGTGGGCCTGGTTTCTGGCGAAACTTCTACCGAGTATTGGGGTCAGGTGAGAGGTGCAAGGTGCACTGTAACATCCCATAAGCAGCGCCACGAAGGGCAAGCGGTGAACTGGGCATTGGGTTTTCATATTTTAATATCCTGTGATTCAGCAATCCCACTTTTTATCCCAAGGAACTTTAAATCAGAATCTCAAAGCAAAGACCTCTCTCTCTCTCTCTCTCTCTCTCTCTCTCTCCCCCCCCCCATCTCTCTCTCTCTCTCATAAGGTGTTGATTAAATATTAAGTGAACGGGGTGCAGGAGGTGGAAACACGACCTCCATTTCTACAGCGAATCCACATGACGGTGCTCCCAGGAGGAACAGTGTGGCAGCCTGGGAGGCCCACACACAAGTCCTTGGCTCGGCAGAGGGTCGTGGAGTCGCTCTGGGGGCTGGACGTTGTGGGAGCTGGGGGTGCAGCGGGGAAGCGTGCTAGGAGTGCTGTCATCACGGAGGTGGGAGAGGCACTAAAGTGACCGGGTGCTTTCCGGTAAGACATGATGTAAAGAAAGGAAAAGAGGGCTCAGGGACGGAAGGGGGTGCTGAGGGGAGGTGACCTCTGAGCGTCGGGGCGAGAAGCCCAGCCCGGAAAGACTCCGAGGAGAAACACAGAGGCCGAGCGGCAGCTGTGGAGTCTCTCAGGGACAGCCGGCCCGGGAGGTGGTTGGTGACACCGTGTGTTGAGGGCTGTGGATCCTGTCCTTGGTGGGTGCAAAGCCAGCAGACATTCCCAGAGGGAGAGCAACGGGACTTAAATCGTGACTTAGAAAGTTCACTCCACGCTCAGAGCACCGGCGAGCAGCTCGAGTGGGGTGGAGGCCCTGCTGGTGGGAGGGGCAGTGCGGGGGTCAGAGCTGGGGCAACACCTGCTCTGCACATCTCAGGGTGAGGAGGGCCCTGGGTGTTTGTCGACAGAGGTCCTAGGCGGGGTCAGAGGGAGGCCCTGGGCTCTGCTCTGGTGGGGAAATGAAGCGTCTGCTTGGCCAGGTGACACTGGGCCTGCAGTGGAGACGTTGACTAAGCGCCTAGAGGAAGACACGTTCAGCGTGGGGAACGCTCGAGGCAAGAGATGGTGATGTGGGGTCTTTGGAGCCTGGGAGGGACGAAGGCCAGCCCAGCCCAGGTCCAAGGCTGACCGCAGAGAGCAGGGCTGCTGAAACCCTGGTGCAGCGGGAGCCCATTTCCCACCCGTCGCTGTCCGGCATTTCCCACCTGCGCCTCCCCCGGCCCTTCCTCCCCAAGAGGACGCTCCTGCTGTCCCCACCCCGATGGTGGCCAGGCCCAGCCCCGGCCGCTGCCTCTCCAACCCGATGGGGTTGTCCTGCCTGAAGGGCTTGCCACATGATTCGGTCACCTTTTTGGGCCAAATCTGGAACTTGGAGAAGAAAGGAGGAGGGGGCGCACCCTGGCCACAGAGGTGGTATCAAAGATGGTACCGGGGTCTCCTCTCCTGCTGCCCTCCCGGGACAGCGACTGGAGGGCACAGGTGCTGAGAAGAAGGGGAGTCCCTGAGCAGGGCGGGTGGGACGTGGAGGAAGAGAGGGAGGGGCTGGCGGGAGGCAGAGGAAGGGAGGGGCACCCCCCACCGGGAGCTGCTGATTGAGTAAATAGCCACGGTTCAGTGTGCAGCGCCGTCTGTGATACTTTTGGCCCCAGATTCTTTCACATCAACAGGCAAAAAAGATAATTAATAAAATGAACATAAAGTTCTAATTACAGGGTGTAAATATCACTCTCGGGAGAATTATTAAGATGAGGGGTGGGTTTTGTGATTAGGAGAAATAACCAGCCAGGGGAATGGAATGGAGGCGGCGTTCTCAGACCAGAGCAACGCGTGTGTGTGTGTGTGTGTGTGGTGTGTGGAGGTGTGTGTGAATGGAATGGAGGCAGCGTTCTCAGACCAGAGCAATGCGTGTGTGTGTGTCTGTGTGTGTGTGTGTGTGTGTGTGGAAGGTGTGTGGAGGTGTGTGTGAATGGAATGGAGGCGGCATTCTCAGACCAGAGCGTGTGTGTGTGTGTGTGTGTGTGTGTGTGGAAGGTGTGTGGAGGTGTGTGTGAACGGAATGGAGGCGGTGTGTCTGTGTGTGTGTGGAAGGTGTGGAGGTGTGTGTGAACGGAATGGAGGTGGTGTGTCTGTGTGTGTGTGGAAGGTGTGTGGAGGTGTATGTGAACGGAATGGAGGCGGCGTTCTCAGACCAGAGCAACACATTGTGTGTGTGGAAGGTGTGTGGAGGTGTGTGTGAACAGAATGGAGGCAGCGTTCTCAGACCAGAGCAATGCGTGTGTGTGTGTGTGTGTGTGTGGAAGGTGTGTGGAGTGTGTGTGTGTGTGGAAGGTGTGGAGGTGTGTGTGAACGGAATGGAGGCGGCGTTCTCAGACCAGAGCAACACATTGTGTGTGTGTGTGTGTGGAAGGTGTGTGGAGGTGTGTGTGAACAGAATGGAGGCAGCGTTCTCAGACCAGAGCAATGCGTGTGTGTGTGTGTGTGTGTGTGGAAGGTGTGTGAGGTGTGTGAATGGAGGCGGCATTCTCAGACCAGAGCAACGTGTGTGTGTGTCTGTGTGTGTGTGTGTGGAAGGTGTGGAGGTGTGTGTGAACGGAATGGAGGTGGTGTCTGTGTATGTGTGTGGAAGGTGTGTGGAGGTGTGTGTGAACAGAATGGAGGTGGTGTGTCTGTGTGTGTGTGGAAGGTGTGTGGAGGTGTATGTGAACGGAATGGAGGCGGCGTTCTCAGACCAGAGCAACACATTGTGTGTGTGGAAGGTGTGTGGAGGTGTGTGTGTGAACAGAATGGAGGCAGCGTTCTCAGACCAGAGCAATGTGTGTGTGTGTGTGTGTGTGGAAGGTGTGTGGAGTGTGTGTGAATGGAATGGAGGCAGCGTTCTCAGACCAGAGCAACGTGTGTGTGTGTGTGTGTGTGTGTGTGTGTGTGGAAGGTGTGGAGGTGTGTGAACGGAATGGAGGTGGTGTCTGTGTATGTGTGGAAGGTGTGTGGAGGTGTGTGTGAACAGAATGGAGGTGGTGTGTCTGTGTGTGTGGAAGGTGTGTGGAGGTGTGTGTGAACGGAATGGAGGCAACGTTCTCAGACCAGAGCAACACATTGTGTGTGTGTGTGTGTGTGTGTGGAAGGTGTGTGTGAACAGAATGGAGGCAGCGTTCTCAGACCAGAGCAATGCATGTGTGTGTGTGTGTGTGTGTGTGTGTGGAGGTGTGTGTGAACGGAATGGAGGCAGTGTGTCTGTGTGTGTGTGTGTGGAAGGTGTGTGGAGGTGTGTGTGAACAGAATGGAGGCATTCTCAGACCAGAGCAATGCATGTGTGTGTGTGTGTGTGTGTGTGGAGGTGTGTGTGAACAGAATGGAGGCAGCATTCTCAGACCAGAGCAATGCACGCATGTGTGTCTGTGTGTGTGTGGAGGTGTGTGTGAATGGAAAGGAGGCGGTGTTCTCAGACCAGAGCAACGCGTGTGTGTGTCTGTGTGTGTGTGGAAGGTGTGTGGAGGTGTGTGTGAATGGAAAGGCAGCGTTCTCAGACCAGAGCAATGCGCGTGTGTGTGTGTGTGGAGGGTGTGTGGAGGTGTGTGTTAATGGAAAGGAGGTGGCGTTCTGAGACCAGAGTGACACGTGTGTGTGTGTGTGGAGGGTGTGTGTGAACGAAATGGAGGTGGCATTCTCAGACCAATTACGTATGTGTGTCTGTGTGTCCATGTGTGTCTACTTGTGTGTGTCTGTGTCCATGTGTGTCCATGTGTCTGTATGTCTGTGTGTGTCTGTGTGTGTAGAGGGTGTGTATCCATGTGTATGCATGTGTGTCTGTGTGTGTCCGTGTGTCCATGCATGTCCATGTGTGGCTACCTGTGTGGGGTGTGTGTGTGTGTCTGGGTGTATCCATGTGTCTGTGTGTGTCTGTGTGTGTGTGTGCAGGATGTGTGTAGGTATCTGTATGTGTCTGTGCCTAGGTGTGTCCATGTATCTGTGTGCATGTGTGGAGGGGGGGTGTGTGTCTGTGTGTGTGTGTTTGTGTGGGGGAGGTGTGTGTCTGGGTGTGTGTCCACGTGTATGTCTGTGTGTGTCCATGTGTGGCTGTGTGGGGTGTGTGTGTGTGTCTGCATGTGTCCATGTGTCTGGGTGTGTGCAGAGTGTGTGTAGGTGTCTGTATATCTGTGTCTGGGTGTGTTCATGTATCTGTGTGCATGTATGGAGGCTGTGTGTCTGTGTCTGCATGTGTGGAGGGTATGCATGTGTGTCTGTGTGTCTGGGTGTGTCCATGTCTGTGTGTGTAGGTGTCTGTGTGTGTCCATGAATCTGTGTGTCTGCATGTATGGAGGCTGTGTGTGTGTGTCTGGGTATATCTGGGTGTGTCCATGTGTCTGTGTGTGGGTGTATGAAGGGTGTGTGTAGGTGTCTGTCTGTGTCAATATATCTGTGTGTGTCTGCATGTGTGGAGGCTGTGTGTGGAGGGTGTGTGTGTCTGGGTGTGTCTGCATGTGTGTAGGGTGGGTGTGGGTATGTCCATGTGTCTGTGTCTGCATGTGTGGAGGGTGTGTCTGTGTGTGTGACTGCATGTGTGGGGATGTGTGTGGGGAAGGTGTGTGTGTCTGGGTGTGTCTGTATGTGTGCATGTGTGTAGGGTGTCTGTGTGGGTGTGTCCGTGTGTGTCTGTGTGTGTGTGGTGTGTGTGTCTGTCTGTGTGTGTCTGCATGTGTGGAGGGTGTGTCTGTGTGTGGAGGGTGTGTGTCTGTGTGTGGAGGGTGTGTGGAGGTATGTGTGAATGGAAAGGAGGCAGTGTTCTCAGACCAGAGCAATGTGCATGTGTGTGTGTCTGTGTGTGTGTGGAGGATGTGTGGAGGTGTGTGTGAATGGAAAGGAGGCAGCGTTCTCAGACCAGAGCAATGCATGCACATGTGTGTGTGTGGAAGGTGTGTGGAGGTGTGTGAATGGAAAGGAGGTGGCATTCTGAGACCAGAGCAACACGTGTGTGTGAACGAAATGGAGGTGGCATTCTCAGACCAATGACGTGTGTGTCTGTGTGTGTCCATGTGTCTCTGTGTGTGTGTATCTGTGTCCATGTGTGTGGTGGGTGCATGTCTGTGTCCATGTGTTTCTGTGTATATCTGTGTGTGTCCGTGTGGGTGCATGTGTCTGTGTGTGTCCGCATGTGTTTGTGTGTTCTTGTGTCCATTTGTGTCCATGTGTGGCTACCTGTGTGGTGTGTGTCTGGGTGTGTGCAGGGTGTAAGTATCTGTATGTGTCTGGGTGTGTCCATGTATCTGTTTGCATGAGTGGAGGCTGTGTCTGCATGTGTGGAGGGTGTGTGTCTGTGTGTGTGTGTATCTGCATGTGTGGGGTGTGGGTGTGTCCGTGTGTCTGTGTGTCCATGTGTGGCTGTGTGGGGTGTGTGTGTCTGCATGTGTGGAGGGTATGCATGTGTGTCTGTGTGTCTGGGTGTGTCCATGTCTGTGTGTGTGTAGGTGTCTGTGTGTGTCCATGAATCTGTGTGTCTGCATGTATGGAGGCTGTGTGTGTGTCTGGGTATATCTGGGTGTGTCCATGTGTCTGTGTGTGGTGTGTGAAGGGTGTGTGTGTGTGTCTGTCTGTGTCAATATATCTGTGTGTGTCTGCATGTGTGGAGGCTGTGTGGAGGTGTGTGTCTGGGTGTGTCTGCGTGTGTGTAGGGTGGGTGTGGGTATGTCCATGTGTCTGTGTCTGCATGTGTGGAGGGTGTGTCTGTGTGTGTGACTGCATGTGTGGGGATGTGTGTGGGGAGGGTGTGTGTGTCTGGGTGTGTCTGTATGTGTGCATGTGTGTAGGGTGTCTGTGTGGGTGTGTCCGTGTGTGTCTGTGTGTCTGGGTGTGTCCATGTGTGTGTCTGCATGTGTGGAGGGTATGTGTGTCTGTGTGTGTCTGCATGTGTGGAGGGTGTGTGTCTGTGTGTGGAGGGTGTGTGGAGGTATGTGTGAATGGAAAGGAGGCAGTGTTCTCAGACCAGAGCAATGTGCATGTGTGTGTGTCTGTGTGTGTGTGGAGGATGTGTGGAGGTGTGTGTGAATGGAAAGGAGGCAGCGTTCTCAGACCAGAGCAATGCATGCACATGTGTGTGTGTGTGGAAGGTGTGTGGAGGTGTGTGAATGGAAAGGAGGTGGCATTCTGAGACCAGAGCAACACGTGTGTGTGAACGAAATGGAGGTGGCATTCTCAGACCAATGACGTGTGTCTGTGTGTGTCCATGTGTGTCTACTTGTGTGTATCTGTGTCCATGTGTGTGGTGGGTGCATGTCTGTGTCCATGTGTTTCTGCGTATATCTGTGTGTGTCCGTGTGGGTGCATGTGTGTCTGTGTGTGTCCGCATGTGTTTGTGTGTCCGTGTGTCCATTTGTGTCCATGTGTGGCTACCTGTGTGTGGTGTGTGTCTGGGTGTGTGCAGGGTGTAAGTATCTGTATGTGTCTGGGTGTGTCCATGTATCTGTTTGCATGAGTGGAGGCTGTGTCTGCATGTGTGGAGGGTGTGTGTCTGTGTGTGTGTGTATCTGCATGTGTGGGGTGTGGGTGTGTCAGTGTCCACGTGTGGCTGTGTGTGTCCGTGTGTCCATGTGTGTTCGTGTGTGGCTACCTGTGTGGGTGTGTCTGTCTGGGTGTGTCCATATGTCTGTGTGTGTCTGGGTGTGTGCAGGGTGTGTGCAGGTCTCTGTGTCTGTATGTCTGGGTGTGTCCATCTGTGTGCATGTGTGGTGGGTGTGCGTGTCTGTGTGTCTGGGTGTGTCCATGTGTCTCTGTGTGTGTGTAGGTGTCTTTGTGTGTCTGTGTCCATGTATGTGTGTCTGCATGTATGGAGGTTGTATGTGTGTGTCTGGGTGTTTCTGGGTGTGTCCATGTGTCTGTGTGTGTGGGTGTGTGAAGGGTGTGTGTAGGTGTCCGTGTGTCTGTGTCAATGTATCTGTGTGTGTCTGCATGTGTGGAGGCTGTGCGAAGGGTGTGTGTGTGTCTGGGTGTGTCCATGTGTCTGTGTCTGTGTGTGTGGAGGGTGTCTGTGTGTGTGTCTGTGTGTGTGGGTGTGTGTGGAGGGTAGGTATGTGTCTGGGTGTGTCCGTGTGTACGTCTGCATGTATGTAGGGTGTGTGTCTCTGTGTGTGTGTCTGGGTGTGTCCATGTGTCTGTGTGTGTGCATGTGTGGAGGGTGTGTGTGTGTGTCTGTGTCTGGTTGTGTCCATGTGTCTGTGTGTCTGCATGTGTGGAGGGTGTGTGTGTGTGTGGAGGGTGTGTGGAGGCTGTGTCTGCATGTGTATAGGGTGTGTGTGTCTGTGTGTGTCTGCATGTGTGGAGGGTGTGTGTGGGTGTGTCTGGATGTGTCCGTGTGTGTGTCTGCATGTGTGGAGGGTGTGTGTGTCTGTGTGTCTGGGTGTGTCCATGTGTCTGTGTGTCTGCATGTGTGGAGGGTGTGTATGTGTGTGTGGAGGGTGTGTGGAGGCTGTGTCTGCATGTGTATAGGGTGTGTGTGTCTGTGTGTCTGGTTGTGTCCATATGTCTGTGTGTCTGCATGTGTGGAGGTGTGTGTGTGTCTGTGTGTCTGTGTGTGTGTCTGCATGTGTGGAGGGTGTGTGTGTGTGTGGAGGGTGTGTGGAGGCTGTGTGTCTGCGTGTGTATAGGGTGTGTGTGTCTGTGTGTGTGTCTGCATGTGTGGAGGTGTGTATGTGTGTGGAGGGTGTGTCTGTGTGTATGTGTCTGCATGTGTGGAGGTGTGTGTGTGTCTGTGTGTCTGGGTGTGTCCATGTGTCTGTGTGTCTGCATGTGTGGAGGGTGTGTATGGGTGTGTCTGGATGTGTCCATGTGTGTGTGTCTGCATGTGTGGAGGCTGTCTACCTGTGTGTAGGGTGTGTGTGTCTGTGTGTATGTGTCTGCATGTGTGGAGGGTGTGTGTCTGTGTGTCTGGTTGTGTCCATATGTCTGTGTGTCTGCATGTGTGGAGGGTGTGTATGTGTGTGTGGAGGGTGTGTGGAGGCTGTGTCTGCATGTGTATAGGGTGTGTGTCTGTGTGTGTGCATGTGTGGAGGGTGTGTGTGTCTGTGTGTCTAGTTGTGTCCATATGTCTGTGTGTCTGCATGTGTGGAGGGTGTGTGTGTGTCTGTCTGTGTGTGTCTGCATGTGGGGAGGGTATGTATGTGGAGGTGTGTGGAGGCTGTGTGTCTGCATGTGTATAGGGTGTGTGTGTCTGTGTGTGTGTCTGCATGTGTGGAGGTGTGTATGTGTGTGGAGGGTGTGTGTCTGTGTGTATGTGTCTGCATGTGTGGAGGTGTGTGTGTGTCTGTGTGTCTGGTGTGTCCATGTGTCTGTGTGTCTGCATGTGTGGAGGTGTGTATGTGTGTGTGGAGGGTGTGTATGTGTGTGTGGAGGGTGTCTGTGTGTGTGGAGGGTGTCTGTGTGTGTGGAGGGTGTGTGTGTCTGTGTGTATGTGTCTGCATGTGTGGAGGTGTGTGTGTGTGTGTCTGGATGTGTCCGTGTGTGTGTGTCTGCATGTGTGGAGGCTGTGTACCTGTGTGTAGGGGTGTGTGTGTCTGTGTGTCTGTGTCTGCATGTGTGGAGGTGTGTGTGTGTGTGTCTGGTTGTGTCCATATGTCTGTGTGCATGTGTGGAGGGTGTGTATGTTTGTGTGGAGGGTGTGTGGAGGCTGTGTCTGCATGTGTATAGGGTGTGTGTGTGTGTGCATGTGTGGAGGGTGTGTGTGTCTGGATGTGTCCATGTGTGTGTCTGCATGTGTGGAGGCTGTCTGCCTGTGTGTAGGGGGTGTGTGTCTGTGTCTGTGCAGGGGCCACTGCTAATGACTGTACAGCCAGATGGGAGAACTGGCTGGTCTGTTCCTGACGCAAACAAGAAACCAGTGTGGTGACAAAATATTTAGCATGGGGACAAAGGTCACAGAGGCATCCTTGTCATCTTCTGGAGGTGACAAATAACAGGTTTGTCTCAGAGGCAATTTCACGTTCCAAAAGACAGAGAAGTAATTCTTTTTTATTTTTATTTATTTATTTTTTTGAGACAGTCTCACTCTGGCACCCAGGCTGGAGCGCAGAGGCACAATCTCAGCTCGCTGCAACCTCCGCCTCCCAGGAGCAAGCGATTCTCCTGCCTCAGCCTCCCAAGTAGCTGGGACTACAGGTGCCCACCACCATGCCCAGCTAATTTCTTCTGTGGCTTCCACAGGCTGGCTTTCCGTAAACAGCGCCCAGTGAGCTCGGAGCTGCCCGTTTCCCCCGCAGGGGCAGCAGAGCTGTCTACTATCAAGTGTAGATAGGCTGGGCCCCCGGGATGCCACCATCCTCGTAAAATGTGAGAGTTGGGAATGAATAGGAAAGGCCAGCGCTTAGCACAGGGGACAGCAGCAGTTAGGGAAGTTCACTGGAAAGAAGAGCCGTAAGCCCTCTCATCAACACTTGCAGACAAAATAACCTCAAGGCTGATCTTTCGTCCCGCCTCTCTAAGGAGGACATTTATGTAATTTAGATGGAAAATAGATGGGCCGGGCAGGTCCCTCTGGTTGACGTGGAAGCTGAATCTCACATCCTGGGACACGTGTGTTTATTTGCTGTTTAACGGTGCTGGGGTTTTCTCCAGCCAGGGGAAGGAGGGGTATGCACGCGGACCTCCCCCAGTTCACCTCGGTGCCTGCTCCCTCTCCATCATGGCGGTCATGTGTGGCCTTGGCCCCGGGTTTCAGAGGGCTTCACCATCACATACGTCTTCTGTTCTGCATCATAGGGTCCCTCTGTCAGGCAGGCCAGGGTGTGTCTGTGGTCCCCCGGTGAATCGATGGGCTGGCTGGCTCTCAGAACCTACACCAGGGGAGCCCTGCAGGCACCGCCTCCTCCGCCTCCCGCCTCCTCCGCAGGCTCAGGAACCCTCTGGGGGTGACCACAAGCATTTTCTCTTGCAAACACCTCCAGGGTGGACCTTGCTTGGTCGGGGAGCACTTTGTTGTTACCAATAGCTTGAAAATGAATTGAGTTCCCTGATAAATGTGCAGTCCCCTCCGCAACGCATTTGAACAAATGCCAGAGGAAGTGGCGGGAAGGACTTTCTCAGGCGACTTGTGAATCAGTGACCGCTGAGTGCAGAACTGCAAGAACCGCAGACAGACTGCACCTGGGAAGAGGCTGAGAGTGAAGAGTGGTGGGTCCCAGCCTCAGCCCACCTGGGGAGGGTGAGGCAGCAGACGGTGCTGAGGCCCCACATGGAGTCAGACTTCACACTGTGGCTGGAGCCAGCTTTGCAGCAGCTCCCAGGAGTTCCCACCTGCACAGGTGAGGGGCTTCCAGCTTGAGCCCCACCCTCTGCCCCCAGGTGCCTCCCAGGTGCACAGGTGAGGGGCTTCCAGCTTGAACCACCCACCAGTTGCCTCCTAGATGCACAGGTGAGGGGCTTCCAGCTTGAGCCCCCCCAGGAGTTCCCAGCTGCACAGGTGAGGGGCTTCCAGCTTGAGCCCCACCCTCTGCCCCCAGGTGCCTCCCAGGTGCACAGGCGAGGGTCCTCGAGGTGCAGCTCTGGGATCGGTGCCTTAGAGGAAGTCTCGTAACTTTACCCTCGCACCGCCGCTAAGTGAGGGAAGCATGCTGACCCCTTTCCATGGAAACCCCTCCTCATATACACCCGACTGTGGTGACAGGCATGG
Organism: Saguinus midas; assembly: GCA_021498475.1. NCBI lineage: Eukaryota > Metazoa > Chordata > Mammalia > Primates > Cebidae > Saguinus > Saguinus midas. Next base: position 114,510,324 of record CM038400.1, on the reverse strand, counting down.
CAGTGAGTGCGGGCAGGTATGAAGTATTCATTGATTTACATTGCGCTTGTGATATTTCAGAGAGGTTTCCCCAGGCAAAGGAAGCTGGGAGAGAAGGGGGCGCTCTGTCCTGCTGGGAGAGAAGGAAGGAGCCGCTCTGGCATGCTGGGAGCTGGCCCCACAACTCCACAGTGTCGTGTCAGGCTGGGTGTCCTCAGGCTCCTCGAGCTGCTTTGCAATAAGTGACACAATGAAAAAGGTAAAATACAGAAGGCACCGATTCTCCCCACTTAGGGTTTTACTGGGTGTTCACAGAGGCGATGCGGAAACCCAATCCCCACATTTAAACAAAGCAGCGAGGGTGATAGTCCTGTTGTATAATTGCCTGCCTTTCACTCACAGAGAGAGGGAGATCCTATTTTCATACTTATCCGAAAGCACTGAAGCTTCAAAGAATAGGGGCAGACACAATGCGCTTTCAGAGGGAGACGCTGGCTGCGGTTGTCGTGGTGCCCGAGTGCCCGTAGGCCACCGGCTAGCTGCAGAACCAGAGCAGGCAGTCGTGTGGAGCAGGGAGGTGTGAGCCGGGACAGAGCAGAGAATGAGGGGGAGACTCTGGGCCTCTCCCAGACACCTGGACCCCAAGCTCCTCCTGGCCCCTCAGGGTGTGCTGCCGAGGCCCAAAGGCAGACTGGAGGTTGGGGCTGGGGGGCCCTCAGGGTGGCCTCAGAAACACTGAAAGCCTTGACCTGGGGCCTGGCTCTGGCAGACGGGGGCCCAGTGAGGCAGGTCAGCCCTGCAGTCCCTGCAAGGCGGAGGAGACAAAGGAGGGAGCTGACTTCTGCTGGAAGTCAGGAGATTATTGTTCTAAGCCATGGGAGGGAAAGGAAACGGGCACCCCACCCAACGCCGCCTCGGTCCATTGGTGGTTCCCTAAGTGGCCCCAGGGCCTCCTGAGCCTCCGTGCTGCTGACAGGTCACTTAAAACCCAGAGAAGCCAGCGTGTTTTCCACGTGGGGCAGAACCCACTGTGGCTCATGCCAGCTGGAGGGCGAGTGCCTGAGAATCACACGTGGGACTGAACTGTGCGGTCACCCACGCCCCACCCTCGCCCCCACCCCAGAGTGAGGACGTGGGTTCTGGAGACCCCTCAGAGCCTTTCCTGCCTAATTTCTGTGATTCCATTTATAATTGAACAATTCAAGAGTCAAACTCCACTTGTAGAAACATGCGTACTCCCAGGGTGCCGGGGGGCCACAGAGCACCCCAAAATGTCAAGGTTATTAGCACCACAAGGGTCATCTTTGACCTGGAGACCAGTGTCCGCCTCATGAAGTAAATTAAAACACCTTTAGAAAACTACGTTTTTATTTGTCTGTCACATTCTTTTCAGCGAACACTGTGTTTGCAAAGGGAGCTGACTGGGCCTTGGCTGGGCGGCTGTGCCCCCTCCCCCTCCCCCCGCACAGCGCATTGCAGAGGGCTCCCATTAATTCTGAGAAAAGAAAAAGCCTTACAAGATATATAGAAAATTTATCTCATTTATTTAAGCTCATCACTGCTGATTAATCCCAAACTGGGGTCCCTTGCCTCCACTTTAGAAAAAGAGATGAGGTTTAAACTTGGCACCAGTAGCCCTGAGAGATTGATCCGCCCAGTCATGCTTTGAAGTTCAAGTGCGGTGTCCATCGATTGCTCACATTAAATTACCGGCTACGCTTCAGGATGTACAGCTCATGAATAAGAAGTGCCCAAGCTCTCCCAGCCATTGGAAAGTGTTGGGTCCACTCCTCACAGGGCAGCCCCAGGTCCACTCCTCTCTCCATGGGGCAGCCCCAGGTCCTCACTCCATGGGGCAGCCTTGGGTCCACTCCTCACTCCACAGGGCAGCCTCCAGGTAGGCCCATCTGTGGGCTGTAGGAGCAGAGACCTCCGCCCCCAGCCTGGGCAGAGGTCTCTTGCAGTGCAGCCAGCGAAAAAAGCCTGCTTTTCTCATTTACTTACAAAGTGTTCTGTGATCACCCAGCTTCCCTAAGGTCCTACTGAGTGACTTGGGACACCGGGGAGCAGGCACAAATGACTGGCCAATGGCCGTGGGTGTGCAGGAGCTGTGCCGTGTGGGACCCGCATCGCTGAAAACACACCCTCTTGCTAAAGGTTCTGGTGCTGGGATGTGGTGACCTCAGCTGGGCTCCCCTCTGCCTAGTGTCCACCAGAGCCGCCACAGCAAACGGGGCCCAGGAGAGGTCGCCCTGGGGAGCTGAAACTCAGGGAGATGCCCCAGGCCAGGCTGTCCTAAGTATGGCCAGCACGCTGCATACCAGGCACAGGTTTCCTGCTGCGGGCGCCTGGCCTTTGCCACAGCTTGCTGACTGGGCGTGGGCTGCAGGTCAAAGGTTCTGCACCACATCTTGCAGAAGGCAAGTGGGGGATGAGCCCCGCCCATGAGGCAGCTCAAGACGGTCCGTAAGAGTTGCCCCATTGAGCCGTGTGAACAGCAAGGGTCTTCATAAGGCCAGAGAGTTTCAGGCAGGGACCACTTTGCCCAACTTTGACAAACTGGCAGTGTGACCTCCAGAAGACGGGCAGGACAGGCTGTCTTGGCAAGGGGCCTCCTATGTGACAGGCTGGTTTTATCTTATCAGAGCACTTTATTGAGGAATGACTGGACAGAAAGCTGCATGTTTGCTGTACACACCTCCATGAGTTTGGGGAGCCACACGTGCCCCTCAGACCTGCCCTCTGGGATGCGCTCGAGCCGGCATTGCCAGCTGTAGACGGGATACCTGCAGGTCCTCAGGAAGCATGTCCGTACCGCGAAACCTCCTAGAAGAACACTTTGGGTTTTTGTCATAGTACGTGTAAGAATTGTTGATGCTCAAAGTCCTCAATTTTTTTTGGTTGCCAGGTTAATATAAAATCCAGAGGATGCTTTTGTCAAGGGGTGATTAGGAGGCATATGGATGAAGCCCCAGAGCCCCTCCGCTCTCGGCACCCTGAGTAGGGCGGGCGGGCCGGCGTCGGGCGGGCGTGTGCAGGCAGAGGCACCCGGGCACACGCACCCATCCGCCCGTGCCTGTGCTGACCTCAGAGCCAAGCCCAGCATCCTCCCCGCTTCCCAAGCAAATAAAACACACCGAATATGTAGACGCGGGTGGTTATTTCCTGTGGAATTTTGTTCTGTTTTGTTTCAAAAATGGAATCAGGTGTTGCATCTTGTTCCACGATTTGCTGAAAACACTGAACAAATCCGAAATGATGGACTCTGTCTCCTCATCACAGCAGATGGACGTAGCTCATTCTTCTTAGTCACATGAAATATTTAAATACCCCCCGCAAGAGCTTGTTCCCACCCGATGATTTGCTGTTGCGGGCAGCGCTGGAGTGACTGCTCTCATACACGTACGTGCACTTATGCTACAATTTTTATCAATTAGATTACAAGAAATGGGATTTTTTTAACTCATAAAGTATGTGCATTTTTATTGCCAAATTACTTTCCAAAAGGCTTTATCAGTTTGCATGTGTTAACAGTAGTGCATAAAAAGGTCATTAAACTTTTTAACTTCTGCCGGTGTGATGGTTTTAACTTTTGATTTTTCAGTCGTCACAGACTCAATCGTTTTTCACGTACTTATGTCTCCTGAGCTCTGAGCTTCACCCGAGCAGAGAAAACCCCGGACCCGTGTCCTCACTGATTTGTAGGTACTATTTGCCAACAAGAAATAGCAAACTTAATTTGCTTCTGGATTAAAAAAAAATAGCTTATGTTTTGTGACAACTTGACCCCAAGATAAACAAATATTTAATATTTTCTTCTAATTATTTTATGGTAAATTGTTTATTACTTAGATTTTGATGTAGCAGATTTTTTAACATTGGAATCTCACTTCATTTCCTCACACAATTTCCCATGTGTGTTTATTGGGTGTTTTCTTCTGTGCCCGCGGGTTCGCAGCGCCCCCTTCGTCATCCACTCCAGGACCACGTGCTGCCAGGGTCATCCCTGAATCTCCTGTTTTGTTCTGCTGGCCTGAACATGGATCTTCACGCGTAACACAGTTTAACACCCGAGAGATACCCGGCCTCATTCTGGTTTCCCCAAAATTCCTTGACTGTTCCTGAAACTCCAGGGCCTGAGTCCAAACCATCTTTAGGAGCAAGTTAACAACATCCTGCCCACCACCCACACACCAGGTACACACATGTCACCACTACACACATCACCACAACACACACCACACACTACACACACACCACACAAACACACACCACACAAATACACACCACACACTACACACACATGCCACACAAACACCACACACTAACACACCACACTACACACACTACACACACCACACAAACCACACACTACACACACCACACACTACACACACTCACACCACCCAAACACCACACTACACACACCACACACTACACACACTCACGACCCAAACACCACACTACACACACCACACACTACACACACACCAAACACCACACACTACACACACACACCACACAAACACCACACACACACACACACACCACAAACACCACAAACTACACACACCACACACACCACACAAACACCACACACTACACACACACTGCACAAACACCACACCACACACTACACACACTCACACCACACAAACACACACTACACACACCACACAGTGTGTGCATTGCACACATACCACACACACAACACACCACTTCCTCCCCTCAAACTGTACACATAAACATACCATGTGCTCCACACATCACACATACTCACACATACCACACACAGACCTGCACACACCCTACATATACCACATACACAGCACACCACATACACACACACTACACACAAACATACCACACACATCACAACCACACATATCACACACATAACCCACACATATGTCACACACATACTACACACACAGCACCACACACATATCACACCCACATATACACACACACCACACACATATCACACCCACATATACACACACACCCCACACACACACACCCCACACACCACACACCACACACACACACACACACACACACACACACCATCAGAAGCTGGGGACCTCAGGGGACCGCAGAGCCACCTGATGTGTGGCCGACAGGATTCCCCTGGGGTCAGGCAGCACTTTTGAAAAGAGAAGCCCAGGCCGCCCCTTTCTCTCGGGCAGGCGCAGACACGGCCCCGGAGGCCTCCCACGAGCCTCCTGAGAGCTGATTTTCTGAGGCTTGTGAAGCCCAAAACTGGTCTCTCTGACCTTGTACAAGATGTCTGTGCCCAGAAGGCCTGGATGTCCGAGGGTGGGGCTGGCTGCCCAGGACCACCAGGAGGGAACGTGCCCAACAGGCACACTCAGAGACCCGAAGACACCAGCATGCCGGGCGGGGCGCTTCTTCCCGCTGGCTGTGAGGACCAGGCCCAGCCAGTTTTGCTGCTTTTGAAGGGTCCTTCAAAGGTGAACAGAATTAGTCCCAGGAGCTCTGACTTCACTCTCACCAAAGAGGACCAGCCGCCAGGAAACTGGTTTCCCCATCAGAGGCCGACGTCACCTCAAGTTGCTGACCTCCTAGATGTCTGCGACGCTTTCCAGATTCTAGCGATTCTGCTCAAATCCTACCGTTCTGACTGTCGTGTGGTGACTGTTATGGTGACAGCTTGGGGGATGGAGGCAGGAAGGGACGTGGGCTTTGTTCCTCAGTGAAGGCATGGGTTTGCGTCTGTGAGAAAGGAGACAGTTATAGGCAGCTGGCCCCAGCATTGGAGAGGTGGCTCTAGCGGCCTCCACCATCGCAGCGACGTAGCCTCAGGGCCTCCCACGTGGCAGACACGGGACCCCAGGGGCCTCCTGCATGGCAGGTGGGTGGCCCTGGAGGCCTCCAGAGCACACACCTCCTGGCACAGCCCAGCAGGCTGCATGCCTGGGGACTGGGCTTCATCCATGTGGCTCCTCATAGTGGGAAATTTGCCTGCTGGGCCCTTCCTGGGGGTGACACTAAGGTCGTGGGGGACCGCTTGGAGCTTGGGGACTGCTCCAGTTCCATGGGGGCCTGTGGAGAGCTCCTCCCAAAACCGGGACAGTTTCTGGTCACACTGGGTGATGGCACGCTTCTCCCAGGTCTCTGACGGCAGAGTCTTGTGAAGGAGGCTGGAAGCTTCCTGTCCTTTCTGCTTTTTACTGCTCCTTCTCTCCTTTGGCAGAACTCTGAGTGTTGAGATTCTCGAATGGCAGACAGGCTGGGTCTTTCTTGTGCTGGCCTCAAGACCCCAGTGGGGCAGTGCCTGGGGAACCCAGCGCGGGCCCCACGCCTCCCAGACCTCCAGGCCCGTCAGTGTCCTGGGGGCACCGATGTTGCCAGCAGCTTTCATCCATTGAGGGGCAAAGTGGGGGGATGCCAAGGGGAACAGCCCCCCAAGCCCTTGGCAGCTCAGACAGGCCCCGAGGGGTCTCCCGAGCTATAAGCACAAATGAAGTTTGAGGGAGAGATGGGGCTTGGCTCACCTGCCACCACCCCAGGAGATCCAGGAGGCAGCGGCTCACACACCAGCCCATCTCCCACAAGAAGGCTTCGGGGCGTCCCAAGGAGGCCCTGGTTAGTGTGAAATGCATGTCTATGGCCTCCAGGTCACAGCCACTCTCTGCTTCTCTCTCCGTTGGGTTACCTGCCAGACACAGAGGATGAGGACGGGGGTAGGGCATGGGGCCCAGGGTCTCTCTTGGCCCCCTAGACCGGGAGGAAGCTCCCCTGCCCACCCTGCCTGGTGGGGTGACCCATGTGCAGCATCAGCTGGGAGTCCATGTGCCCCCAGGCCCACAGGTCACTGCCCCGGCCTTTTTATGGCATCTTCAGATGTCGCTCCCAGCAGAGGCCAGCCCCACCCCTGTCGCAGTTTCCATCAGGGCAGGGCCTGGAGGCCATGGCTGAGCCCCTGCCCATCTGCCCCCCAACACCCCAGAAGGGTTGTGGGCATCCGCCAGCGTGCAGGAGTCATACGTAGCATCCAGTGGATTTCCCCCAGAATTGCTCCCAGAAGACCCAGTCCCGGGCAGCCACCCCCACATCCCCACTGCACCTGTGTTCAGCCCCCGCCCCTCAAGCTGGCCCAGGCTCCGTGGCTTCCTCCGTCCTCTGTCTGTGCCACAGCTGCGGGAACATGCCACCCGCTTAATGACGAAACCTCAGCGGGCCGAGGTTCTGTGTGTCTTACGTGTTTTTAAACATGACTATTTCTCTTCTGAGTGTCACCGTCACCACATGGACTTACATTTCCAAACACCGTGCGGTGAGAGGGGCTTTGTAGGGCGTCCAGGTGTGGGGTCAGGGTTTGCTGTGAAATGCTGAGACCCGCCTCAGTTTGCCGCGGGATCGGTGAAATGCTGAGACCCGGCCTCAGTTTGCCAGGATCGGTGAAATGCTGAGACCCGGGCCTCAGTTTGCCATGGGATCGGTGAAATGCTGAGACCCGGGCCTCAGTTTGCCGCGGGATCGGTGAAATGCTGAGACCCGGGCCTCAGTTTGCCGCGGGATCGGTGAAATGCTGAGACCCGGGCCTCAGTTTGCCGTGGGATCGGTGAAATGCTGAGACCCGGGCCTCAGTTTGCCGCGGGATCGGTGAAATGCTGAGACCCGGCCTCAGTTTGCCGCGGATCGGTGAAATGCTGAGAGCCGGGCCTCAGTTTGCCGCGATCGGTGAAATGCTGAGACCCGGGCCTCAGTTTGCCATGGGATCGGTGAAATGCTGAGACCCGGGCCTCAGTTTGCCGTGGCATCCATGAAATGCTGAGACCCGGGCCTCAGTTTGCCGTGGGATCAGTGAAATGCTGAGACCCAGGCCCTCAGTTTGCCATGGCATCAGTGAAATGCTGAGACCCGGGCCTCAGTTGCACTGCCACGGGATCAGCTCAGCCCTGGCCCATTTCATGGGACAGTTGCTCTTCAAGCCCTTTGCCAGGAGGGGGGCTGGGCTGAGGAGAGGGGGACGGGCCTGGTCCCGTGTGCTTTCCCTCCAGCGCTGAGCTGAAGACGAGGTGGTTCCTGCAGGGCCAGAAGGTTCCTGCAGCCACAGCTTTTGTGGGAGAGGCTGGACGCAGCCCTGAGCCTGCAGCAAATGAGTGGGTTGAGGGGGAGGTGGGTTCACAGGGCTGCTGAACTGCACCCTCAGTCCATCCCTGTGCAGATGCTGAGACCCCAGAGGCGGGGCAGGCCCCCTACGTGGCCTCCTGAGGCCGGGTCAGTGCCTGTCTGAATAGGCTGGGCTGACTCACCAGCTGGTCCGGGTTAGTCACGTGGTAAGATTGGTCCCTGCCCTAACGCTGAGCTGCCTGTGCCCTGCCCACAAGCAGAATTCAGGAACAGTCCCTGGAAGGAGAAGTAAACACCCCCCCCAGCTCTCTCCTCCTCTGCACTTAGACCACCAGTGTCTATCTTGACAGACCTAAACTCCAGCCACGTGGGGAATGTTTCACCACGCATCCTGCATGTACTCCTCGTGGGCCAGCAGCCACGCTCCACTAGAAAGAGTGAGAGAGGGAGCATCCCCGCTCCGCCAGCCTCCCGGCCCTCTGGAATGACACCTGCCTTCCTGGTTTCACCTTCCTACTTGAGGGAAAACAGGGCAGCCTCCAAGCCTCAGAGAGCCTGGGACAATGATGACATGTGAACAGCCTCGAAGGAGTCACTCAAAAGTAGGGTGGGAATCCACATGGGAAACTCCTGCTCTGAGTAAGTGGGCGTGGGCAGTCAGAATCGAGGAAACCCCCTCCCCCGCCGCACCGTGGGAGAGGCCGCCCTGCCCGCGTCTTCGCTGCTGTTTGTAGAGGGCTCCTGGAATCTTGCTCCCCGTCATTCTTTTCTTTGCAACTTTTTGTAGCTAGGATCAGGCAACTTTCGTGTGGACTCCACAGGGCACTGTGTGCTCAGAATCAGTGGCGATGAGGGCGGTGACTTTACAGGAGATTAAAGAAGCCCAGTGCGATGGGTGTTCAGCGCTGCGGCTGTCGGCTCCTCTTGGCCATCACGCTCAGACACGCGTTTGATGACCCTTCCTGCCGTGGACGGATGAGCGTCCCAGGCTGTGTGTTCAGGACCCTTCCGGTGCTGTGTGGGAGCGTCCACTGTGCGTTTCGCATTCAGACGGGAGCGTGAATAATTAAGCCCGTGTGCCACAGCACTGCCAGGGCAGGCGCATCAGTCTGTTCTCGCTTCAGATAAAGACGCACTGGACTGGGTAGTTTATGACGGAAAGAGGTTTAACAGACTCAGTTCTGCAAGGCTGGGAAGCCTCAGGAAATTTACAATCACTGCAGAAGGGGAAGCAAACGCATCCTTCCTCACATGGCGCCAGCGAGGGGAAGTGCTGAGCAAATGGGGCAAAGCCCCTTCTAAACCCGTCAGGCCTCGTGAGAACGCGGTATCACGAGGACAGCACCCACCCGTGATCCAGTTACCTCCCACCAGGTCCCTCCCCAACATGGGGACTATGGGACAATTCGAGATGAGGGGTGGGTGGGGACACAGTCCGACCACATTAGCAGGCCAGCACGGGGTGCACACGAGGCTCCCCAGTCAAGGAGCCAGCACGCGCCGCCATCCAGCGCCTCTGCTGTCGAAGGAAAGGGAACGAGACCTTTGTTTTCGTGGTCCATTTTCCTCCGATTTCCCTTTCCAGACTGGGCGTTTTTGTGCTGGAAAGAAAATGCTGAAAGTGGATGCGACGTTGTGTGATCATCCCTCGGGTTGTCATTTTCCAAATAATTTCTCGGAGCCCCGACTCCAGTTGTTCTTTCTTCCAGGGACCCCTGGGGACAGGTGGCCTGTTATACATGTATGAGTTTTCAGATGGCCCCTCTCTCTCAGGTTATTTCTGCGTTTCTGTGAAGATTATAGACAACGTAGCTCGGATGTGATCAGCCTCCCATGCCTGGATGATCAGTAAGAAGCCCTGGACCCCATCCGTGGAGGGCGGGCTGCAGTCCCTATCCTTGGAGCTGATTCGCCGTTTTCAGATACTGGGGCCAAGCGGGCCTCCCAGACGCCTGCGGGAACCGACTCCACCCCGCACCGCATGCACCCTGACCTGGCGCCCTTCAGTTCTCGATGCCTGAGTCCACACCCACTTAGCTTGGGCGATTGGAGCCTGTGCTAGGGGCTGAGGTCGTGAGCTGAATTCTTCCATGAACTAATTAGCTGCAGTTTGGTCTGTGGCTCTGCACCCCACGCCTCTGTGGCCGGCGCTCAGCATGGGGTGTGCATCCTGCCCAGAGCAGGCAGGACCTAGGCAAGCCATCAGGGCAGATCCACCCCCACCTTTGGGAAAGCCAGCCCAGGTCTATTCCTTTGGGATGATGGAAGAGACACCGTAGGCAAGGCCACACCTGTGTGCCGACACCCAGGACCCCAGTCCCGTCTGTGGCAAGTTCAGAGGAAAGCAGCAGCCGAAAATGCAGGAAGCTTCTCAGGCATAGGGGTCTCTGCTGAAGCTGCTGTGTGGGCATTTACACCCACCCCTCAAAGCCCAGAAAGGGGTGACGGCTGTCACAGAAGTCAGTGATGGCGGTGGGATGTGATTTGGAGCTGGCCAGGAGGCTGGAGCAGAGTGTTGACGCTGAAGGAACGCCACGTTTTGTGCCACGTTTTATGTACTGTTAAGTCACATGACGTGACAAAAGAACACAAGTCATGATTCGACTGAGGGCAAGAGAGTGGCCTGGGAGAGCTGGGTCGGCCCGCGCTCAGAAGTGAAGCTTCTGCGGTGCCCGGCCCAGGGGCTCTCCCAGCCGCAAGCTTCATACTCAGCCTTGTACGAGACGGAAACTCAGGGCTGTAAAACAGGGCTACCTGGGATAGAGTTGGAAAGGTGGAAGTTCCCTTAGCACAGATCCATCTCACCTTGAAGTCTGAGACCAGACGCAGGAGAATAATTGATTGCAGCGGTGGGGCCTGGCCTGTTTCTGTGGTGTTTGCTGCATTTTCTGGGACTGTCCTCAAAAAGGTGCGACAGCAACTTGGCACAGGAAGGGTTAACTGTCTGTTACTCTGAGAATGTGTTTTAGTCAGAGCAGGTCTGGGTGGTGATGCAGCCAACCCCCCACTTTGGTGGCACCAGCCCGTGTGCAGTCTATCGCACAGAAAGCAGGCTCGGGCTTGGGAAGCAGGGACTTCTCATCAAGAGGCCTAGTGCAGGGGGTCGGGCTGCCACAGGGCAGTGCTCCAGCCACGGGACCGCAGGCATCGCCACGGCTGCGCGAAGGGAGCCCTTGTCTTGTTGGCAGAGCAGGGTGACCATGGCTAGAAGGAGCCGCGTGTGGGTGGCTTGGGTGTGAGCAGACCGGGACGTGGGGTAACAGTGGCCGTGGGCAGCAGGAGCTGGGAGGAGGTCTGGCCTGGAGGCTGCTGTGCTCGGGGGCTGCCCGCTGCCCTGATCGGGGTGGCAAGAGTTGGGGTTCATGGTGAGGGGAGAAGCGGAACCCACGTTTGGTGAGTGAATATTCTGTCCCAGTGGACCCGTGGGGACAAGCAGAGCAGCTCACCACAGATGAGGCAGCGAAAGCGAGTGTGGAGGGCGCGTCCACCTCGACCCAGGGGGTCAGGACATGCGAGTCTCATCCAGTGCAACAGTGCCAAGGGTGCTCTCCGTGCTGGGTGCAGCCCCATCATGCATTCCAACATGGGAAATATCCATGACCCCTGCCAAATGGGTAACTCCCATTGTGCAAACAGGGAAACTGAGGCATAAGGGAATGCTGTCCGTGTGCAGGGGCTTCTCACAGCAGAGGCATGCAGAGCCAGGACTGGAAGCCAGCAGGAGGGCGGCTGTGTGCCTGACTCCGCTGCCGCAGTCTGCACCACACCGAGCTGCCTGTGGGGATAGGCGGCGTTCAGCCACTCTAGGCTGTGTTCCCCACGTGGTCAGCGGCACGGCCCCTCTGCCACAGCTCCTGTGTTCCCCACGTGGTCAGCGGCACGGCCCCTCTGCCACAGCTCCTGTGTTCCCCACGTGGTCAGCGGCACGGCCCCTCTGCCACAGCTCCTGTGTTCCCCACGTGGTCAGCGGCACGCCCTCTGCCACAGCTCCTGTGTTCCCCACGTGGTCAGCGGCACGGCCCCTCTGCCACAGCTCCTGTGTTCCCCACGTGGTCAGCGGCACGCCCTCTGCCACAGCTCCTGTGTTCCCCACGTGGTCAGCGGCACGGCCCCTGCCACAGCTCCTGTGTTCCCCACGTGGTCAGCGGCACGGCCCCTCTGCCACAGCTCCTGTGTTCCCCACGTGGTCAGCGGCACGGCCCCTCTGCCACAGCTCCTGTGTTCCCCACGTGGTCAGCGGCACGGCCCCTCTGCCACAGCTCCTGGACGCTCCTGGGGCCTCACCAGGCAGCCTCACATCTTATATAAACTGCAGATGGGGCTGGGTGTTTCCACGTCACCCAAAAGCCTTGCCTTCGGAGCGTGTGCGACCTGCTCCCGCGGGAAGGGCGAGTGTCACGGGCAAGGAGAGAGCAAGCGCCTTGCTCCGAGGGACGTCGTTGTGCTGTGGACCGGGGGACACACGGCTCAGAGGCTAGTTCTGTAGTAGAAGAAACACGTGTGGGGTTGTAAACAAAGACAGTTTCGTTGGCTTTTCCTCGTCACTGGTGAGCAATGCAGAGATGCGTCCTGATTATAAAGTATCGGGTCAGAATGCCACGAGCCAAGTGCCGCCATTGAAGACCGTGAGCAGTGCATGAGTAAGTCTATAAAATCCGGCTCTCAGGGACACCGTGAACCTTGGGGGTCTGGGTCAGCATTTTTATTAACAGTGCTGGGTGTGGCAGTCTGAGCGTTTCCATTCCTCAGTGGCTGCTTGTGGCACATCGTACACGGATGGTACCAGCCACGTCCCATCCTGCTTGCGAGGACACACACTGCTAATTTCAGATCAGCCACACTCTTCCTCAGGCGGATGGTCTCAGGGTGCACAGGATGGCCTGGCCCATGGGGTGGCATTCAGGCCACAGAGCCTTCCCTGGACCCTCAGGACCCCTCATCAGGATGTCCATCTGGCTGGGACCCCTCACCCCAGCTCTTCCTGCCCAGAGTCTAGGGTCAGGCTTTGTGCTTGGAGACTCCGGCAGCAGAGTGGGGCCTGGAGTTCTTTAGGCAGAGAAGGCAAGCCCTGGAGACAGTCTGCTACCCCACCCTCCATTGCCCTGCAGGGCAACGCGGAGGGCACCGGGCTGCAGAGGGAATGTGGGGGCCCGCTGCCTGTCCAGATGTGACACACGGCACAGCAGGTGTGTGGTGAGGGGCAGCAGGTGGGCGGTCGTTCTGGCAGCCTGCAGACTCCCAGGAAACAGGGCCTTCCTTGATCGATGAGAAGCAAGGCCTTGGTCATCATAAACGACCAACAGGTGGCCTTTCTTTCGCCTTGTGTCACCAAGAGCTGAAGCAGTTAGGCCTTCTCCACTGACCGGGTGCCTTGCTGACCTCGCCCAGAGCTGCCTGGCAGGCAGGGTGGGGCTCCCATGGCTAGGGGGAGGTAAGCCATGTCCAGAACGCTGACTGTAGCACTGCCACCTCTATATTTAAGGCCCACACCTGGTGACCTAAACAGGTTTTGCTTCCAGTTGGCATTTGCTTGAGGGCCCCAAGAACCCAGGGAGGGCACTGTGTGAGGACCCCGGCAAGGCAGACAAGAGCCTTGGAGAACACGGCCGCCTGGCTGTGAGCTGAGCTCTGCTGGGTGCTGTGGTCATTTCCAGCATGGAGCAGAAAGTTCCCGGGACTTGAGCACTGCATGGCTTCACCAGTGTTTTCAGAACGCAATCTGTCCCCAGAGCAGCTTCATAGGAAGACACTGACTTGCTGCGTACGTGGGTGTCTGGCGCCTGTGTTCACACGTACAGGTTTACGTGGGCATGTGACGCCTGTATTCATGTGTGTGTGGGCGTTAGATGCCTGTATTCACACGTACATGTTTACATGGGCATGCGACGCCTGTATTCATGTGTATGTGGGCATTAGATGCCTGTATTCACACATACATGTTTACATGGGCATGTGACGCCTGTATTCACATGTATGTGGGTGTTAGATGCCTGTATTCATGTGTGTGACATGTTTACATGGGCATGTGACATGTATTCACATGTATGTGGGTGTTAGATGCCTGTATTCACACGTACATGTTTATGTGGGCATGCGACACCTGTATTCACATGTGTGTGGGCATTAGATGCCTGTATTCACACGTACATGTTTATGTGGGCATGCGATGTATGTATTCACATGTATGTGGGCATTAGATGCCTGTATTCACACATACCGGTTTACATGGGCATGCAACGCCGTATTCACGTGTGTGTGGGTATTAGACACCTGTATTCACATATACATGTTTACATGGGCATGTGACACCTGTATTCACATGTATGTGGGCATTAGATAGCTGTATTCACACGTACAGGTTTACGTGGGTATGTGATGCTTGTATTCACATATATGTGGGCGTTAGATGCCTGTATTCACACGTACATGTTTACGTGGGCATGCGACACCTGTATTCACGTATGTGTGGGCATTAGATGCCTGTATTCACACGTACATGTTTATGTGGGCATGCGACACCTGTATTCACGTGTGTGTGGGCATTAGATGCCTGTATTCACACATACATGTTTACATGGGCATGTGACGCCTGTATTCACATGTGTGGGTGTTAGATGCCTGTATTCACACGTACATGTTTATGTGGGCATGTGACACCTGTATTCACATGTGTGTGGGCATTAGATGCCTGTATTCACACGTACATGTTTACGTGGGCATGCGATGTATGTATTCACATGTATGTGGGCATTAGATGCCTGTATTCACACATACCGGTTTACATGGGCATGCAACGCCGTATTCACGTGTGTGTGGGTATTAGACACCTGTATTCACATATACATGTTTACATGGGCATGTGACACCTGTATTCACATGTATGTGGGCATTAGATAGCTGTATTCACACGTACAGGTTTACGTGGGTATGTGATGCTTGTATTCACATATATGTGGGCGTTAGATGCCTGTATTCACACGTACATGTTTACGTGGGCATGCGACACCTGTATTCACGTATGTGTGGGCATTAGATGCCTGTATTCACACGTACATGTTTATGTGGGCATGCGACACCTGTATTCAAATGTGCGTGGGCGTTAGATGCCTGTATTCACACGTACATGTTTACATGGGCATGTGACACCTGTATTCACTTATATGTCAGTATTAGATAGCTGTATTCACACGTACAGATTTACGTGGGCATGTGATGCCTGTATTCACATGTGTGTGGGTATTAGATACCTGTATTCACATATACATGTTTACATGGGCATGCAACGCCTGTATTCACGTGTATGTGGGCATTAGATGCCTGTATTCACACGTACAGGTTTACATGGGCATGTGACACCTGTATTCACTTATATGTGGATATTAGACAGCTGTATTCACATGTACAGGTTTACGTGGGCATGCGACGCTTGTATTCACATATGTGTGGGTGTTAGATGCCTGCATTCACACATACATGTTTACATGGGCATGCAACACCTGTATTCACGCATGTGTGGGCGTTAGATGCCTGTATTCACATGTACATGTTTATGTGGGCATGTGATGCCTGTATTCATGTGTGTGTGGGCATTAGATGCCCGTATTCACACGTACATGTTTATGTGGGCATGCGATGCCTGTATTCACGTGTGTGTGGACATTAGATGCCCGTATTCACACATACATGTTTATGTGGGCATGCGATGCCTGTATTTGTGTGTGTGGGCATTAGATGCCCGTATTCACACATACATGTTTACGTGGGCATGCAATGCCTGTATTCATGTGTGTGTGGGCATTAGATGCCTGTATTCACATGTACATGTTTACATGGGCATGCAATGCCTGTATTCATGTGTGTGTGGGCATTAGATGCCCGTATTCACACATACATGTTTACATGGGCATGCAATGCCTGTATTCACATATGTGTGGGCATTAGATGCCTGTATTCACATGTACATGTTTACGTGGGCATGCAATGCCTGTATTCATGTGTGTGGGCATTAGATGCCCGTATTCACACATACATGTTTATGGGCATGCAATGCTTGTATTCACATATGTGTGGGCATTAGATGCCTGTATTCACATGTACATGTTTACGTGGGCATGCAATGCCTGTATTCATGTGTGTGGGCATTAGATGCCCGTATTCACACATACATGTTTACATGGGCATGCAATGCTTGTATTCACATATGTGTGGGCATTAGATGCCTGTATTCACATGTACATGTTTACGTGGGCATGCAATGCCTGTATTCATGTGTGTGTGGGCATTAGATGCCCGTATTCACACATACATGTTTACATGGGCATGCAATGCTTGTATTCACATATGTGTGGGCATTAGATGCCTGTATTCACATGTACATGTTTATGTGGGCATGCAATGCCTGTATTCATGTGTGTGTGGGCATTAGATGCCCGTATTCACACATACATGTTTACATGGGCATGCAATGCTTGTATTCACATATGTGTGGGCATTAGATGCCTGTATTCACATGTACATGTTTACGTGGCCATGTCTAGTCATGCACCTGAGCCACGTGTGGGTGGAGCGCTGGCTTTTTAGAAGGTCTGCTGTTTCTTCGCCTCCTTCCTGTTCCCGGGAGGAAAACGGGAGGCCGCGTGTTCTCGGAGCTCTGGTGTCACCGTGGAGTTTAGGTGCTGCTGTAGACTCCGGTTCTGGACCTTTTAGTTCCTTCAGTGGTTCCTGTCTGAGTTCACTTTTGCTCTTGTTTGGTTTGAATTGGGGTATTTTTTTGCTGTGGTGTAAAGATTTTTCTAAGGGTTCTTTAATGTTGTACAAGTCAATTGTGCATCAATATTATGGATTAAACCATTTTCCTCAGCAGTGGTTGAAGGAAACTAGCTTTTCGGCAGACATCTTATTCTGGTAGATCTTTCAGTGCCTTTAAAGTAAATAACAGTAAAGAAATTTTCATTTCTATTTCAAAGTCTTATGCACAAGGACTGATTCTGAACCGGCGAGCCCGCCTTTCCCACTGGGATGTGAGGCTCCGTGAATTCTGTCTGCAGCCCAGGAATGAATGCGGTTCCCAACACGCCTTCTGGCCTTAGCTCTGAATGCACATGTGTGAGATGAGCACGCATGTCCCTGGCGCTCTGGCACTGCCCTTTCACCATGTTCAGGGCACGGGACAGGCAGGATCTCCCAGAGCCTTGCCGTCCCTGCGCTTAGCAGTGTGGGCACCACTTGTCCTTCGGCGTCAGGAGTCACAGGGGACGGCCCCTTCCATAACTCGGCAGCCAGCAACGGACATGGTTCAAGTTCCTCCTGTTTGTGTTGCTTGTATATCCGAGGAGAATCTGTGGATCTGTTTGAATATGAAAAAAATGCGAGCATTCTCTAAAACTGAATTGTGTGTGGAGAGAAAGATACTGAGGATAAATGTGTTGAAAAGAGAACAGAGGAAAGGGGAGAAATAAAATGAGGGAGAGGAAAAGAGGGAAGCCACAGCATCAGAGGAAGGGAGTAGACAGGTGGGGAGGAGGAGGAGAGGAAGGAGGAGGAGAGGGAGGGAGGAGAGGGAGGAAGAGGAGGAGAGGAGGAAGGAGATGGAGGAGGAGAGGGAGGAAGGAGAGGAAGGAGGGAGGAGGAGGAGAGAGGAAGGAGGAGAGGGAGGAAGGAGAGGGAGGAGGAGAGGGAGGAGGAAGAAAGGGAGGAAGAGAGGGAGGAGGACGAGAGGGAGGAAGAGGAGGAGGGGGAGGAGGAGAGGGAGAAGGAAGAGGAGGAGGAGAGGGAGGAAGAGGAGGAGGGAGGAAGAGGAGGAGAGGGAGGAGGAGGAGAGGAGAAGGAAGAGGAGGAGGAGGGAGGAAGAGGAGGAGAGGGAGGAAGAGGAGGAGAGGGAGGAGGAGGAGGAGAGGGAGGAGGAGGAGAGGAAATTGAGGAGGAGGAGAGGGAGGAGGAGGGAAACGAGGGAGCACTCAGTGTGTCAAGCACTCCTCCTCTCAGATGGGCGGTATGGTCAGGCCACTCCAGGAGGTGATGGGCTAGGCCTCCATGGGGTTTCCTGCTCCAGCCCCACTCCTCCTTTGAGCTGCATCTTGGTTGAGGCTTGGCCGGCACCTCCCAGAACCCTCTTCTAACAGACCTGCTCTCAGACCTTGCACTCAAGGCCAGCCACGTGAGAGCTGACGGCACCGCTCCTCCAAGAAGCCACTGCTTTTAAATGGGTATCAAGCCCATGCGGGGGGAGGGGGGGCTGCAGAGCATGTTGGGGCATTTATCAAGTGAGCAAACCCTTGGATAAAGACGGGCAGGAGGGGAAGAGCATTTCGACAGAATGGCTGTGCTGCAGTGTTTTTAATGGCATTTAAGCTGACCTTAAGGAAGAAAGATCAGGTCCAGGTGGCAGAGGAAAGAAGACGGGGCTTTGTTGAATAAAAGCGATGCCTGCTGGTGTGAGCTGGAATCCCCACTGGAGCCACTGGTGTTGTCTGCACCTCTGTTACCCGAACACCAGCCCCGCTGATGCCTGGACCCTCAGCCTCCCACCTAGAGCAGGGCCTGGGGATGCTGGGCTGCCCTGTGAGGACGAGGCCTGTCTCCAGGATCCACACCCAGAAGCTGCTCCAGCAGAGCCCTGGAATGTACACGGATGCCCCCTCTTCCCCAAGGAGCTCAGGGTTTAAAGAAGTGGATGTAAAAACCTGAGTCGGGTGTGAGCAGGCAGGGAGAGCCACGCGCCTGGGATCCCACCTTCAGCAGGGTCAGGCGGGAGCCCTGACGAGAACCTGGCCAGCTGAGCTACACTGGGGTCAAGGCCAAGGCTCAGCCTCCTGCTTGGGACCCCAGGGCTCAAGCCTGTGGGTGGTGAGGGAGCCATGTTCCCGCCCCCTTTAGTTCCTGCTACACAGCAGAGGCCTCTCCCCACCCTGCAGGATGGCAGAACAACCAAAGCAAGCTGTCCAGGTGGCGCCAGCCAGCACCTCAGGCACCCCCTCCTGCTGGCAGCCACGCTTTCTGGAGGAGACACTGGCCTCCTGAGCTGGTCCCACAGTCTGGGTCCCTGAGGTGCCCTGGAGATCAGGGAGACCTCACTTCAGGTCTCTTGTCACTGTCCACCCCTTCGAGCTGTGACTTCTGGTGTCAGTGAACTCCCAGCCCACTCCTCTGCCTGCTGGGGCCCGGGTGCTCTCTGGCTCATTCTGACTCTCCTCCGTGCCTGCTGGCTGCAACCAGGGGTCCCCTTCATCTCCACCGTGAAGTCACCTCGTGCTGCACACAGGGCCAATCCAGGAGACCTGAGAAGGCCAAACCCTAGCCATCCTCTGGCCCACCGTGCTCGACCACCACATGGCACCATCCCCTGGGGGCCTGAGGACAGGGCTGTCCCAGGGTCTCCAGTCCTCACGCTGGCCAGGTTCCGAGAAGAAGGTGAGACTCTTACACTTGCACATGTAGTTGATCACAGCAACCAGCAGAGGAACAGGACCTGTGCGAAGGAGCGGGACCAGCCAGACTCCCTGCACAGGGCTCTCCCAAGTGGGGTCTCGGGACAGGTGTGCTCCGTCCTCAGTGCCGCCGTCCCGGGACTGATGCGTCTCCGCCGAGGCCTCTCTCTCACTGTCTTCCTTCTCACAGGGAGAGAGGTGAGGTGTTTGTTGTATTCTTGTGAAGTTCGCCTCTGACAGATGCAAGAAGGACGCCCCCAGCACTGTCCAGCTCACAGGACGGGTTTCCCGCCTCTACCTTTTATGCATTAAAGAAGGAGGTAAAAGAATTAGGAAAGTCCTTTTGTGAGAAAACACACTGTCTCATAGATTTTCTCTTGCATATTGGAAACTAAAACATATATTTCCATTCCTTTTGTAATGTTAAAAAAAATCTACACAACTACCAGAATCACAATAGACCAGGACAGAAGGCTATGAACCTGAGGAGGTGGAAGAGGCTGGCGAAAATGAGCCCCAGATGTTTTCACTGCTGCACTATGCATAGCTCCAGCTGAACAGGACAGGGATTGGGTTGTGTATTTGATAAATACCTGCTGGGTGAATATTAGCTATGGAATACGTGGTCCCGTAGCATAGACCTGGAAGCAGGGAAAGCTGCCCAACAGCTGGGTCTCATTCCCTGCTGTATGGGGGGCGGTGTCAGGAGACCCCCAGCCTGGCACTGAGGTTGCCCTGACATTCCTCTGTCCAGAGCCCAACCCACCACCTGACGACAGGATCTCAGTCCTGCTTTGAATGTCCCATAGGGGCCAGGACTGTGCTCATTCCACACAGGTGCTCGGGGCTCCAATGGCACAGTCAGCGCACAGTACTTATTTATATACAGGCACTCAGGGCTCCAATGGCACAGTCGGTCAGCGCACAGTCCTTATTTATATACAGGCACTCAGGGCTCCAATGGCACAGTCGGTCAGCACACAGTACTTATTTATATACAGGCACTCAGGGCTCCAATGGCACAGTCGGTCAGCACACAGTACTTATTTATATACAGGCACTCAGGGCTCCAATGGCACAGTCAGTCAGCACAGTACTTATTTATATACAGGCACTCAGGGCTCCAATGGCACAGTCGGTCAGCGCACAGTCCTTATTTATATACAGGCACTCAGGGCTCCAATGGCACAGTCGGTCAGCACAGTACTTATTTATATACAGGCACTCGGGGCTCCAATGGCACAGTCGGTCAGCATGCAGTACTTATTTATATACAGGCACTCGGGGCTCCAATGGCACAGTCGGTCAGCGCACAGTACTTATTTATATACAGGCACTCGGGGCTCCAATGGCACAGTCGGTCAGCACACAGTCCTTATTTGTATACAGGCACTCAGGGCTCCAATGGCACAGTCGGTCAGCACACAGTACTTATTTATATACAGGCACTCGGGGCTCCAATGGCACAGTCGGTCAGCGCACAGTACTTATTTATATACAGGCACTCAGGGAATGAATGGCAAGTCAGTCAGCATGCGTTACTTACAGGTGCTCGGGGCTCCGATGGCACAGTCGGTCAGCATGCAGTACTTACATACAGGTGCTCAGCGCTCCCGTGATATAGTCAGTCAGCACACAATACTTACATACAGGCACTTGGGAAACCAATGGCACAGTCAGTCAGCACGTGGTACTTACATACAGACACTCGGGTTTCCCATGATATAGTCAGTCAGCACACAGTACTTACAGGCACTCGGGGCTCCCGTGATATAGTCAGTCAGTGCACAGTACTTACATACAGGCACTCGGGGCTCCCGTGATACAGTCAGTCAGTGCACAGTACTTACATACAGGCACTCGGGGCTCCTGTGATACAGTCAGTCAGTGCACAGTACTTACAGGCACTCGGGGCTCCCATGATATAGTCAGTCAGTGCACAGTACTTACAGGCACTCAGGGCTCCCATGATATAGTCAGTCAGTGCACAGTACTTACATACAGGTACTCGGGGCTCCCGTGATATAGTCAGTCAGTGCACAGTACTTACATACAGGCACCTGGGGCTCCTGTGATATAGTCAGTCAGTGCACAGTACTTACATACAGGTACTCGGGGCTCCCGTGATATAGTCAGTCAGTGCACAGTACTTACATACAGGTACTCAGGGCTCCCGTGATATAGTCAGTCAGTGCACAGTACTTACATACAGGCACCTGGGGCTCCTGTGATATAGTCAGTCAGTGCACAGTACTTACATACAGGTACTCGGGGCTCCCGTGATGTAGTCATCAGTGCACAGTACTCACAGGCACTCAGGGCTCCCATGATATAGTCAGTCAGTGCACAGTACTTACATACAGGTACTCGGGACTCCTGTGATATAGTCAGTCAGTGCACAGTACTTACATACAGGCACCTGGGGCTCCAGTGATATAGTCAGTCAGTGCACAGTACTTACATACAGGCACCTGGGGCTCCTGTGATATAGTCAGTCAGTGCACAGTACTTACATACAGGCACTCGGGGCTCCTGTGATACAGTCAGTCAGTGCACAGTACTTACAGGCACTCGGGGCTCCGTGATATAGTCAGTCAGTGTACAGTACTTACAGGCACTCAGGGCTCCATGATATAGTCAGTCAGTGTACAGTACTTACATACAGGTACTCGGGGCTCCCGTGATATAGTCAGTCAGTCAGTGCACAGTACTTACATACAGGCACCTGGGGCTCCTGTGATATAGTCAGTCAGTGCACAGTACATACAGGCACTCGGGGCTCCGTGATATAGTCAGTCAGTGCACAGTACTTACACAGGCACTCAGGGCTCCGTGATATAGTCAGTCAGTGCACAGTACTTACATACAGGCACCTGGGGCTCCTGTGATATAGTCAGTCAGTGCACAGTACTTACATACAGGTACTCGGGGCTCCCGTGATGTAGTCAGTCAGTGCACAGTACATACAGGCACTCAGGGCTCCCATGATATAGTCAGTCAGTGCACAGTACTTACATACAGGTACTCGGGACTCCTGTGATATAGTCAGTCAGTGCACAGTACTTACATACAGGCACCTGGGGCTCCAGTGATATAGTCAGTCAGTGCACAGTACTTACATACAGGCACCTGGGGCTCCTGTGATATAGTCAGTCAGTGCACAGTACTTACACAGGCACTCGGGGCTCCTGTGATATAGTCAGTCAGTGCACAGTACTTACATACAGGCACCTGGGGCTCCTGTGATACAGTCAGTCAGTGCACAGTACTCACAGGCACTCAGGGCTCCCGTGATATAGTCAGTCAGTGCACAGTACTCACAGGCACTCAGGGCTCCCGTGATATAGTCAGTCAGTGCACAGTACTTACATACAGGCACTCGGGGCTCCCGTGATACAGTCAGTCAGTGCACAGTACTTACATAAAGGCACTCAGGGCTCCCATGATATAGTCAGTCAGTGCACAGTACTTACATACAGGCACTGGGGCTCCTGTGATATAGTCAGTCAGTGCACAGTACTCACAGGCACTTGGGGCTCCCGTGATATAGTCAGTCAGTGCACAGTACTTACATACAGGCACTGGGGCTCCGTGATACAGTCAATCAGCGCACAGTACTTACATACAGGCACTGGGGCTCCCGTGATATAGTCAGTCAGTGCACAGTACTACAGGCACTCAGGGCTCCGTGATATAGTCAGTCAGTGCACAGTACTTACATACAGGCACTGGGGCTCCTGTGATATAGTCAGTCAGTGCACAGTACTTACATACAGGCACTGGGGCTCCCGTGATATAGTCAGTCAGTGCACAGTACTACAGGCACTCAGGGCTCCCGTGATATAGTCAGTCAGTGCACAGTACTCACAGGCACTTGGGGCTCCCGTGATATAGTCAGTCAGTGCACAGTACTTACATACAGGTACTGGGGCTCCTGTGATATAGTCAGTCAGTGCACAGTACTTACATACAGGCACCTGGGGCTCCTGTGATATAGTCAGTCAGTGCACAGTACTTACATACAGGTACTCGGGGCTCCCGTGATGTAGTCAGTCAGTGCACAGTACTACATACAGGCACTCAGGGCTCCCGTGATATAGTCAGTCAGTGCACAGTACTACACAGGCACTCAGGGCTCCCGTGATATAGTCAGTCAGTGCACAGTACTTACATACAGGCACTTGGGGCTCCCGTGATATAGTCAGTCAGTGCACAGTACTTACATACAGGCACCTGGGGCTCCTGTGATATAGTCAGTCAGTGCACAGTACTTACATACAGGCACTCAGGGCTCCTGTGATATAGTCAGTCAGTGCACAGTACTTACATACAGGCACTCGGGGCTCCTGTGATATAGTCAGTCAGTGCACAGTACTCACAGGCACTCAGGGCTCCCGTGATATAGTCAGTCAGTGCACAGTACTCACAGGCACTCAGGGCTCCGTGATATAGTCAGTCAGTGCACAGTACACATACAGGCACTCGGGGCTCCTGTGATATAGTCAGTCAGCGCACAGTACTTACATACAGGCACTCGGGGCTCCTGTGATATAGTCAGTCAGCGCACAGTACTTACATACAGGCACTCGGGGCTCCTGTGATATAGTCAGTCAGTGCACAGTACTTACATACAGGCACTCGGGGCTCCCGTGATACAGTCAATCAGCGCACAGTACTTACATACAGGCACTCGGGGCTCCTGTGATATAGTCAGTCAGCGCACAGTACTTACATACAGGCATTCGGGCTCCCGTGATATAGTCAGTCAGTGCACAGTACTTACATACAGGTACTTGGGGCTCCCGTGATATAGTCAGTCAGCGCACAGTACTTACATACAGGCACTCGGGCTCCTGTGATACAGTCAGTCAGCGCACAGTACTTACATACAGGTACTCGGGGCTCCTGTGATACAGTCAGTCAGTGCACAGTACATACAGGCACTCGGGGCTCCGTGATATAGTCAGTCAGTGCACAGTACTTACAGGCACCTGGGGCTCCTGTGATATAGTCAGTCAGTGCACAGTACTACATACAGGCACTGGGGCTCCTGTGATATAGTCAGTCAGTGCACAGTACATACAGGCACTCAGGGCTCCCATGATATAGTCAGTCAGCGCACAGTACTTACATACAGGCACTGGGGCTCCTGTGATATAGTCAGTCAGTGCACAGTACCACAGGCACTCGGGGCTCCCGTGATATAGTCAGTCAGTGCACAGTACTTACATACAGGCACTCAGGGCTCCCGTGATATAGTCAGTCAGTGCACAGTACTTACATACAGGCACTCGGGGCTCCCGTGATACAGTCAGTCAGCGCACAGTACTTACATACAGGCACTCAGGGCTCCCATGATATAGTCAGTCAGTGCACAGTACATACAGGCACCTGGGGCTCCTGTGATATAGTCAGTCAGTGCACAGTACTACATACAGGCACTCGGGGCTCCTGTGATATAGTCAGTCAGTGCACAGTACTCACAGGCACTCGGGGCTCCGTGATATAGTCAGTCAGTGCACAGTACTTACATACAGGCACCGGGGCTCCGTGATACAGTCAATCAGCGCACAGTACTTACATACAGGCACTGGGGCTCCTGTGATACAGTCAGTCAGTGCACAGTACTTACATAGAGGTACTCGGGGCTCCCGTGATATAGTCAGTCAGTGCACAGTACTTACATACAGGTACTCGGGCTCCTGTGATATAGTCAGTCAGTGCACAGTACTTACATACAGGCACTCGGGGCTCCCGTGATATAGTCAGTCAGTGCACAGTACTCACAGGCACTCAGGGCTCCCGTGATATAGTCAGTCAGTGCACAGTACTTACATAGAGGTACTCGGGGCTCCCGTGATATAGTCAGTCAGTGCACAGTACTTACATACAGGTACTCGGGACTCCTGTGATATAGTCAGTCAGTGCACAGTACTTACATACAGGCACCTGGGGCTCCTGTGATATAGTCAGTCAGTGCACAGTACTTACATACAGGTACTCGGGGCTCCCGTGATGTAGTCATCAGTGCACAGTACTTACATACAGGCACTCGGGGCTCCCGTGATACAGTCAGTCAGCGCACAGTACTTACATACAGGTACTCGGGACTCCTGTGATATAGTCAGTCAGTGCACAGTACTTACATACAGGCACCTGGGGCTCCAGTGATATAGTCAGTCAGTGCACAGTACTTACATACAGGTACTCGGGGCTCCCGTGATATAGTCATCAGTGCACAGTACTACATACAGGCACTCAGGGCTCCTGTGATACAGTCAGTCAGTGCACAGTACTTACAGGCACTCAGGGCTCCGTGATACAGTCAGTCAGTGCACAGTACTTACATACAGGCACCTGGGGCTCCTGTGATATAGTCAGTCAGTGCACAGTACTTACATACAGGCACTCAGGGCTCCCGTGATACAGTCAGTCAGTGCACAGTACTTACATACAGGCACCTGGGGCTCCTGTGATATAGTCAGTCAGTGCACAGTACTTACATACAGGCACTCGGGGCTCCTGTGATATAGTCAGTCAGTGCACAGTACTTACAGGCACTCGGGCTCCTGTGATACAGTCAGTGCACAGTACTTACATACAGGCACTGGGGCTCCTGTGATATAGTCAGTCAGTGCACAGTACTCACAGGCACTCAGGGCTCCCGTGATATAGTCAGTCAGTGCACAGTACCTACATACAGGCACTCAGGGCTCCGTGATATAGTCAGTCAGTGCACAGTACTTACATACAGGCACTCGGGGCTCCCGTGATACAGTCAGTCAGCGCACAGTACTTACATACAGGCACTCAGGGCTCCCATGATATAGTCAGTCAGCGCACAGTACTTACATACAGGCACTCGGGGCTCCTGTGATATAGTCAGTCAGTGCACAGTACTTACATACAGGCACTCGGGGCTCCTGTGATACAGTCAGTGCACAGTACTTACATACAGGCACTCGGGGCTCCTGTGATATAGTCAGTCAGCGCACAGTACTTACATACAGGCACTCGGGGCTCCCGTGATATAGTCAGTCAGTGCACAGTACTTACATACAGGTACTTGGGGCTCCCGTGATATAGTCAGTCAGTGCACAGTACTTACATACAGGCACTCGGGCTCCTGTGATACAGTCAGTCAGCGCACAGTACTTACATACAGGCACTCGGGGCTCCCGTGATACAGTCAGTCAGTGCACAGTACTTACATACAGGCACTCGGGGCTCCTGTGATATAGTCAGTCAGTGCACAGTACTTACAGGCACTCGGGGCTCCCGTGATATAGTCAGTCAGTGCACAGTACTTACATACAGGTACTTGGGGCTCCCGTGATACAGTCAGTCAGTGCACAGTACTTACATACAGGCACTCAGGGCTCCTGTGATATAGTCAGTCAGTGCACAGTACTTACATACAGGCACTCGGGGCCCCGTGATACAGTCAGTCAGTGCACAGTGCTTACATACAGGTACTTGGGGCTCCCGTGATATAGTCAGTCAGCGCACAGTACTTACATACAGGCACTCGGGCTCCTGTGATACAGTCAGTCAGCGCACAGTACTTACATACAGGCACTCGGGGCTCCCGTGATACAGTCAGTCAGTGCACAGTACTTACATACAGGTACTTGGGGCTCCCGTGATACAGTCAGTCAGTGCACAGTACTTACATACAGGCACTGGGCTCCTGTGATATAGTCAGTCAGCGCACAGTACTTACATACAGGCACTCGGGGCTCCCGTGATACAGTCAGTCAGTGCACAGTACTTACATACAGGCACTCAGGACTCCCGTGATACAGTCAGTCAGCGCACAGTACTTACATACAGGCACTCGGGGCTCCTGTGATATAGTCAGTCAGTGCACAGTACTTACAGGCACTCGGGGCTCCTGTGATACAGTCAGTCAGTGCACAGTACTTACATACAGGCACTCGGGGCTCCCGTGATATAGTCAGTCAGTGTACAGTACTCACAGGCACTCGGGGCTCCCGTGATATAGTCAGTCAGTGCATAGTACTTACAAGCATTTGGGGCTCCAATGGCACAGTCGGTCAGCATATGGCACTTACATACAGACACTCAGGTTTCTGTTCTGGTTGTTTTTAAACCAGAAACATAAATTCTACTTCAGTTTATTGATTTTGTTATAACTCACATTTATTTAACTATTTTAGTGTCACACAGGGAATGGTATTCACTGTTGAATTATGAATAAAACGAAGATATCATTTAGAATATGTATCAAAGCTTTTTTTTATATGTAAGATTTCTTAGGACATAAAGAATTATACTAAAAAGAACTTAATGGGACCACAGAGAGATATATTCTTCTCTGTTTTGATGAGTCCCAGGCCTGATCTTGTTACCAGGGCAATCAGACTTTTGTAGACGGAGATGGGACATGTGTTGGGAGCAGGAGTTCTGTGCGGCCACAGGAAGGAAACGGCCCCACCAGATACCCAGGAGACAAAAAGACAAAACGGGGTGACAGGAGGTGGAGAGGTTGTGGGACACGGAGCTGGGAGGAGAAGCCATAGTGACAGAATAACATGGGGAATTTGGGAAGCAGAATTGAAGGTCAGTGCAGGGTAAGATGCAGGGAGGTGTACGGAGAGGAGGAGAGGGAGCCGCCCCCACCCTGAGGACGTTCCTCACCGGGCTCTGTGTCCAAGCCTGCCCAGGTGCCATGGCATGGGACAGCCCCACCCACCACCTGCCCTCCAGGAGCATTTGGTGAAAAGCCCCCATCAGTCTGCTTTTTGTGGTAAGAATTCTCAATGGCAGCATAAAAACAAAACAGGATTCTTGTGTGTCTCTAAGATACCTACTTTTTTCTAACTTCACACACAGAGCGGAATTTCAAACAAGAATGCTTTCTAGCCAAATAGCACGGCTTGCTTCTTTTCTTCTTTTTTTTTCTTAAAAAAAAAGCATCCTTTGAGCTTGGTTTGATCTTCAGTCCGTGACTCTGACTGAAGATCCCTCATCATGTCTCTTGAGGAGGAAAATACATGTTTCCCTCTCCCTTCTGCTGAAATGGCGCACATTCGGTCCTACAGATGGAGGACTCCACTGAGGGTCTTTCCGTGAGGGACCCCGCACGGGAGACCTCGCCATTTTTCCGAGCGCAGCCCCAATGCGCACTGCTTTTATCTGGTCATCTTGTTGTTCGGGTTCATCCCATCGTTTATCTGGAGAATCGGGAACCCACCACTTGCAGAGGTCTGGGGAGCGATGCTGTCCGTGCAGCTGGTGGCTGCCCCGGCTCGGTCCCTGCATGCTGTGTGTTTCTTCACTTCCTGCCTGACACCCAGGATGGCTGTGTGCAGGTCAGGGGCTGCAATCCTGGCCTTGCTCTCTGCGATGGCCTGGACCTGGACCTGGGCTGTGGGACTTGTCCCATCAGGCAGCCTGGCTCCTCCTTCCCATGGCTCAACCAGCACCTCCAGCCTCACCTTCCCCTGCCCAGGGATGCTGTCCCTCATCCATAGCCTTGTTCACAAGAGGCCTGCAAAGAAATCCTGGGCCCCAGCCCTGCCATCCCGAGCCTGCCATGCCCGGCCCCATCCACTGCCTGATGACTTCCCCACGGCACCCTGAGTGCCTGCCGTACCGGCCCCACCCACCACCCGATGACTTCCCACAGCTGCCCATATCTGCCCTGTCTACTCCCACCCGATGCCTTCCCACAGCCCTCAGGTTTCTGTTCTGGTTGTTTTAAACCAGAAACATAAATTCTACTTCAGTTTATTGATTAACTATTTTAGTGTCACACAGGAATGGTATTCACTGTTGAATTATGAATAAAACGAAGATATCATTTAGAATATGTATCAAAGCTTTTTTATATGTAAGATTTCTTAGGACATAAAGAATTATACTAAAAGAACTTAATGGGACCACAGAGAGATATATTCTTCTCTGTTTTGATGAGTCCCAGGCCTGATCTTGTTACCAGGGCAATCAGACTTTTGTAGACGGAGATGGGACATGTGTTGGGAGCAGGAGTTCTGTGCGGCCACAGGAAGGAAACGGCCCCACCAGACACCCAGGAGACAAAAAGACAAACGGGGTGACAGGAGGTGGAGAGTGTGGGACACGGAGCTGGGAGGAGAAGCCATAGTGGCAGAATAACATGGGGAATTTGGGAAGCAGAATTGAAGGTCAGTGCAGGGTAAGATGCAGGGAGGTGTAGGAGAGGAGGAGAGGGAGCCGCCCCACCCTGAGGACGTTCCTCACCGGTTCTGTGTCCAAGCCTGCCCAGGTGCCATGGCATGGACAGCCCCACCCACCACCTGCCCTCCAGGAGCATTTTGTGAAAAGCCCCATCAGTCTGCTTTTGTGGTAAGAATTCTCAATGGCAGCATAAAAACAAAACAGGATTCTTGTGTGTCTCTAAGATACCTACTTTTTTCTAACTTCACACACAGAGCGGAATTTCAAACAAGAATGCTTTCTAGCCAAATAGCACGGCTTGCTTCTTTTCTTCTTTTTTTTTCTTAAAAAAAAAGCATCCTTTGAGCTTGGTTTGATCTTCAGTCCGTGACTCTGACTGAAGATCCCTCATCATGTCTCTTGAGGAGGAAAATACATGTTTCCCTCTCCCTTCTGCTGAAATGGCGCACATTCGGTCCTACAGATGGAGGACTCCACTGAGGGTCTTTCCGTGAGGGACCCCGCACGGAGACCTCGCCATTTTTCCGAGCGCAGCCCCAATGTGCACTGCTTTTATCTGGTCATCTTGTTGTTCGGGTTCATCCCATCGTTTATCTGGAGAATCGGGGAACCCACCACTTGCAGAGGTCTGGGGAGCGATGCTGTCCGTGCAGCTGGTGGCTGCCCCCGGCTCGGTCCCTGCATGCTGTGTGTTTTCTTCACTTCCTGCCTGACACCCAGGATGGCTGTGTGCAGGTCAGGGGCTGCAATCCTGGCCTTGCTCTCTGCGATGGCCTGGACCTGACCTGGGCTGTGGGACTTGTCCCATCAGGCAGCCTGGCTCCTCCTTCCCATGGCTCAACCAGCACCTCCAGCCTCACCTTCCCCTGCCCAGGGATGCTGTCCCTCATCCATAGCCTTGTTCACAAGAGGCCTGCAGAGAAATCCTGGGCCCCAGCCCTGCCATCCCCGAGAGCCTGCCATGCCCGGCCCTGTCCACTGCCTGATGACTTCCCCACGGCACCCTGAGTGCCTGCCGTACCCGGCCCCACCCACCACCCGATGACTTCCCCACAGCTGCCCATATCTGCCCTGTCTACTCCCACCCCGATGCCTTCCCCACAGCCGCCCCAAGTGCCTACCCATACCTGGTGATGTCTGCTGCCCAATGGTTTCCCATGGCTACCCCGAGCACCTGCACATATGTGCCCCATCCATCCCCACCCCAATGACTTCCCCTCAGCTGCTCCCGAGCAGTTGCCCATACCCAGCCCCGTCTGCCACCCGATGACTTCCCCACGGCTGCTGTTGTCTCCTCCCGCTGCCTGTGCAGTAAGCACCAGAGGGCAGGACGACCCATCCCTTCTGTGCTGAGCCCTCCCCTCCTTGACGAGGGTATCACGCAGGGGCCACGGTAAAGGCTGGGGAGGGAAGGAGTGAACGTGAGGGTGGGTGCCTGGGTGAGGCTGTGGAGAGGCGGCCTGCAGGGCGGTGTGGCTGGAATGAGGCAGGTGCCCAGGTGAGGCCGTGGAGAGGCGGCCCACGGGGGCTGTGTGGCTGGAATGTGAGGGTGGGTGCCCAGGTGAGGCTGGGAAGAGGCGGCCCATGGGGCCGTGTGGCTGGAATGAGGTGGGTGCTCAGGTGAGGCCATGGAGAGGTGGCCTGCAAGGCCATGTAGCTGGAATGAGGTGGCTGACACCCAGGCTGACACCTGGGCTGACACCCTGGCTGACACCAGGCTGACACCCAGACTGACACCCTGGCTGACACCTGGGCTGATACCCTGGCTGACACCCTGGTCGATGACACCCGGGCTGACACCCAGACTGACACCCTGACTGACACCTGGGCTGATACCCTGGTTGATGACACCCTGGTCGATGACACCCGGGCTGACACCGGGCTGACACCCGGACTGACACCTGGACTGACACCCGGGCTGACACCTGGGCTGACACCTGGCTGACACCTGGACTGACACCTGGGCTGACACCGGACTGACACCTGGACTGACACCGGGCTGACACCTGGCTGACACCCAGGCTGACACCCGGGCTGACACCTGGGCTGACACCCGGGCTGACACCTGGACTGACACCCGGGCTGACACCTGGGCTGACACCTGGCTGACACCCGGGCTGACACCTGGACTGACACCTGGCTGACACCCGGGCTGACACCGGACTGACACCTGGGCTGACACCTGGGCTGACACCTGGACTGACACCTGGGCTGACACCTGGCTGACACCCTGGTTGATGACACCGGGCTGACACCTGGGCTGACACCTGGGCTGACACCTGGCTGACACCTGGGCTGACACCTGGCTGACACCTGGGCTGACACCTGGCTGACACCGGGCTGACACCTGGGCTGACACCTGGGCTGACACCTGGGCTGACACCCTGGTTGATGACACCAGGCTGACACCGGGGCTGACACCTGGGCTGACACCTGGTCTGGCAGGCTCAGGCCTTTGGTTTTCCCATTTCTGACATGGAATTGGTGTTTTTCCATTTGTGCCTCCTGTCTCCCAGCAGAGGGCCCAGGCCTTGCCAGCCTCAGGGGACAAGCAGAGTGAGATGAGTGAGGGCCCAGGCCCACGCCAGGCACCACCGACCACATGCAAGGCAGAGGTGGGAATCACTGCCACCAGGCTGAGCTAGACGGGTGACAGAGCCACGGGCTTCAGTCAGGGGCAGGTGGCTCCAGAATCACCCCCATAGAGCTGAGCTGGGTGGGTGATGGAGCCGTGGGCTTCAGATGATGGAACCGTGGGCTTCGGGCAACAGAGCCATGGGCTTCAGTGAGGGACAGGATGGCTCCGGGAGGAGCAGAATGTGCATTGCTCTCGGCCCAGCTCATTGGAGTGAGATAGAGTCAGGTCTAGGTTCTCGACAATCCAGGATCCTGTGAGCCCCGCCTCCCCGGTGGAACTCAGGGAGCAGTTCTGCAGCAGGGAGTCTCTGTGTGCATCATCCCCGGATCCATCATGGGGGCAGGGCTCCTGGGGGCCATGGGCTGCTCCTGACCCCTCCACCTCGACCCTTTCCCACCTCCGAGTACACGACGGGTGGCAGCTACCCCACCGGGGCCCGGGCAGTTCTGTGCACACCTCTGAGTCTCCATTTTGGGGTGGCCTCCTCGCTGACTGTCCCCATAGCCTACAGAGGCAGCCACGTTACTGCAGGCCACAAATGGAAACTGTTCAGATGACTCAAGAAACACAGCCCTGGCCATGCCAGGCTTACTTGGTGAGCAGATGCCCTTGAGGAGCCAGCCTGCAGGCCTGCGGGGCAGACCATGGGCTGTGCCGGTGGCGGGAAACCCTGGACACACAGCAGGTGGCACAGGGCGTGGAGCACCCCTGCAGGGTCCATCTTGCCCTTGTGTGGTGTGGCCCCGAAGCTGTCCTCATGGCTTCTCCAGAGGAAGCCACCCCCTCAGACTGGTCCTCTCACCTTCCAGCCCATTTCTACTTCCGTCCGTTGACCCGAAGACCTCCCCTCTCTGGAGTGCCCTCCGCTGCCCCACGAGACTGAGCCACACTGGGGTCCTGGATCCAGCCCAAGGCCTGTTTCCTAACCCCTTAACCACAGTCACAGCTCTGAGCCCCGAGCCCACGTTTGTGGACACTATCACGCTCCACGCACACTGTCTTGTGCACGTGGACCAGCGTGCTGTCTCACAGCCTAGAGTATGAGCCGCAGAGACAGGGCTCTTGCCATTTCTCAAACTCCCGGCAGCTCTACTTCTAGGGAAATCTTGTTTGGGAAGAGCAATACTGATGTGGTTTATCCCTTCTAAACCCTCGCAGGCCCACCCCGGGAGTAAGCAGGCTTGAGAGGCATGATGCCCGCCATGCTGGGCTCCTGCACAGCCGCTTCCACTCAGCTGTGCCTCAGCCTGAGGCCGGCGCCCGCGTCATGGCACTGCCCTGTCGTATAAAGACACCATGGAGGACAGCGCAGGTTCTATTCAGCACACCTCTGAGGACTCCCAGAATGTCTCTTTTTAAATTTAAGAGTAGCTACGATTTCGTCTGTTTTTGTCATATAAACATTGACGGTCGTGTTCCCCTCTTCCCAGTGGCAGCTAGGGAGCTGATAGCCCCATTTGTAGGCAGCTCTAGTAAGCAGGTCCGTTTCGTGGGTTTTCGTTATTAACCTCATTCCTGGCTCCAGCTTGTTTCCCATTCCTATTTTCCCTGCATTTTCTTTTCGTCGCCTGTTTTTAAATATTTGTTTGTTGCTAACCTGTGTGCATCTCTTTTAATCACCTTCCCAGAATGAGGTGAGGTATAAATGAAAACACAAACTCCGTAGTGCTCTGTGACACTTAGGATGTGTGTGCAGGACTCTCGGTTGGAGTTGATTGATTCACTCACCGATTGGTCTCAACTTGGATCAATCCGGTTACCGTTACCATCATCACGAAGAGGCCAGGACTGGATGAGGGGGCATAAGCCCCACTGCCCAGGACCCAGGGACTGAGGCAGAGAAATTGAGGCTGAGGAAGACACAGCTCCAGGGAAGAGAGCCCAAGACAGACAGAGGGAGGCACTGGGCCACATCTGGGTGAGAGGACGCTGGACTCTGGAGGGAGACACTGGGCCACATCTGGGTGAGAGGGCCCTGGACTCTGGAGGGAGACACTGGGCCACATCTGGGTGAGAGGACGCTGGACTCTGGAGGGAGACACTGGGCCACATCTGGGTGAGAGGGCGCTGGACTCTGGAGGGAGACACTGGGCCACATCTGGGTGAGAGGACGCTGGACTCTGGAGGGAGACACTGGGCCACATCTGGGTGAGAGGACACTGGACTCTGGTGGGAGGCACAGCAGGCCGCCCGGCCCCGCAGCCCACTACGTCTTTCTGAAGTTGGCATCAAGTGTACCAGGGCCCCCAGCCCTTGCAGCAGGTGGATGGAGGAATCCGAACATGGGGGCACTTCTCCCCAGATGAAGACACAGCTGGTGCTGGGAAGAGGCAGGTGGGCCTGGGCAGAGGCGTCTGGGAGGACTGTAGGGCTGGTCAGGGCCAGAGTCCCACATGTGTAAGAGCAGGTCTTCATCTCCAGGGGTCGAGAGCCGTCCCTCTCCTGTCTGTTTCCTAGGAGTGCCCCCTGCTCACAGAAGGGACCACGCGTGGTACGTGCTTCTAATGTCCACGTAGAGCTAAATGTCTGCTGCAGGCCACCAGGAGCACAACCAAGGAGGCTTGTCCCGGAGAGGTGGAGAAGTGGACATGGAGGACCCCGCCCACCCCCATCTGCAGTAAGTGCCTGGACCCAGGTTCTCACGGCAAGTGCTGGTTGGGAACTTGCAGCATCTGGTCACATCCCAGCACTGAGGACAATGTGTGGACATCTGTGGAAGGCACCTCTCACCGGGCCTGGATCCAGCTCTGGGAGGTCTGGGAAGCTGGTTGTATCATTGCCTATTTGCAGAGGAGCAGGTGACCCAGGTGCCCGGCACACCCCGGCGTCAGAGCAGCCTGGACCACATCACCCAGTCCTCCGCCCGAGACTCCTGCCCTCCAGGCCACACCCTGAGCAGCCACCCATGGCCTCACAGCGCGTGGGGACTTGGACGAAGAAGCTAGGGTGCAGAGGCCAGAGAAGAACGAAGATGCAAAGAAACCAAAAACCCAATGTGTTTGTTCAAAAGATGTTCTCCCACCTCCACAGGGGTTCCCCCAGACCCGGCCAAGAAACCCAACACTGAGACCTCAGGCCGAGAGCCTCCGGGGTCACCCTGGCGCCAACTCCACCTGATTTATCCTAGAACAGTGTGGCATTGAGGCTGCCCAGCAGGGTTCGCCCAGGTCACAGCCGTTCATAGGCGATTCCAGGAGCAGGGGCTCCACTTGGGTCAGGGGCTTCTTTGCGCTTCCAGCCCTGGGTCTCCGGGAGGACTGAGCAGGACTCAGCTGAGCTCACACTGCTGCCACCGAGATCTGCCGGCCAGCGCTCTCACAAACTGTGTCTGTGTCTATGTGTCTGTGTGTGTGTGTGTCTGTGTGCATGTGTCTATGTGTGTGTGTCTGTGTGTGTGTGTGTATGTCTGTGTGTGCCTCTATATGTGTGTGTGTCTGTGTGTGTCTATGTGGGTGTCTGTGTGTGTGTGTCTGTGTATATCTATGTGTGTCTGTGTCTATGTGTCTGTGTCTATGTGTCTGTGTGTGTCTGTGTGTGTCTATGTGTGTGGGTGTCTGTGTGTGTGTGTCTGTGTGCATGTGTCTATGTGTGTGTGTCTGTGTGTGTGTGTCTATGTATGTCTGTGTGTGTATGTCTGTGTGTGTGTGTCTGTGTATATCTATGTGTGTCTGTGTCTGTGTGTGTATGTTTGTGTGTGTGTGTATGTCTGTGTGTGTCTGTGTGTGTGTCTATGTCTCTTTGTGTGTATGTCTGTATATGTCTATGTGTCTGTGTGTGTTTGTGTCTGTGTGTGTATGTCTATGTGTGTGGGTGTCTGTGTACATCTGTGTCTGTGTGTGTGTGTCTGTGTGTGTGTGTGTCTGTGTGTGTCTGTGTGCATGTGTCTATGTGTCTGTGTCTATGTGTATCTATGTCTATGTATGTCTGTGTGTGTCTATGTGTATCTGTGTGTATGTCTGTGTGTGTGTGTCTGTGTACATCTGTGTCTGTGTGTACGTGTATGTGTGTGCCTATGTGTGTATGTCTGTGTGTGTGTGTCTGTGTATATCTATGTGTCTGTGTGTGTCTATGTGTGGGTATCTGTGTGTGTCTGTGTATATCCAGCACATTTGCTGAGGAAGACACAGCTCCAGGGAAGAGAGCCCAAGACAGACAGAGGGAGGCACTGGGCCACATCTGGGTGAGAGGACGCTGGACTCTGGAGGAGACACTGGGCCACATCTGGGTGAGGGCGCTGGACTCTGGAGGAGACACTGGGCCACATCTGGGTGAGAGGACGCTGGACTCTGGAGGAGACACTGGGCCACATCTGGGTGAGAGGGCGCTGGACTCTGGAGGAGACACTGGGCCACATCTGGGTGAGAGGACACTGGACTCTGGTGGGAGGCACAGCAGGCCGCCCGGCCCCGCAGCCCACTACGCCTTTCTGAAGTTGGCATCAAGTGTACCAGGGCCCCAGCCCTTGCAGCAGGTGGATGGAGGAATCCGAACATGGGGGCACTTCTCCCCAGATGAAGACACAGCTGGTGCTGGGAAGAGGCAGGTGGGCCTGGGCAGAGGCGTCTGGGAGGACTGTAGGGCTGGTCAGGGCCAGAGTCCCACATGTGTAAGAGCAGGTCTTCATCTCCAGGGGTCGAGAGCCGTCCCTCTCCTGTCTGTTTCCTAGAGTGCCCCTGCTCACAGAAGGGACCACGCGTGGTACGTGCTTCTAATGTCCACGAGAGCTAAATGTCTGCTGCAGGCCACCAGGAGCACAACCAAGGAGGCTTGTCCCGAGAGGTGGAGAAGTGGACATGGAGGACCCCGCCCACCCCCATCTGCAGTAAGTGCCTGGACCCAGGTTCTCACGGCAAGTGCTGGTTGGGAACTTGCAGCATCTGGTCACATCCCAGCACTGAGGACAATGTGTGGACATCTGTGGAAGGCACCTCTCACCCGGGCCTGGATCCAGCTCTGGGAGGTCTGGGAAGCTGGTTGTATCATTGCCTATTTGCAGAGGAGCAGGTGACCCAGGTGCCCGGCACACCCCGGCGTCAGAGCAGCCTGGACCACATCACCCAGTCCTCCCGCCCCGAGACTCCTGCCCTCCAGGCCACACCCTGAGCAGCCACCCATGGCCTCACAGCGCGTGGGGACTTGGACGAAGAAGCTAGGGTGCAGAGGCCAGAGAAGAACGAAGATGCAAAGAAACCAAAAACCCAATGTGTTTGTTCAAAAAGATGTTCTCCCACCTCCCACAGGGGTTTCCCCCAGACCCGGCCAAGAAACCCAACACTGAGACCTCAGGCCGAGAGCCTCCGGGGTCACCCTGGCGCCAACTCCACCTGATTTATCCTAGAACAGTGTGGCATTGAGGCTGCCCGCAGCAGGGTTCGCCCAGGTCACAGCCGTTCATAGGCGATTCCAGGGAGCAGGGGCTCCACTTGGGTCAGGGGCTTCTTTGCGCTTCCAGCCCTGGGTCTCCGGGGAGGACTGAGCAGGACTCAGCTGAGCTCACACTGCTGCCACCGAGATCTGCCGGCCAGCGCTCTCACAAACTGTGTCTGTGTCTATGTGTCTGTGTGTGTGTGTGTCTGTGTGTGACTGTGTGTGTGTGTCTGTGTGTGGTATAGTTGCATGTGTGTGTGCCCCTATATGTGTCTGTGTCTGTGTGTGTCTATGTGGGTGTCTGTGTGTGTCTGCGTGTGTCTATGTGTGTGGGTATCTGTGTGTGTCTGTGTGCATGTGTCTATGTGTGTATCTATGTCTATGTATGTCTGTGTGTGCCTCTATATGTGTGTGTGTCTTTTTTGAGTGGGTCTGGGCATGTGTCTGTATGTGTGTCTGTATGTTTGTATCTAGGTATCTGTGTGTGTGTTTGTGTGTGTATGTCTGTGTGTGTGTGTGTCTGTGTATATCTATGTGTGTCTGTGTCTGTGTGTGTATGTTTGTGTGTGTGTCTATGTATGTGTGGGTCCGTATGTGTGTCTATGTCTCTTTGTGTGTATGTCTGTATATGTCTATGTGTCTGTGTGTGTTTGTGTCTGTGTGTGTATGTCTATGTGTGTGGGTGTCTGTGTACATCTGTGTCTGTGTGTGTACGTGTATGTGTGTGCCTATGTGTGTATGTCTGTGTGTCTGTGGGTGTCTCTGTGTCTATGTGTATCTGTGTGTATGTCTGTGTGTCTTTGTGTTCATCTGTGTCTGTGTGTATATGTCTATGTTTGTCTGTGTCTATGTGTTTGTGTGTGTCTGTGTGTATGTGCACTGATTTTGCACTGCTTTGCCAGCACATTTTGCCTGTGCCATGTGTGTCTTTCTCCTCCACTCCATTGTAAGCTCTCTGAGGGCAGGGGCTGTGTCTCATCGCTCTGTAAAGTCCCAGACCCAGCACTCTGCACCCGTGACATGGTCGGTGGCTGTTAAACTGACTTGGCAAAGAGGTGTCAGTATCAGCTGCTGCACGCCACAAAAGTGCATGAACTGGCAGCAGGTTGGATTAATGTTACATCAGCGATGGAGACAAGGAATGTGGGGCAGGTACCCCAGGAATCTATATCCACATGGCAAATTATCCCAAAGTGGAGAGCTCTGTTTTGCTCTCAGCTCTATAATCTGGGCAGCAATGACAAGGAAGTCTTGTTTCTGCTCCACTGGCATCAGCTGGGATGATCCAAGGGTGCTGGAGGGCTCACCCCAAAGAGGGCTTGTCCACACAGCTGGCAAGTTGTGGTGGCAGTTGCTGGAGCTCAGCCAGGGCTGTGAGGGAGCTCCAGGCCTCTCCATGTGGAGCCTCCACAGAACTTCTTGGGCTTCCTCACAGAATGGCAGCTGGTTTCCCAAGAGCGAGTGTTCCAAGTGTTCCAAGAAATGGAAGCTGCCAGTGTCTTCAGTCAGAGCCCAGAAACCGAAAACTGGCAGGTCATGACTTCTGCTGCTTCTACTGGCCAAGCGGCCATAGCCCCTGCACTCAGGTGGGGAGGACGGAGGTCTCACCTCGGGCAGGTGTGTCAGAAAATGCATGGCCGTCTTCGGCATGCCCAGCAATGAAGCTGAATGCAGGCGCCTCACAGCCTTGCCGTGGCTGGACCTGGTTGAACTGTCTTCCCGAGGGTGTCTGTCTACCTGAGCTGGAGGAACGTATTCGAGGATGCGAGTGAAGATTTTATGATGTTTTTTTCAGATCTGCTCTGTCATTGGGCAAAATCAGCTCCCCTATAGTGCTCCTTTTTAACAAAGATTTCTCCCCAAAGGAGAGAGTAGGAGCATGTATTTGGAAAAGCTCACAGTCCCATTGAATGAAAATGAAAAGAAATTAGCTTCACGCATTCATAATTCCCACATTCTCTGGGTGCACAGTCTGACAATAGCAGAAAGCCTCCGGTTTAATGTGAAGAGCGGGGAGCTGCTGAGACCCTCACCACAGAAAGTGCTTAATTGAAAATCCAGTTTCCCCACAGGCTGCTGCTAAGAATACTTAATTAGCGTTATCATTAAGCAATAGTAGTTGTTATAATGACATCATGCATTCTGTGACCGACACACTCAAACAGCAGAAACCTCCCGTCATATTCTATCCACATAAACTCTGCTCTGAAGCTAAGCATGGTTCCAATATGTTCCTGAAATTAAGTCCACTGGATTAAACAAATAGAATTAAGGGTGCCAGGATCTCATCTCGAAATTGCCGAGCAGCATTCTAGAACAGAAGCAGCATTCACAGGGGCCAGTGGGAAGTGAAGGTGCTGGGAGGCTCGGAGACCCGGGAGGCCACAGAGAACCCCGGGCTGGACAGGCTGCTGGGGCAGAGCAAGGATGTGGCAGCCGAGGTCGGGGTCTGCATCCAAAAGCCCGGTAAGCCACTGGTGGCTGCACTGGAGGCCACACAGCCCCACACTGCTGCCTGCTTCGGAGGCCACACAGCCCCTCATGTGCTTTTAGGCTGTCGGCCAGGCCTTGGGACGAACAAAGTGGGCGAAGGGGTGGGTGGCAGGGAGGGGCCCCGTGGGAGCCCGGGTGAGAGACGCTGGGCCTGACGGAGGAGGCAAATATGCGTTTTAGATGCGAAGCCCACAGGAGGTCTTGTGGGGTGCTGTGGTGGCATGGGGCACGGGAACACGCAGAGCCACGGGGAGCTGCAGGAGACAGTCCGTGTGCAGGGGCTGGGGCTGCGCCTGCTGTGTTGTTACAGATCCTGATGAAGATGTGTAAGTGTGTTTTATGCAGGACCAAGGGAGCCCGTGGCGTGGCTGAAGCCCACATCTTCTCCCCAAGGCCTGCAGAAGATCTGGGGTGTCTCAGTGACCCATGTGGTCCTCCCTGGAATTGTGGCAGCTGAATTCCCAAATCCTATCTGTGTTCCGTTTGCTTGTTGGCATTGCTGTGATACTTCCACAGGTGTGTAGTCAACCTGCCACACCTACAAGTCAACACAACTTCCTTAAACCCCCCACTCCCCCAACGAGGGGAGTCATCCAGGAAAGAGATGTGGGGACTCTGGCAGGGCCAGCTGGTGCCCGCAGCTCATTGGCTGTGGCCTCTCCAATTAGCAGTAATTAAACTGTGAAATCAGACCCGCGCCTTAAGCCCGACACTGCACCAGCCGCTGGGAGTGGCCCAGGGATAAATCACCGGCATGCGTTGGTCCCTGCTTGGCACGGGCAAGGCATGCGGGGGGCGGGATAATGAGGACATTCTGCCACTGCCCTCGGCGGACACCGGGCTGGCAGCAGTGGTAGCGTTGTCATGACGATGGCTGGGTGCTGGCGAAGGTTCCTCCCGCTCGCGGTGTTTAACGAAGGTGATCCTGAAAAGCTCGGCCAACATTCAGCTGTATTTTTGTGGCATCTGTGAACAGCAGCCACAGCAATTCTGTGTTGACAGATGAGGGGGCAACGCGAGGAAATGTCTGACTCAGAGACGTGCGTGTCCAGTCACTGAGGAACTTCTTCCGAGGGCCCGTTTGCTCTCTAGACCCTCCATAGGTGCCACAGCACTGTGGGTGCCAGAAACACCCCACTCACTTTTCCTTGTTTTCTAAGGAAAGACGAAGCCATGGAAGCAGAAGCTGCTCCCCTCAGCCCAGGGATGAGTTCGAGATCCATCAGCGTTTTTTATATTTTAGGAAATCAGTGTGATTTTCAAATGATTTTTCCAAATGACTTTTCTTGTGGGGTGATATGTTTAGGGTTTTTTGTAACTGCTTTTCTTTCTGAACAGAAACACCTGGGGGTGGGGTTTGGGGCTGGGCTGGGGTGTCACGGCCTCTCCAGGAGCTGGGGAGCCTCGCGGGGCCCCCACCATGGCTCCTTGAAGACAAGTGTTGCAGCCATGGGAGCTGTGTGCTCATATGGCCAGAATGTGGGAAGTCCCAGGCCGGGCGTCCCAACTGGACCACGCTCTGTCACCGTGGTGGGTCACTTCGTAGCCCCAAAGCAAAGCCTGAGAACACAGCATGTGGTTCTGTGCTGTGCCTCAGTGGACACACTCAGATCGCACAGCCAAACACAGCTGAGCTGCTTGGAGGAGCAGAGGACGAGGCACTGCCTGAAAACCAGCCTGCTGGGCCGCGCTCTCTCTGCATCTCCTGTGGTCTGGATTTGATGTTCCAGCAATGTAGGAAATTCATAGCCACAAATATAGGCTGCGGCCTTGTTAACGAAATCTTTTTGTCGCCGAGTTTGTTAAACAAAGACGCTTGCGTAGTTGCAGTTTGGAGCAGAGTTTGTCTTTCCAGTCTGGGTTTTTGTTTTTGTTTTTGTTTTTTTGCTGTTTGGAAAATGCTCGTCGCCACACTGCAGAGCGTGTGATTCATGGTGGCAATTCTCCCTTTGCCACTCTGTGGTAGCAATAAGCAGGGATTGTGTGCGGACACATCCGGGACTGCGCCTTCGTGGCCTTAATGTCCCTCAACTGAGCTTTCTTGCCTCCTAAGTCCTATCTGCCTTTTGAGTTTAAAAACAATAGCAACCAAACAGCCCAGCACGGAGCACGGAGCTGGAAGTTGCTGCTTCAGCTCGGGGCTGGCTCGACTCCAGGACTGAGCCAGACCGGCCTTGCCAGGACCACTGGCTCCCTCCCCACATGGCGTTTCTAAGAGGAGCATGAGTATTAGCGTTCTCACCACACCACAGAGGCACAGCACCAGGCACAACAGTGTTTGCGTGTGACCGCAGAAGGCAGGCTGGCCTGGCGGTGAAGGAGGGTTTGTCCTGGCCAGTTTGCACCTGTGGGCACTCGCTTCCCCAGTGCAGTGTTTCCTGGGAGAGCAGGAGCGTTCCTACAGCTGTCTGCCCTGCCGGGTGAGGCCGTGAGGACTTCCCAGCCATTTGTGTGCACACCATACAGAGTGCCAGCCGTCATTGTCAAGGTAGAAGGAGAGAGAAAGTTGGGGTTATTGTAAGAATACAGATAACATGGCAGTTGGTCTCACTGTAAAATCAAGACCCCAAGAGGAACAGGGAGACCCCTCCTTCTTGTTCAGAAGCTGTCGTGGTCCCCTTCCATTTGCAGGGTCCAAGGATAAATGTGGCACAGGGCATTCACAACCCACAGATGGGCAATGGACGTGGAGTGCTGTGTGCCCGGCACTGCCTGACCCCTTCATGTCAACCTTGCTGCAGCCAGGGCAGCTCAGTGCCTTGCCCAGAGCTCCTCATCTACACAGAAAGTGCCATGATTTGAATCAAGATGTGCCAAGGCCTGGCCCCTACCCTGCAGGAGGAGCTGTGGCAATAGCAGCCCCTGGTGTGACTGTTGCATGGTGCTAGGTGATGCCAGGAGGAGGGCTGGCAGGGTCCAGAGGGGACAACACACTCCCAGCTGGGTCATCAGACAGAAGTCCACCCACCAGCAAGAGCCAGTGCTGAGAGCTGGCCAGGAAGCCAGAGGTATAAGCCTATAAAAGGCCATTTATGGTGCCATAAACTAAACTACAAGTGGAGGAGGAGGGTTTCAACGTAGGCAGCCAACATGTTTCGAGGGCCACCCTGTGTCTCATCCGGAGTCCTAGATCTCAGTGTCCTGACCTCCAAAACATGGTGTCTCAGTCAAATGCTATGGAGCACTGAGCAAACTGTTACACTTCTATGTTCCTCAGCTTCTCCTCCATAAAGTGGGGAAAAGAACAGGACCCGCAGCACAGGCATTGGTGAGGAACACCCAAGTCAGGCAGACACACTCTGCAAGTGCCAGCCACTCTAGGAGAAGCTCTGAGAAGAGCTTTTCCTCATTCCTCCCTGTCTCTTCAGCGAAAGTGTGTGTTTATGGGTGGACAAATGGATGGATGGAGGAAGTACTGATGGGTAGATGGTGGAGGAAGGAAGGATGAGTGGATAGACGGATGAATGGATGGTTGGATGGAGGAAGGATGGATGCATGGATGGATGGAGGAAGGACAGATGGTTGACTGCATGGAGGAAAGAAGGACAGATGGATGTGGGTGGAAGGATGGATGGATGAATGGTTGGGTTGGTGGACAGGTGGAGGGTTGATGGATGGAAGAGGAGTGGATGATGGGTGAGTGGATGCTGGATGGATAGATGGATGAAGGAAGGATGGATGGATGGGTAGATGGACGGATGCAGGAAGGATGGATGGTCAGTTGGATGGATGGGTGGGTGTGTGGGTGGATGAGTGAAGGGTGGATGGATGGAGGAAGAATATACAATGGATGGATGGGTTAATGGATGGATGGAGGAAGGATTGGTGGAGAGATGGTGGAGGAAGGAAGGATGTGTGGATGGATGGATGAAGGATGGATGGTTGACTAGATGGAGGAAGGGTGGATAGATGGATGGATGGGTTGGTGGACAGGTGAAGGAGGGTGGATGGATGGAAGAAGAATGGATGATGGATGAGTAGATGGATGCTGAATGGATAGATGAAGGAAGATGGATGAATGGGTAGATGGAAGAAGAATGCATGATAGATGGATGGGTGAATGGATCCACCCATTCACCCATGGAGGAAGGATGGATGGTTAGATGGATGGGTATGTGGGTGAATGAAAGAAGGATGGATGGATGGGTGAAGGGTGAATGGATGGAGGAAGAATGGATTATGGATGGATGGGTTAATGGATGAATGGATGGATGGATGGAGGAAAGATGAATGGTTGGTTGGATGGGTGGGTGTGTAGGTGGATGGATGGATGGGTGAAGGATGGTTGGAGGAAGAATGTATGATGGATGGGTGGGTGGGTG
Organism: Saguinus midas; assembly: GCA_021498475.1. Classification (NCBI taxonomy): domain Eukaryota; kingdom Metazoa; phylum Chordata; class Mammalia; order Primates; family Cebidae; genus Saguinus; species Saguinus midas. Next base: position 114,465,817 of record CM038400.1, on the reverse strand, counting down.
GATAGATGGAGGAATATGGATGGATGGTTGGATGGATAAAAGAAGGATGGATGGATGGGTGATGGGTATATGGATGGAGGAAGAGTGGATGATGATGGGTGTGTGGGTGGGTAAATGGATGGATGGATGGGGAGTGAGTGGATGGATGGGTGGATGGATGGATAGAGGAATGATTGGTGGTTGGATAGATGGAGGTAGATGGGTATATAGATGGGTGGATGGATGGATGGATGGATGGAGGAAGGATGGAGGGATGGATGAGTGCATGATGGATAGATGGAGGAATTATGGATGGTTGGATGGATGGAGGTGGTTGGGTAGATGGATGGGTGGGTGGGTGAATGGATGGATAGGTGGAGGAAGGATGGAAGAATGGATGAGTGCTGGATGGATGAATGGACAGATGGGAGGATGGATCAGTTACCAGCTGGAGGACAGACAGTTGGCTCCTGTCCCCTGCTGTGTGCCAGGCATGCAGTCTCTCACTCTTTTATTTTCTAATTTTTTTATTACAGTAAAATATATAACATTTGTGATTTTTAACCTTTAAATATACAATTTAATGGTAGTATTTACATTCAAAATATTGTGCAACCATCATCACTATCTCCTTCCAAAACTCTTTCCATCTTTCCACACTGGAAGTCTGTCCCATTAAACTCTAACTCCCCAGCCCCCAGGACCCACTGTCCTACTTTCTGTCTCTGTGGATCTGATGACTCTAGGGCCCCATGTGAGTGGAATTGCACAGCATTTATCATATTGTGGCCAGCTTATTTCACTTAGCACAGTGTCTTCCAGGTTCATCCATCTTGTAGCCTCTGTCCAAATTCCCTTCCTTTTCAGCACTGAGTAATATTCCCATGTGTGGGTGAACCACATACTGTGATCCTTTTGTCCGTTGGTGGACTCTTGGGTGGCGTCACCTCTTGGCTTCTGTGAGTGCTGCTACTGTGAACGTGGGTGTGCGACTCCCTCTCTGAGTGGCTGCATTCGGTTCTTCTGGGCATATGCGCCGGCAGAATTGCTGGGTCCTGGGATGATTCTGTGGCTTATTTGTCGAGGACCCACTAACAGCGACTGCATCATGCTATGTTCCTCCCCGCAGAGAGTGCTGGTTGCGATTCCTCAGCGCTTTCGCCAGCACATTTTTGGTGTGTGTGTGTTTTTAGTTATAGCCATCCTAGGGGGGGTGTGCATGGCCTCTCCTAGACTCCACATGCTCCACTCACGTGGCTGCAACTAAAAGCTCCCTGCGTTCACTGACACCACAAACATCAAATGAACACGAGAGGGTTCGGAAAATGGTCATAGGTTAGGCTGAATATGAGGTGTTGTTGCTTCTCTGAAAACGAGAGGTGGGCACCAGGTGCTCTCAGCCACTAATTATTACAGCATTTGTGATTTTAACCTTTAAATATACAATTTAATGGTAGTATTTACATTCAAAATATTGTGCAACCATCATCACTATCTCCTTCCAAAACTCTTTCCATCTTTCCACACTGGAAGTCTGTCCCATTAAACTCTAACTCCCCAGCCCCAGGACCCACTGTCCTACTTTCTGTCTCTGTGGATCTGATGACTCTAGGGCCCCATGTGAGTGGAATTGCACAGCATTTATCATATTGTGGCCAGCTTATTTCACTTAGCACAGTGTCTTCCAGGTTCATCCATCTTGTAGCCTCTGTCCAAATTCCTTCCTTTTCAGCACTGAGTAATATTCCCATGTGTGGGTGAACCACATACTGTGATCCTTTGTCCGTTGGTGGACTCTTGGGTGGCGTCACCTCTTGGCTTCTGTGAGTGCTGCTACTGTGAGCGTGGAATTTAATCTGCAGGAGGTCAGGGCATGGCCTTCTTCCACGGCCATGGGGTAGCTGCTCCCAGCTCTGAAAGGGAGGTGGATGCTCAGGGTGCAGCTCCCCTGGGGACCCAGCTGAGAGGAACCCCAACTGCACTATGGCTAGGCGAAGGGACTCAAGGCCATGCCAGCCTGGCTCAGGGCCACTGGCAAGCTGCACATCAGAGCGAAGGCCAGCCGTGGCCACAGTGACTGGGGCAGGCCGCCCAGGACCTCTGGAGAGCCAGAGTCTGTGCTGTCAACTGCAGGGCTGAGCTTTCATCGTAGAAAGGAAGGGAGAGAAAATGAGGAGTCACACCACACTGGAGGCTGAATATGAGGTGTTGTTGCTTCTCTGAAAACGAGAGGTGGGCACCAGGTGCTCTGGGTGGGCAGCCACACAGGGCAGCGGCCACATAGCAGAGGCCCAGAAGCCCTAGCCCTGCCCGGTGCAGCACCCTCCTACCGCCTACCACAGAAGAGCCCTAACCCTAACCCTAACCCTAACCCTAACCCTAACCCAAACCCTCCTGCTGCCTACCACGGAGGAGCCCTAACCCTAACCCTAACCCTAACTCTACCACAGAGGAGCCCTAACTCTAACTCTAGCCATAACCCTAACCCTAACCCTAACCCTAACCCTCCTGCCTCCTACCACAGAAGAACCCTAACCCTGCCCGGTGCAGTGTCCTCCTGCCTCCGAGGAGCCTTCTCTGCCACCACCAGCCTTCCCTGGCCTCAGGAGACTCAGGCATGCAGCCCCACTGTGAAGAGGACTGGCCACCAGCCCTCAGCATCCAAGGGAGGAATTAATCCCTAATGAAGGGGAAACCAAGCAATGATGCAGGCTCAGATTTCCAGCAGAATTTAATCTGCAGGAGGTCAGGGCATGGCCTTCTTCCACGGCCATGGGGGTAGCTGCTCCCAGCTCTGAAAGGGAGGTGGATGCTCAGGGTGCAGCTCCCCTGGGGACCCAGCTGAGAGGAACCCCAACTGCACTATGGCTAGGCGAAGGGACTCAAGGCCATGCCAGCCTGGCTCAGGGCCACTGGCAAGCTGCACATCAGAGCGAAGGCCAGCCGTGGCCACAGTGACTGGGGCAGGCCGCCCAGGACCTCTGGAGAGCCAGAGTCTGTGCTGTCAACTGCAGGGCTGAGCTTTCATCGTAGAAAGGAAGGGAGAGAAAAATGAGGGAGTCACACCACACTGGAGGCCATGGAGTGTGTGGCCGGAAGCCTGAGCTGGACTGGACACCTCGGGCCATCTCCCTCCTCTTCCCACGGTGGCCTGGACCAGCCTCTGTGCCTGTGAGTGGGTGGCTGTGGGCTCTGATGAAGGGTCAGCCTCTGGCACCAGCACATGGGCCTCACATGCTTTTCAGGGGCGGGGCTGGATGGTCGCTCAGGGCCTTGGACGCACAGGGACACGCTTCCCGGGGGGGCCCCAATGCCCCTTGCTGCACGCGGTGCCTGGGGCTGCCATACTCCCACCTCACTCCTGTGGCTCTGAAAAGTTTCTCCTTATTTTGGAGCCTTGTTAAAAGGCAGGCACCCCAGCAGGTCAGTGGAGGCTGACAGCTGAGTAGAGTGGTGATGGGGCGAGGCTGGATCCAGCCAGATGAAGCGGGCACGGAGAAGATTCGGGGAGCACAGGGAGAATGCAGGAGACAGGGAGGTGGGGGAGGGAGGACGGGGAGGATGGCTCTGCTCATTCTTATCCTTCGCACTTCTGTGGAGTGGCTGCTCTGCGCCCAGACAGTGATCTCTCGGGGCAGGACTTAGGGTTTGATTTGGGTCATGAGCCTTTAGGAAGCTTGGGGTCATGTAGGTACAGCTGAATGTGGAGTCACCGAGAAAGTGCGTCCTGACTGTGCTGAGTTCCCTTTGCTGCAAAAGCACAAATCGCTGTCCCATCCCGGGTTGTGCTCCTGGGAGCCAAGCCTGGCTGGGATTCCGCCTCTGCCCCATGTCAGTTGTAAGATTTGGGCAGGGCGCAGAAACCCCTGTGCACGTGGGGAACTGATCACAACTCAGGGATGTGAGAGAGACTCAGTGGGTGGTGTGGGGGCAGGAGGAGGCCCCTAGGACACAGCATGGCACGTGTTCTGAAGGCCTGTGTGGCGTTGAAGGGACGGTGCCCTGGTGGGCTGCAGCATCCTGTGTGAACAGGGAAGGCTGGAAGGAAGGGGTGGGTCCCCGTGATATGTGGGGGCTGCTGAGATGGGGCTGGAAGGAAGGGGTGGGTCCCCGTGATATGTGGGGCTGCTGAGATGGGGCTGGAAGGAAGGCGGGTCCCGTGATATGTGGGGCTGCTGGGATGGGGCTGGAAGGAAGGCGGGTCCCCGTGATATGTGGGGCTGCTGGGATGGGGCTGGAAGGAAGGGCGGGTCCCGTGATATGTGGGGCTGCTGGGATGGGGCTGGAAGGAAGGCGGGTCCCGTGATATGTGGGGCTGCTGAGATGGGGCTGGAAGGAAGGGCGGGTCCCGTGATATGTGGGGCTGCTGAGATGGGGCTGGAAGGAAGGGCGGGTCCCGTGATATGTGGGGCTGCTGGGATGGGGCTGGAAGGAAGGCGGGTCCCGTGATATGGGGGCTGCTGGGATGGGGCTGGAAGGAAGGGCGGTCCCCGTGATATGTGGGGCTGCTGAGATGGGGCTGGAAGGAAGGGGCGGGTCCCCGTGATATGTGGGGGCTGCTGAGATGGGGCTGGAAGGAAGGGCGGGTCCCCGTGATGTGGGGCTGCTGAGATGGGGCTGGAAGGAAGGGGCGGTCCCGTGATATGTGGGGCTGCTGAGATGGGGCTGGAAGGAAGGGCGGGTCCCCGTGATATGGGGGCTGCTGAGATGGGGCTGGAAGGAAGGGGCGGTCCCGTGATATGTGGGGCTGCTGGGATGGGGCTGGAAGGAAGGGCGGGTCCCCGTGATATGTGGGGCTGCTGGATGGGGCTGGAAGGAAGGGCGGGTCCCCGTGATATGTGGGGGCTGCTGAGATGGGGCTGGAAGGAAGGGGCGGGTCCCCGTGATATGTGGGGGCTGCTGAGATGGGGCTGGAAGGAAGGCGGGTCCCCGTGATATGTGGGGGCTGCTGAGATGGGGCTGGAAGGAAGGGGCGGGTCCCCGTGATATGTGGGGGCTGCTGAGATGGGGCTGGAAGGAAGGGGCGGGTCCCCGTGATATGTGGGGGCTGCTGGGATGGGGCTGGAAGGAAGGGGCGGGTCCCCGTGATATGTGGGGCTGCTGAGATGGGGCTGGAAGGAAGGGCGGGTCCCGTGGTATGTGGGGCTGCTGGGATGGGGCTGGAAGGAAGGCGGGTCCCCGTGATATGTGGGGGCTGCTGGGATGGGGCTGGAAGGAAGGGGCGGGTCCCCGTGATATGTGGGGGCTGCTGGGATGGTCCCGCTTTGCCCGCCCGGCCTCTTCCTGTATGACGGTTCTCAGCAATGCTTCCTGGGCGGACAACTCAGGATGGGCCTCTGTGAGCGCCGGACGTGAGTTCCGTCCAGCTCCCAAGAGAGGGGCAGGAGCCGGACTAGGACCGCACTGCGGCCCCAGGGCACTGGCGTCCCACACGGACTGGCACTTTTGAAAGACGACACGAAGAACTTCCATGACAATCACTGCCAGGCAGCCATTCTCAACACATGCACCGTTTGTTCAAGTATTTTTTAAAGCCTCAAAGTCGTGAGTCCAGAACTTCCTGATCTGAACATGAACATCATCAGCCAATAGCAGCAAGTGCAGAGGATGAACGGCCGGGCCGCCCAGACAGGCGGGGCCCCGGGCCGGGCCGCCCAGACAGACGGGGGCCCCCGGGCCGGGCCGCCCGGACAGACAGGGAGCCCCGGGCCGGGCCGCCCGGACAGACGGGAGCCCCGGGCCGGACAGACAGGGAGCCCCGGGCCGCCCGGACAGACAGGGAGCCCCCGGGCCGGGCCGCCCGGACAGACGGGAGCCCCCGGGCCGGGCCGCCCGGACAGACAGGGAGCCCCCGGGCCGGGCCGCCCGGACAGGCGGGAGCCCCCGGGCCGAGCCGCACGCGCCCGCCTTCGATCTGAAGGAGGCGTTGGGAACGACCGCAGTCTCATTCTTTGAAGTCTAGCTACAGACTCAGTGTTCATGAAGAGGCCTTGACGGGCTCACAAGGAGTTGACACTGGGCCCCCAAGAAACGGGGAGTCCCAGAGGGTTCCCGCGAGTGTCGGCCCGAGGTGCACCTGAGGGCAAAGCAGAAGAGAGAAGTCGGGTGTGTTTTCCCAAATATGTAGGAAACGCAGGAGTGTGGCAAACCGACCCGCTCCCACAGAGGGCCGGGCACCCAGCCCTCCACGCCGGGAGCTGCAGGCTGCAGGAACTGGCAGAGAAGGGCACTGGGAGATGAGAGCAGAGCGGGGCAGTCAGGACACCGCCCTTGCGCCTCCCGTTGTGTCTCTTGGAAACCCCAGTGCTGTTCCCTGTCGCTGCCAGAGAGGCTGTCACCCAGGAAGGCCGTGCTCCTCCCACCATCCTGAGCTCACCCTCGCTGGGCTCCTGTGCCAGGCAGCAGATGCCAGCAGACCCCTGCCCACCTCGGCTTTTCCCACCCGCCGGAGCTCCCGCAGGAGCCCATCCATCCGGGGGCCTCCGGGCACCACTCCCGCATGCTGCCAAAGCAGGTGCGGCTCAGCCCAGCAGGCTCCCTTGGCAAGTGGAGGACATGGTGCTGCGTTGACAGGATTTGGGCAGACATAACTTACCTTGGACCCGAGCGACCATGCTGGCTGCCCACACCTGCGGCGCCCAGGCACTGATGCTGCAAGGAGAGGGAAGGGGGGCAGCGGCAGATCTGGGGACTCGAACCCTGGGCCGGTCTGAAGTCTTCACAGGACTGAAGAAAAACGAGGAATAGTCACTTGCCTTTTTCTTAAAACGTCAGAATTCCTCCATGTGACTTGCATAACTTGGAAAGCGTGACATAAAGTATGAAAGTTGAGAAGCAATGTCACTCCTCCAGTTCAGCAGTGGCCTGACGTGGCTGGCGAGGCCCACTGTGGCAGGGAAGCCAGGAGCACACCATCGGCCACACAGCCACACAGCTCCATCCCAGAGGCAGAGTCGCCAGAAGTTACGTGAACTCAGGGATTTCCTGAACAGGCCTGCCACTGTGTAACTGGAAGCTACCCTCAGGGCGTGTGCGGGGAGCTGGGGAAGGGGCTGCTTTTGCTACATCTCTGAGTCAGTAGGGCAGACAGGCGGGGTCAGGAGGCACCTGGACGCAAAGCCCAGACAGCAAGGCTAGGACAGCACATGATGCCATGGATACAGGGGACACGCCAGCACTGTCCTCCAGGGACCCCCATGTCTGCCCACCTGGGAGGCAGAGCAGCCGAGAGGGGATGCCCCACCCACACAGCCTTCCCCGCACAGCGCCCCACTGCCATCTGCCTTGGCTCCCTTCAGCCTCCCAACAAAGTCCCCCTGTGGCCAGCCGGGACCAGAACTGCACAGGGACGAGGTTCTGGGGCCCATGTCCCAACCTGGCTTTGCTGACCAGCTGCCTCACCTGGCAGCACCTGACTCACCTCTGAGCCCATCTTGCCCTTTGGAGAAATGGAGATTTCCCTGACTGCTGTGCAACTTCGCTGAAGGAGCTGCGTGAGCTGAGCATGACCACGGAGTGTGACGGTCGTGGGGAATGGTGGCTGGACGGGCCCAAGCTGACGGCAGCACCACGCGCGTCATCATCCACGTTTGGATGTGGGTGGCGTTAGTACCTGTCCAGTAAATTACAACAGTGGCCCTTTCCTGCCCTCCAACCCAGATAAGTTACAGAGCCAAGATCCTAACCCAGAGCCTCCATTATTCACTCATTCATGGAAATTCAACCAGCCACTGCAGCGAGGCTGGGGTGCGGCAGTGAGCACATCACATCCCGCGACCGTGTCCCAGGCACCGTCCAGGCTGTCCCTCCCACACATCCCAGGCTTCGCTGCGTTTCTCCTGGGGCTGCCCCGTGGATGACCCACCGTATGGTGCTGGATTTTCCGTGCACCGGAGAGATTCTTCAGGGCCCTGCTGGGGAAACCCAGCACTGCCTCCCTGATCACAGTGCCTCGGTGTCGGGGGCAGAGCCTGGTTCCTTCATGGAGTCCCAGGTGAAGTTCAGAGGTTGGGACTCTTTTCACAGGTTTCTGAAATAATGTTTCCAGAGCAAGTGGGTTTGGGGCAGTCATTTCCCTTATTCTTCACAAGCTGTTTAGCAAGACTAGGTTGTTTATTTTGTAATAATAATGATTTCTTTCGGAGGTGGGGAGGTTTAGAAAAACAGCTGTTATCTGGTGGGCGGCACAGCATACCAGCCGAATGCTCCCAGGTAGATCATCTCCCATAACCCGCTAACTGCCAAGTGCGCGCCTCTTAACACCGCCCCGCCTTCCCGGCTGGGAGACTTTCCTCCGCCCGATCCATAGTTCCCTGGGGACCTGCCCCAGTGCCCGGGCCCTGTCTGCGCCTGCCCAGCCTCCTCGGCCCCAGCGTCCCCAAGAACTCCAACGCTCCTGCCTCAGTCCTGGAGGGTGGGCTGGGCCTGCAGCCTGGGGTGCGCCTCTGCTCTCCAGCTCTGCCTTCAGGGCCTGGCTTCTACGTGGCTGCCACGGGAGGCTGCTGAGTGTTCCTCCTCCACGGCCTCTTCTCCTGTGGGTTCCTCCACAGCCTCCGCAGATGCAGCCTCAGCCTCCATCCACTGCCCGTCTGCTGGAGGGACACTTTGTCCATTTGCTTTGCTGGCAGGGGTCCACCCCACTCGGCGGGTCCAGACCCCACTTCCCTGACTTCAGCCCGTCCCTGACACGTGGCCCTGCGTGTTCCAAGCTCCGTCGACATTTCACAGAAAGACCTTGTCTTCTTCACATGCATAAGTGACCAGCGCTCCGATCCGCAGCTGGCCGAGGAATAGCAGAGTGGAAAGCGATGCCCTCCTTCCCCGGAGCAGTTTCTCATCCATCAGCAACAGGCAGATTCTTTTTCCTCCCTTCTCCTGAAAGACTCCCCCCTAACCGGTTTGGCCCTAGTTCCTGTGAAGTTAAGGACACTGCTGCTCTTCCTCGAGTCCCCACCTTAGCGGCTTCTCACGCCTTTCCCTGCTAAGCTTCGCCACTGTATTGCAGTGACAGAGGCACAGGCAGGTACTGCTGCTCCACAAAATGGGAGGCTGAGCTTTGAAAGGTCAGTGCTGGCTGGGCGCCGGCCTCCTGCCTGTCATCCCAGCACTTTGGGAAGCTGAGGCAGGTGGCTCACTTGAGGTCAGAGGTTCAAGACCAGCCTGGCCAACATGATGAAACCCTGTCTCTACTAAAAATACAAAAATTAGCTGAGTGTGGTGGCGCATGCCTGTAATCCTAGGTACTCGGGAGACTAAGGCAGGAGAACCGCTTCAACCTGGGAGGCAGAGGTTGCAGTGAGCCGAGATTGTGCCATTACATTCCAGCCTGGATGACAGAGTGAGGGTCTGTCTCAAAAAAAAATAATTAATAATTAATTAAAAGGTTAAGAAATTTGTCCCGGTTTACCCAGATAAGTTAGATCCAAGATCCTAACCCAGAGCCTCCATTATTCACTCATTCATGGAAATTCTTTAGGAAATGCCGCCCTTCCAGAGAATTCTATCTAAAACACGTACGCATAATTCTTTGTAAAGAAGTCTGACCTTTCTGCCCTGTCCTACTGTTTTTCACATGTAGAGTTTTGGTTAAAAGTATTCTTGTGCAGTGGTACAAATCCTACCCATAAAATGTCAGGGGGGTCAGCTGCCAAGTAAACCATGGTGGCATTTACCCACACGATGCCAGCCCCGCCCAGCCCTGGCTGGGAACCCGCGTGCTGGACACTACCATGCATGGTGGCATTTACCCACACGATGCCAGCCCCGCCCAGCCCTGGCTGGAAACCCGGGTGCTAGACACTACCATGCATGGTGGCATTTACCCACACGATGCCAGCCCTGCCCAGCCCTGGCTGGAAACCCGGGTGCTGGACACTACCATGCATGGTGGCATTTACCCACACGATGCCAGCCCCGCCCAGCCCTGGCTGGGAACCCGGGTGCTGGACGCCACCATGCAAAGGGCATGTGACAAATGGAAAATGCTCACATTTTTCTTTTTTTCAACTTTTATTTTAGAGTCAGGGGTATGTGTGCAGGTTTGCTGCCCGGTGTGTTGCCTGATGCTGAGGTTTGGAGTAAGAATGGACCCTTCTCTAGGCGGGGAGCATAGTAACCAAGGGGTGGATTTTCAGCCCTTCCCCTTCCCTCTCCCCACCTACACCCCCGGGAGTCCCCTGCGTCTGCTGCTCCCATCTTTGTGTCTGTGGGCACTCAGTGCTTAGCTCCCACTCATAAGTGAGAACATGGAGTGTCTGGTTTTCTGTTTCTGCATTTGCTTGCTTAGGATCATGGCCTCCAGCTACACCCATGTTGCTGCAAAGGACGTGATTTCATTCTTTTTTATGGCTGCATAGTATTCCACAGTATATAGGGACCACATTTTCTCATCATCAATGGGGATGACTTGACTTCTGAAACCCACCTGTGAAGACAGAGCTGTAAATATGAACCTGCCCCAGAAGCTTGATGAGCTTCTCAAGGAAAGCACACTGTCATACTCCCATTTGCACCACAGTGCTAACTCATGATTTTAAAAATAACAAACGCCATCAGAAGCTAGTTCTGAATTACAAATTTTCTCAACATTTGGCACAGTACCAGGTTTCTGGGTAGTTTGCCTTTGACAGCTTGAATAACCTAAGAATCTCAATATTTACATCTTTCATAAAGTTTTTTAAGAGTACATTTATAATATTGTCTGGGTGCAGTGGCTCACATCTGTAACCCCAGCACTTTGGGAGGCTGACGCAGGCGGATTGCTGAGCCCAGAAGTTCAAGACCAGCCTGGGCAACATGAAGAAACCCCGTCTCTACAGAAATTATAAAAATTAGCCAGGCATGGTAGTGCACGCCTGTAGTCCCAGCTACTCAGGAGCTGAGGTGGGAGGACAGCTTGAGCCCAGGGAAGCTGAGGCCTCAGTGATCCCAGATTGTGCTGTTGCATTCCAGCCTGGGCGACAGAACGAGACTCTGTCTCAAAAAAAGCGTTGGAATCCAAGTTCTTCCTTCACCTGAAGCACACCTCGCTCTGGGCTGTCCGTCACTTGCCTGGCCTTCTCTGCAGATTCAGTGTTTATTCTAGTTTTTACCTGAAATGACCAACTTGGCATGTTACAAAGGATATATGCATGCTCAGTAGTGCCAAGGGTGTCCCATGAACTTGAGTAAAACACACAGGTGCCTTGAGAAGGGACCCCGGACTGGGTATCTTTCCAGCCGGAACCTCAGTCTCCTCCAAATACAGTGACGAGGCCACCCTGGCACAGCTGCTGAGGGAGTCATGAGTGTGGAGGGTGAGGAGAATGGGAGGCCATCCTCATGGTCACCTCTGTCACAGCCAAGGGGGGACTTCTGCCCACATTCCCGTGCCGCCTCCTCCTGGCTTTCCTTCTGGAACTCAGTGGCGTGGACCGCCCTCTGTGGCGGAAGCTGAGTGGCGGGGCGTGTCCCTTCTGCCTCCAGCTCAGGGCACCGCCACCACTTTACTGGACAGGCCCATGTGGGAGAAGCGCCAGGTAATGTGGTTCAGTTTCGTGGACAGCTTGTGGGTCCTTGGGAGGGCAGTGCAGGCAGCATTCCCACCTGGACCCGGCCCCAGGCCTGAGTCTGCTTCTCTCAGGCCTCAGCGCCCACAGGCTTCTGCGGGAAGGGCCCACAGCGGGCCCTGCTCCTCCTGAGCCCACAGTGGACCATCGTTTCCACACCTCAACTCCTCGGAGTTGCACCGATCCCAGCCTCTCACCCGCGCCCACTACCGCAAACCTGAGAGGGAGGCCTTCCAAGGATGGGGTCAGCTGGTGCCAGGCTAAGGAGGAGGGAGCGAGACGCTGGGCCCAGTGGCTGGTGTGGATGTGATGCTTGGACAGCAGACGTGGCCGCGGACTGGAGTTGCTGGCCAGGCAGCTTTGGTTCACCTGTCAGGGAACCGGTGGGGACGGGGAGGTGGGCAGGGCTCGGCTGCAGATGCGAGGAGAGTAGGGACCTCCAGCCAGGCACACAGACATGGTCCAGGAAGCGTTAAGGCAGGTGTGGGGCCTGGCATGGGATGGAGGACGGAGCTGAGACTAGAAACAGACATTTTCAGAGACGAGGGTGTTGGAGGAAGGCTCACCGCTGTGCCGTGAGCTGCGGCCCAGACAGAGGCCACCTGGGGCTGGAGGGAGGCCCAGAAGCGAGGAGAAGGGTGGGGGCTGTGCCGTCACTTCGTCACGGGCTGTGTGTCTGGGGCTGCGTTGAGGCCGGCAGAGAGAGACAGACTTGTACCAAACTGCACCTCCTGTTGTACATTCTCGACTTTCCTGAGAAAGGGTCTGTGGGAACCACACCCCATGGCAGGTTCCTCCGTGGAGTCCAGTGGGCATCGGCCAGAGGACAGCACCGTCCCTCAGTGGACAGTGCCCGTGACTGCACAGCAGACACGCCTGGCCCGGGGGTCAGAAGCTCACTGCACGGGGTGGGTACTGACTTCAGCACAGGGAGCTGTTTAGGATTTGAGCAGAGAGATAACTGTCAGTGGCCTCACTGTCCTCACTGCCTCCCCCGCACACAGGCCTGGGGAGGGCGCCCATGCCCACACCCTGCCCTTCCCCCTCGGAGAAAGCCACGCCACAGAAAGCCGTCTCCTGGCCGGGGCTGGAGCCACCTGGTCATTGCCTGTCTGGACTCCAGCAGGAGTGGGTGCTGCCAGCTGTTTCTCACAGGCCCAGAACCCTGCTGAAAGGTGGCGCAGCGGCCACGAGGGGATGTCCCCCGGCCGCTCATGTTGGTGGCCCTCACCGTCCCTGAGACAGAGCCGGTCGTTTCTGATCACAGGTTTCCAGAGTCAGTGGTTTGCTGTGTTTGATGGGCATGCTCTGTTCTGAACAACTGAAAACATGGATACTGGACTCCAAGTGGGAGAGAAGGCGGGACACAGGGCAGGAAGCCAGAAACACAGAGGTGGCCTCTGCATGTGGACGTGGGTTTGGGTTACACAGAGGTGGCCTCTGCATGTGGACATGGGTTTGGGTTACACAGAGGTGGCCTCTGCATGTGGACGTGGGTTTGGGTTACACAGAGGTGGCCTCTGCATGTGGACGTGGGTTTGGGTTACACAGAGGTGGCCTCTGCATGTGGACGTGGGTTTGGGTTACACAGAGGTGGCCTCTGCATGTGGACGTGGGTTTGGGTTACACAGAGGTGGCCTCTGCATGTGGACGTGGGTTTGGGTTACACAGAGGTGGCCTCTGCATGTGGACGTGGGTTTGGGTTACACAGAGGTGGCCTCTGCATGTGGACGTGGGTTTGGGTTACACAGAGGTGGCCTCTGCATCTGGACGTGGGTTTGGGTTAGCTGGGAACCTGCGGCCGGGTCTCGGGGTGAGGAAGCCAGCTGGAAACAGGGAAGCAGCAGAGAGAGTGTGCGTTGACCCTGGGGCCAGCGCAGGAGGGGGACAGTCACACGGCGCACCAGTCACCAAGCTTGGCCCATGGGAGCCCTGGCCTGGGCCGCCCAGGAAGAGAGGCTGGACGAGGGCACTCGCTCGCCCAGGGCGCTGCTGCAGACCCGCCCTGCAGCCTGGTCTCCCTGGGGCTCTCAGGGGATGGGAAGCTATGCTGTTCCTTCCCTGGATGCAAAGTCAAGTTGTGTTCGAACAAGTCACCGTGTTGTTCAGGCAGCTCTTGTGGTGTTCCCCACCCTGCCTGTGACTGCCAACCTGTCCTGTTCATCCTCGCCACTCGGTGCCCCCAACCTGGAGAAAACCCAGCCAGGCCAGGCAAGAGCTGCACGCCGAGCAGGCAGGTGGTGCGTGTGGAGGAGCCTGGGGTTTGGGGTTCAGGCCCTCGTGGTGCGTATGGAGGAGCCTCAAGTTTAAGGAGCTCGTGTGTGTGGAGGAGCCTGGGTTTTGGGGTGCAGGCCCTCGTGAGTGCGTGTGGAGGAGCCTAGGTTTTGGGGTGCAGGCCCTCGTGAGTGCATGTGGAGGAGCCTGGGCTTTGGGGTGCAGGCCCTCGTGAGTGTGTGGAGGAGCCTGGGCTTTGGGGTGCAGGAGCTCCTGAGTGCATGTGGAGGAGCCTGGGGTTTGGGGTGCAGGCCCTCATGAGTGCATGTGGAGGAGCCTGGGCTTTGGGGTGCAGGAGCTCCTGAGTGCGTGTGGAGGAGCCTGGGGTTTGGGGTGCAGGCCCTCATGACTGCGTGTGGAGGAGCCTGGGGTTTGGGGTGCAGGCCCTCGTGAGTGCGTGTGGAGGAGCCTGGGGTTTGGGGTGCAGGAGCTCCTGAGTGCGTGGAGGAGCCTGGGGTTTGGGGTGCAGGCCTCATGAGTGCGTGTGGAGGAGCCTGGGGTTTTGGGGTGCAGGCCTCATGACTGCGTGTGGAGGAGCCTGGGGTTTGGGGTGCAGGCCCTCCTGAGTGCGTGTGGAGGAGCCTGGGGTTTGGGGTGCAGGCCCTCGTGAGTGCGTGTGGAGGAGCCTGGGGTTTGGGGTGCAGGCCCTCGTGAGTGCATGTGGAGGAGCCTGGGGTTTGGGGTGCAGGAGCTCCTGAGTGCGTGTGGAGGAGCCTGGGGTTTGGGGTGCAGGAGCTCCTGAGTGTGTGTGGAGGAGCCTGGGCTTTGGGGTGCAGGAGCTCCTGAGTGCGTGTGGAGGAGCCTGGGGTTTGGGGTGCAGGCCCTCGTGAGTGCATGTGGAGGAGCCTGGGGTTTGGGGTACAGGCCCTCGTGAGTGTGTGTGGAGGAGCCTGGGCTTTGGGGTGCAGGCCCTTGTGAGTGTGTGGAGGAGCCTGGGTTTTGGGGTGCAGGAGCTCCTGAGTGCGTGTGGAGGAGCCTGGGTTTTGGGGTGCAGGCCCTCGTGAGTGCGTGTGGAGGAGCCTGGGGTTTGGGGTGCAGGCCCTCATGAGTGTGTGTGGAGGAGCCTGGGGTTTGGGGTGCAGGCCCTCATGAGTGTGTGTGAAGGAGCCTGGGGTTTGGGGTGCAGGCCCTCGTGAGTGCGTGTGGAGGAGCCTGGGGTTTGGGGTGCAGGCCCTCGTGGATCCTACTCAGGAGCTTGCAGCCTGAATGCCAGAGCTTTTCTGAGATTATCTAAACCTGTGGGGTCCAGAAATTGGACTGGGAGTCTCACAAGGCCAGGCTCTTAGGGAGACTTTGAGTCCCACTTGGAGGCAAAGCCCCATGTCTGTTGAAGCATCTGCGCATATTGAAAAGCAGAGATGTGTCCATGTTGGTGTCTGTCTGCTCCCCCTGTCCGTCCCTCCTTCCCTCCGTCGCGTCCTCCCCACCCCCTTTTTAGGAGGCCCGAGTTAGCTGTGAGTCTCCACCCCGCGGGAATGGTCCCTCTGTCTTGGTTACCATCAGGAACAAAGGGCGGGCGGCTGCGTTCTGTGTGCAGCCCCATCAGCCTCGATTAAGTTCTCCAAGTGAGACACGGGCTTTCCACGGCGTGTCAGCGGTGCAGAGCAACCTCAATTAAACAGTCACTTGGGGGAGAGAGAAGGGAAGACGCCCTCCAAACAATGATCTCCTGTGTCCTGGCAACAGCCGAGCTTCACCTTCTCGAGGACCCTCCCACGCCGAGGATGGAGACACCTCCCTCCCTCCCTGGTGGGCGCCGGAGGGCAGGCACTGAGCCACTCCCTGAGCTGCGGCTTTCCCTGCACACGCTCAGCCTCTTGATGCCTGGATGCTAAATTACATCTGACATTTAATTTAAATGCACGGTGCCTTCATTCAGAAATAAACCCGCTGCCACAGCCGGGGCGTGCGCGGCATGGATTTTGTTCTTTCCGCCTGCTCTCCCGCTCTGACCCCATCCTCACTTCGTCCAGTGCGCACAGACTGGAATCGAGCCTGTCTCTACTCGGGATGTTGCCCTGCGACCCCATCCCCGAGCTTCTCTTCGCATGTCAGGATGTCTCCAGCTGCAATTTGTAACCAAGAAAGAAATCAATCGCTTGCTCCTGCAGCTGCACCTCCCCCAGCCCACTGCCAGGCGTTGGGAGCGTCCTCGGCCCCCCAGCTCACAGCAGCTCCCCTCCAGGATCTGTGAGGTTTTCCCAGAGGAGGGCAGGATGCTCACTGCTGAGGAGGTTCGTTAGGAGCCCCTGGTCGAGTGACCCTTTCTGTGCAGGTGAAACCCGTGGCCAGAGCATTCTCTGGCCTGACGGTGAGCTGTGGCCCGTCCAGGAGGATCAGCCGATGGCCCCAAGTGGGCCCAACCCCGACAGCAGCTGCACCCTGTGCCACTGCCGCGGTGTCCTTGGGAGGCAGACCCTGACAGAGCCACCTCAGGCGGGCTCCGGGCCGTTCCTTCCAGCTGCTTCCAAAGCAGCTCAGGAGTTCAGCACCGCGGGCCATGAAGACTCTCCTAGCAGCTTGCCGGGTACTCAGCCTGAGCCAGAGGGAAGGGCACACTGAAACCTCGGGAGTCTGACATTTTGAACTTACTTTCAGCTGCCAAAGCCTATTTCCAAAAGAAATCAGAGACGTTCCAATAAAGGCCAGCTACAACTGCCGTCTGCAGGCAGCCTTCTTAGTTGGCGAGAACCGCTCCCTCGATGTTGTAGGAGGTCCCCGGGGCTGGGTCTCCAGCAGCTGCTCAGTGCTTGCCTCTTCCTGCCTCTGGCAGGCGCTGGGGAAGCAGCTCACCCAGGTGTCGCCTTCCTGCTTCCCCAAGGAGCTGGCGGCAGGCTGGGACGTCCCGTCCACTGCGGGCAGCTCTCCCTCCAGGCCTCACTCCCTGCACCCGGCCAGCCCGATTCCCGTGGGGGAAGCCACAACCCAGAGATCTGATTGTTGGGCCAAACCCACAAAGAAACAAGAGAAAGGACACTGGTTTGGCTGCTCCCAAAAATCATCCTTTTTTCTCTAAATGGACATTCTCTAATAACAGGATATAATAAAAATTATGAAAAATAAGCAACCAACAAGTAAAATATACACATTGAGAAGAAGGACGAGGGCCACGTGCAACGTTGCAGGCCTGAGTGTGCAGGGCAAGCAGAGGAACGCACGTGGCCTCAGAATCACCAGGGAGCCCGCAGCTCAGGGACTCAGGCCTCAGAATCACCGGGGAACCCGCAGCTCAGGGACTCAGGCCTCAGAATCACCGGGGAACCCGCAGCTCAGGGACACAGGCCTCAGAATCACCGGGGAACCCGCAGCTCAGGGACTCAGGCCTCAGAATCACCAGGGAACCCGCAGCTCAGGGACTCAGGCCTCAGAATCACCGGGGAGCCTGCAGCTCAGGGACTCAGGACTCAGAATCACCAGGGAACCCGCAGCTCAGGGACTCAGGCCTCAGAATCACCGGGGAGCCCGCAGCTCAGGGACTCAGGCCTCAGAATCACCGGGAGCCCGCAGCTCAGGGACTCAGGCCTCAGAATCACCGGGAGCCCAGCTCAGGGACACAGGCCTCAGAATCACCGGGAACCCGCAGCTCAGGGACTCAGGCCTCAGGATCACCAGGGAACCCGCAGCTCAGGACTCAGGCCTCAGGATCACCGGGGAACCCAGCTCAGGACACAGGCCTCAGCATCACCGGGGAACCCGCAGCTCAGGGACACAGGCCTCAGGATCACCGGGGAACCCGCAGCTCAGGGACTCAGGCCTCAGGATCACCGGGGAACCCGCAGCTCAGGGACTCAGGCCTCAGAATCACCAGGAACCGGCAGCTCAGGGACTCAGGCCTCAGAATCACCGGGAACCCGCAGCTCAGGACTCAGGCCTCAGAATCACCGGGGAACCCGCAGCTCAGGGACTCAGGCCTCAGAATCACCGGGGAACCCGCAGCTCAGGGACTCAGGCCTCAGGATCACCGGGGAACCCGCAGCTCAGGGACTCAGGCCTCAGAATCACCGGGGAACCCGCAGCTCAGGGACTCAGGACTCAGGATCACCGGGAACCGGCAGCTCAGGACACAGGCCTCAGAATCACCGGGAACCCGCAGCTCAGGACTCAGGCCTCAGGATCACCGGGAACCCGCAGCTCAGGGACTCAGGCCTCAGAATCACCGGGAACCCGCAGCTCAGAGACACAGGCCTCAGAATCACCGGGAGCCCGCAGCTCAGGGACTCAGGCTCAGAATCACCGGGAACCCGCAGCTCAGGACTCAGGCCTCAGAATCACCGGGAACCCGCAGCTCAGGGACTCAGGCCTCAGGATCACCGGGAACCCGCAGCTCAGGGACTCAGGCCTCAGGATCACCGGGAACCCGCAGCTCAGGGACTCAGGCCTCAGAATCACCGGGAACCCGCAGCTCAGAGACACAGGCCTCAGAATCACCGGGAGCCCGCAGCTCAGGGACTCAGGACTCAGGATCACCGGGGAACCGGCAGCTCAGGGACACAGGCCTCAGAATCACCGGGGAACCCGCAGCTCAGGGACTCAGGCCTCAGGATCACCGGGGAACCCGCAGCTCAGGGACTCAGGCCTCAGAATCACCGGGGAACCCGCAGCTCAGAGACACAGGCCTCAGAATCACCGGGGAGCCCGCAGCTCAGGGACTCAGGCTCAGAATCACCGGGAACCCGCAGCTCAGGGACTCAGGCCTCAGAATCACCGGGGAACCCGCAGCTCAGGGACTCAGGCCTCAGGATCACTGGGAACCCGCAGCTCAGGGACTCAGGCCTCAGGATCACCGGGAACCCGCAGCTCAGGGACTCAGGCCTCAGGATCACCGGGAACCCGCAGCTCAGGGACTCAGGCCTCAGGATCACCGGGGAACCCGCAGCTCAGGGACTCAGGCCTCAGGATCACCGGGGAACCCGCAGCTCAGGGACTCAGGCCTCAGGATCACCGGGGAACCCGCAGCTCAGGGACTCAGGCCTCAGGATCACCGGGAACCGCAGCTCAGGGACTCAGGCCTCAGGATCACCGGGAACCGGCAGCTCAGGGACTCAGGCCTCAGGATCACCGGGAACCGCAGCTCAGGACTCAGGCCTCAGGATCACCGGGAACCGGCAGCTCAGGACTCAGGCCTCAGGATCACCGGGAACCGGCAGCTCAGGACTCAGGCCTCAGGATCACCGGGAACCGGCAGCTCAGGGACTCAGGCCTCAGGATCACCGGGAACCCGCAGCTCAGGGACTCAGGCCTCAGGATCACCGGGAACCCGCAGCTCAGGGACTCAGGCCTCAGAATCACTGGGAACCCGCAGCTCAGAGACACAGGCCTCAGAATCACCGGGAGCCCGCAGCTCAGGGACTCAGGACTCAGGATCACCGGGAACCGGCAGCTCAGGGACACAGGCCTCAGAATCACCAGGAACCGCAGCTCAGGGACTCAGGCCTCAGGATCACCGGGAACCGCAGCTCAGGGACTCAGGCCTCAGAATCACCGGGAACCCGCAGCTCAGAGACACAGGCCTCAGAATCACCGGGAGCCCGCAGCTCAGGGACTCAGGCTCAGAATCACCGGGAACCCGCAGCTCAGGACTCAGGCCTCAGAATCACCGGGAACCCGCAGCTCAGGACTCAGGCCTCAGGATCACCGGGAACCCGCAGCTCAGGACTCAGGCCTCAGGATCACCGGGAACCCGCAGCTCAGGGACTCAGGCCTCAGGATCACCGGGAACCCGCAGCTCAGGGACTCAGGCCTCAGGATCACCGGGAACCCGCAGCTCAGGACTCAGGCCTCAGGATCACCGGGAACCGGCAGCTCAGGACTCAGGATCACCGGGAACCCGCAGCTCAGGGACTCAGGCCTCAGGATCACCGGGAACCCGCAGCTCAGGGACTCAGGCTCAGAATCACCGGGAACCGCAGCTCAGGGACTCAGGCCTCAGGATCACCGGGAACCGCAGCTCAGGACTCAGGCCTCAGGATCACCGGGAACCCGCAGCTCAGGACTCAGGCCTCAGGATCACCGGGGAACCAGCTCAGGACTCAGGCCTCAGGATCACCGGGAACCCAGCTCAGGGACTCAGGCCTCAGGATCACCGGGAACCCGCAGCTCAGGACTCAGGCCTCAGAATCACCGGGAACCCGCAGCTCAGGACTCAGGCCTCAGAATCACCGGGAACCCGCAGCTCAGGACTCAGGCCTCAGAATCACCGGGAACCCGCAGCTCAGGACCCAGGCCTCAGAATCACGGGGAACCCTGCAGCTCAGGGACTCAGGCTCAGAATCACCGGGAACCCTGCAGCTCAGGGACTCAGGCCTCAGAATCACCGGGAACCCGCAGCTCAGGACTCAGGCCTCAGAATCACCGGGAGCCCGCAGCTCAGGGACTCAGGCCTCAGAATCACCGGGAGCCCCCAACTCAGGCACAGAGGCCTCGGCACATGCAGATTCCCACACTGCCTCGCCATCCTGCTCAACTACTCAGCAGACCAGGCAACTCAGTCTCAGAGATCTGCCTTTGATGGGATCCCCTGTTCTAAAAGCCCCTGAGGACTGTGGTGCGCGGGGAGGATTCTGATGTGTGGGGAGAACTGCAGTGTGGGTGGAGGACTCTGATGTGTTGGGAGGACTCTGGTGCGCGGGGAGTACTGTGGAGTGCGGTGAGGACTGCGGTGCATGGGGAGGAGTCTGGTGTGGGGGAGGACTGTGGCGTGTGGGGAGGACTGTGGTGTGCGGGGAGGACTGTGGAGTGCGGGGAGGACTTTGGTGTGCGGGGAGGACTGTGGAGTGCGGGGAGGACTGTGGTGTGGGGAGGACTGTGGTGTCGGGGAGGACTGTGGTGTCGGGGAGGACTGTGGAGTGCGGGAGGACTGTGGTGTGTGGGGAGGACTGTGGTGTGTGAGTTGGACTGTGGTGTGGGGAGGACTGTGGCGGGAGGACTGTGGTGTCGGGGAGGACTGTGGAGGCGGGAGGACTGTGGAGGACTGTGGAGTGGGGAGGACTGTGGCGTGTGGGGAGGACTGTGGCGTGTGGGGAGGACTGTGGTGTGGGGAGGACTGTGGTGTGGGGAGGACTGTGGCGTGTGGGGAGGACTGTGGAGGACTGTGGAGGACTGTGGTGTGTGGGGAGGACTGTGGGGGAGGACTGTGGAGTGCGGGAGGACTGTGTGTGGGGAGGACTGTGGAGGACTGTGGAGGACTGTGGGGGAGGACTGTGGTGGGAGGACTGTGGCGGGAGGACTGTGGCGTGTGGGGAGGACTGTGGAGGACTGTGGAGTGCGGGAGGACTGTGGCGTGGGGAGGACTGTGGTGTGGGGAGGACTGTGGAGGACTGTGGAGGCGGGAGGACTGTGGCGTGTGGGGAGGACTGTGGCGTGTGGGGAGGACTGTGGTGTGTGAGTTGGACTGTGGAGTGCGGGAGGACTGTGGCGTGTGGGGAGGACTGTGGTGTCTGGGGAGGACTGTGGTGTGGGGAGGACTGTGGAGTGCGGGGACTCAGGCCTCAGAATCACCGGGAACCCGCAGCTCAGGACTCAGGCCTCAGAATCACCGGGAACCCGCAGCTCAGGACTCAGGCCTCAGAATCACCGGGAGCCCGCAGCTCAGGGACACAGGCCTCAGAATCACCGGGAACCCGCAGCTCAGGACTCAGGCCTCAGAATCACCGGGAGCCCGCAGCTCAGGACTCAGGCCTCAGGATCACCGGGGAACCGCAGCTCAGGGACTCAGGCCTCAGGATCACCGGGGAACCGGCAGCTCAGGACTCAGGCCTCAGGATCACCGGGGAACCGCAGCTCAGGGACTCAGGCCTCAGGATCACCGGGGAACCGCAGCTCAGGGACTCAGGCCTCAGGATCACCGGGGAACCGGCAGCTCAGGACTCAGGCCTCAGGATCACCGGGAACCCGCAGCTCAGGGACTCAGGCCTCAGGATCACCGGGGAACCGGCAGCTCAGGGACTCAGGCCTCAGGATCACCGGGAACCCGCAGCTCAGGACTCAGGCCTCAGGATCACCGGGGAACCGGCAGCTCAGGACTCAGGCCTCAGGATCACCGGGAACCCGCAGCTCAGGACTCAGGCCTCAGGATCACCGGGGAACCGGCAGCTCAGGACTCAGGCCTCAGGATCACCGGGAACCCGCAGCTCAGGACTCAGGCCTCAGGATCACCGGGGAACCGGCAGCTCAGGACTCAGGCCTCAGGATCACCGGGGAACCGGCAGCTCAGGGACTCAGGCCTCAGGATCACCGGGGAACCGGCAGCTCAGGGACTCAGGCCTCAGGATCACCGGGGAACCGGCAGCTCAGGGACTCAGGCCTCAGGATCACCGGGGAACCGGCAGCTCAGGACTCAGGCCTCAGGATCACCGGGGAACCGGCAGCTCAGGACTCAGGCCTCAGAATCACCGGGAACCCGCAGCTCAGGACTCAGGCCTCAGGATCACCGGGGAACCGGCAGCTCAGGGACTCAGGCCTCAGGATCACCGGGAACCCGCAGCTCAGGACTCAGGCCTCAGAATCACCGGGAGCCCGCAGCTCAGGACTCAGGCCTCAGGATCACCGGGGAACCGCAGCTCAGGGACTCAGGCCTCAGAATCACCGGGAACCCGCAGCTCAGGACTCAGGCCTCAGGATCACCGGGGAACCGGCAGCTCAGGGACTCAGGCCTCAGGATCACCGGGGAACCGGCAGCTCAGGACTCAGGCCTCAGGATCACCGGGAACCCGCAGCTCAGGACTCAGGCCTCAGGATCACCGGGGAACCGGCAGCTCAGGACTCAGGCCTCAGGATCACCGGGAACCCGCAGCTCAGGGACTCAGGCCTCAGGATCACCGGGGAACCGGCAGCTCAGGACTCAGGCCTCAGGATCACCGGGGAACCGGCAGCTCAGGGACTCAGGCCTCAGGATCACCGGGGAACCGGCAGCTCAGGACTCAGGCCTCAGGATCACCGGGAACCCGCAGCTCAGGACTCAGGCCTCAGGATCACCGGGAACCCGCAGCTCAGGACTCAGGCCTCAGGATCACCGGGGAACCGCAGCTCAGGGACTCAGGCCTCAGGATCACCGGGAACCCGCAGCTCAGGACTCAGGCCTCAGGATCACCGGGGAACCGGCAGCTCAGGACTCAGGCCTCAGGATCACCGGGAACCCGCAGCTCAGGGACTCAGGCCTCAGGATCACCGGGAACCCGCAGCTCAGGACTCAGGCCTCAGAATCACCGGGAGCCCGCAGCTCAGGACTCAGGCCTCAGGATCACCGGGGAACCGGCAGCTCAGGACTCAGGCCTCAGGATCACCGGGGAACCGCAGCTCAGGGACTCAGGCCTCAGGATCACCGGGGAACCGCAGCTCAGGGACTCAGGCCTCAGGATCACCGGGGAACCGGCAGCTCAGGACTCAGGCCTCAGGATCACCGGGAACCCGCAGCTCAGGGACTCAGGCCTCAGGATCACCGGGAACCCGCAGCTCAGGACTCAGGCCTCAGGATCACCGGGGAACCGGCAGCTCAGGGACTCAGGCCTCAGGATCACCGGGGAACCGGCAGCTCAGGACTCAGGCCTCAGGATCACCGGGGAACCGGCAGCTCAGGGACTCAGGCCTCAGGATCACCGGGGAACCGGCAGCTCAGGACTCAGGCCTCAGAATCACCGGGAACCCGCAGCTCAGGACTCAGGCCTCAGGATCACCGGGGAACCGGCAGCTCAGGGACTCAGGCCTCAGGATCACCGGGGAACCGGCAGCTCAGGACTCAGGCCTCAGGATCACCGGGGAACCGGCAGCTCAGGGACTCAGGCCTCAGGATCACCGGGAACCCGCAGCTCAGGACTCAGGCCTCAGAATCACCGGGAACCCGCAGCTCAGGACTCAGGCCTCAGGATCACCGGGGAACCGCAGCTCAGGGACTCAGGCCTCAGGATCACCGGGGAACCGGCAGCTCAGGGACTCAGGCCTCAGGATCACCGGGGAACCGGCAGCTCAGGACTCAGGCCTCAGAATCACCGGGAACCCGCAGCTCAGGACTCAGGCCTCAGGATCACCGGGAACCCGCAGCTCAGGACTCAGGCCTCAGGATCACCGGGGAACCGGCAGCTCAGGACTCAGGCCTCAGAATCACCGGGAACCCGCAGCTCAGGACTCAGGCCTCAGAATCACCGGGAGGACTGTGTGGGGAGGACTGTGGCGTGTGGGGAGGACTGTGGAGGCGGGAGGACTGTGGCGTGTGGGGAGGACTGTGGCGGGGAGGACTGTGGAGGACTGTGGCGTGGGGAGGACTGTGGCGTGCAGGGAGGACTGTGGTGTGGGGAGGACTGTGGCGCGGGAGGACTGTGGAGTGCGGGAGGACTGTATGCAGGGAGGACTGTGGCGTGGGGAGGACTGTGGTGTGCGGGAGGACTGTGGCGCAGGGAGGACTGTGGCGCAGGGAGGACTGTGGGACTGCAGGGAGGACTGTGGTGTCTGGGGAGGACTGTGGCGTCTGGGGAGGACTGTGGAGTCGGGGAGGACTGTGGAGGACTGTGGGCGTGGTGGGGAGGACTGTGGAGGACTGTGGAGGACTGTGGAGTGCGGGAGGACTGTGGCGTGTGGGGAGGACTGTGGCGTGCAGGGAGGACTGTGGAGGACTGTGGTGTGGGGAGGACTGTGGAGGACTGTGGAGTGTGGGGAGGACTGTGTGGGGAGGACTGTATGCAGGGAGGACTGTGGCGTGCAGGGAGGACTGTGGAGGACTGTGGCGTGGGGAGGACTGTGGTGTCTGGGGAGGACTGTGGTGCGGGAGGACTGTGGAGTGCGGGGAGGACTGTGGCGTCTGGGGAGGACTGTGGAGGACTGTGGAGGACTGTGGTGTGTGGGGAGGACTGTGTGGGGAGGACTGTGGTGTGTGAGGACTGTGGCGTGTGGGGAGGACTGTGTGTGTGGGGAGGACTGTGGAGTGCGGGAGGACTGTGGTGTGTGGGGAGGACTGTGGCGTGGGGAGGACTGTGGAGGACTGTGTGTGCGGGAGGACTGTGGAGTCGGGGAGGACTGTGGTGTGTGGGGAGGACTGTGGCGTGTGGGGAGGACTGTGGAGGACTGTGGAGCGGGGAGGACTGTGGTGTGTGGGGAGGACTGTGGAGTGCGGGAGGACTGTGGAGGACTGTGGAGGACTGTGGCGTGTGGGGAGGACTGTGGCGTGTGGGGAGGACTGTGGAGGACTGTGGAGTGCGGAGGACTGTGGCGTGGGGAGGACTGTGGCGTGTGGGGAGGACTGTGGTGTGCGGGAGGACTGTGGAGGCGGGGCGGACTGTGGCGTGTGGGGAGGACTGTGGAGGACTGTGGAGGACTGTGGAGTGCGGGAGGACTGTATGCAGGGAGGACTGTGGCGTGGAGGACTGTGGTGTGGGGAGGACTGTGGCGGGAGGACTGTGGCGTGTGGGGAGGACTGTGGCGTGTGGGGAGGACTGTGGCGTGTGGGGAGGACTGTGGAGGACTGTGGAGGTGCGGGGAGGACTGTGGCGTGTGGGGAGGACTGTGGCGTGTGGGGAGGACTGTGGAGGACTGTGGAGTCACCCAGGACTGTGGCGTGTGGGGAGGACTGTGGCGTGCAGGGAGGACTGTGGCGGGGAGGACTGTGGAGTGCGGGTGGACCGTGGCGTGTGGGGAGGACTGTGGCGTGTGGGGAGGACTGTGCGTGCGGGAGGACTGTGGTGTGCGGGAGGACTGTGGTGTCTGGGGAGGACTGTGGTGTCTGGGGAGGACTGTGGAGCGGGGAGGACTGTGGCGTCTGGGGAGGACTGTGCGGGAGGACTGTGGCGTGTGGGGAGGACTGTGGTGTGTGAGTTGGACTGTGGAGTGTGGGGAGGACTGTGGTGTGTGGGGAGGACTGTGGTGGGGAGGACTGTGGTGTGTGGGGAGGACTGTGGCGTGGGGAGGACTGTGGAGGACTGTGGTGTGCGGGAGGACTGTGGAGGGGAGGACTGTGGTGTGTGGGGAGGACTGTGGCGGGAGGACTGTGGCGGGAGGACTGTGGTGTGGGGAGGACTGTGGTGTCTGGGGAGGACTGTGGCGTGCGGGAGGACTGTGGCGTGTGGGGAGGACTGTGGTGTGTGAGTTGGACTGTGGAGCGTGGGGAGGACTGTGGTGTGGGGAGGACTGTGGAGGACTGTGGAGTGGGGAGGACTGTGGCGTGTGGGGAGGACTGTGGTGCGGGAGGACTGTGGAGTGCGGGCGGACTGTGGCGGTGGGGAGGACTGTGGCGTCTGGGGAGGACTGTGGCGCAAGGGAGGACTGTGGCGCGGGAGGACTGTGGCGTGGGGAGGACTGTGGCGTGGTGGGGAGGACTGTGGCGTGGGGAGGACTGTGGAGGACTGTGGAGTGCGGAGGAGGACTGTGGCGTGTGGGGAGGACTGTGTGGGGAGGACTGTGGAGGACTGTGGCGTGTGGGGAGGACTGTGGCGGGGAGGACTGTGGAGTGGGAGGACTGTGGCGCAAGGGAGGACTGTGGTGGGGAGGACTGTGGCGTGCGGGAGGACTGTGGTGTGCGGGAGGACTGTGGTGTCTGGGGAGGACTGTGGAGTGCGGGAGGACTGTGGTGTCTGGGGAGGACTGTGGCGTGTGGGGAGGACTGTGGTGTGTGAGTTGGACTGTGGAGTGTGGGGAGGACTGTGGTGTGGGGAGGACTGTGGAGTGCGGGAGGACTGTGGTGTGTGGGGAGGACTGTGGCGTGGGGAGGACTGTGGAGGACTGTGGTGCGGGGAGGACTGTGGTGCGGGGAGGACTGTGGAGTGCGGGAGGACTGTGGCGTGTGGGGAGGACTGTGGTGTGGGGAGGACTGTGGTGTGGGGAGGACTGTGGTGGGGAGGACTGTGGCGTGGGGAGGACTGTGGCGTGGGGAGGACTGTGGCGCGGGAGGACTGTGGTGTCTGGGGAGGACTGTGGAGTGCGGGAGGACTGTGGTGTCTGGGGAGAACTGTGGTGTGCGGGAGGACTGTGGTGGGGAGGACTGTGGTGTGTGAGTTGGACTGTGGAGTGTGGGGAGGACTGTGGTGTGTGAGTTGGACTGTGGAGTGTGGGGAGGACTGTGGTGTGTGGGGAGGACTGTGGAGTGCGGGAGGACTGTGGAGGCGGGAGGACTGTGGCGTGTGGGGAGGACTGTGGTGTCTGGGGAGGACTGTGGAGTGCGGGGAGGACTGTGGCGTGTGGGGAGGACTGTGGCGCGGGAGGACTGTGGCGTGGGGAGGACTGTGGCGTGGGGAGGACTGTGGAGTGCGGGGAGGACTGTGGCGTGTGGGGAGGACTGTGGCGTGTGGGGAGGACTGTGGAGGACTGTGGAGTGCGGGGAGGACTGTGGCGTGTGGGGAGGACTGTGGCGTGTGGGGAGGACTGTGGAGGACTGTGGAGTGCGGGAGGACTGTGGTGTGTGGGGAGGACTGTGGCGTGCGGGGAGGACTGTGGAGTGCGGGGAGGACTGTGGCGTGTGGGGAGGACTGTGGTGCGTGTGGGGAGGACTGTGGTGTGGGGAGGACTGTGGTGTGCGGGAGGACTGTGGTGTCTGGGGAGGACTGTGGAGTGCGGGGAGGACTGTGGTGTCTGGGGAGGACTGTGGCGCGGGAGGACTGTGGAGGACTGTGGCGTGTGGGGAGGACTGTGGTGTGAGTTGGACTGTGGAGTGTGGGGAGGACTGTGGTGTGTGGGGAGGACTGTGGAGTGCGGGGAGGACTGTGGTGTGTGGGGAGGACTGTGGCGTGTGGGGAGGACTGTGGAGGACTGTGGTGCGGGGAGGACTGTGGTGGGGAGGACTGTGGAGTGCGGGAGGACTGTGGCGTGGGGAGGACTGTGGTGTGGGGAGGACTGTGGTGTGCGGGGAGGACTGTGGCGTGTGGGGAGGACTGTGGCGTGTGGGGAGGACTGTGGCGTGCGGGGAGGACTGTGGTGTCTGGGGAGGACTGTGGAGTGCGGGGAGGACTGTGGTGTCTGGGGAGAACTGTGGTGTGCGGGGAGGACTGTGGCGTGTGGGGAGGACTGTGGTGTGTGAGTTGGACTGTGGAGTGTGGGGAGGACTGTGGTGTGTGGGGAGGACTGTGGCGTGTGGGGAGGACTGTGGTGTCTGGGGAGTACTGTAGTGTATGGGTTGGACTGGGGTGTGCAGGGAGGACTGTGGTGTGTAGTGGGGGCCCATGGTCTCCATGTTTCTGGCATCCATGCTGAGTGCACCTGCAGCCCAGGTAGAACCTTTGCGATGGTCACATCAAGGTGTGCATCTTCCCATGTTTGGTTTGATTCACTGTCTGCCTGGCAATGGGTAGGAACCAGATAACTGGGTGATCTTTTCTGCTTTATCAGCTCCGTCTCTGGTGAGCATTTCTCTCTGTCCACACGGTTCTGGAACATACAAAAGATGCTCACATTGAGAACGAAGCCGTGGCCTCCAGCCCACCCTGCCGATGCAGGCACTCACCCCTCCTCTGCCCAGAGACCAGACATTTTGGGGAGATAAATATCAGGACTGAGAAGGAGCAGGTGGTGGGGAGAAGAGGGGTGAGCATTGTGGGAGGAGGCCAGCACTGTGCATCCCGTCCTCCCCCAACCTGCCCACACAGCCCACCTCATCCTCCCCTACACCTGCCCCCATAGCCCAACCTGTCGCCCCCACTCCTGCCCCCACAGCCCACACCATCCTCCCCACTCCTGCCCCCACAGCCCACCCCTGCCTCCCCCACACCTGCCCCCACAGCCCACCCTGTCCTCCCCACTCCTGCCCCCACAGCCCACCCCATCCTCCCACCACACCTACCCCCACAGTCCACCCTGCTCTCTCCCACTCCTGCCCCCACAGCCCACCCCATCCTCCCCCACACCTGCCCCCACAGCCCACCCCTGCCTCTCCCACTCCTGCCCCCACAGCCCACCCCATCCTCCCCACTCCTGCCCCCACAGCCCACCCCGAACTCCCCACACCTGCCCCCACAGCCCACCCCTCCTCCCACCACACCTACCCCCACAGTCCACCCTGCTCTCTCCCACTCCTGCCCCCACAGCCCACCCCATCCTCCCCCACACCTGCCCCCACAGCCCACCTCATCCTCCCCACTCCTGCCCCCACAGCCCACCCCATCCTCCCCCACACCTGCCCCCACAGCCCACCTCATCCTCCCCACTCCTGCCCCCACAGCCCACCCCATCCTCCCCCACACCTGCCCCCACAGCCCACCTCATCCTCCCCACTCCTGCCCCCACAGCCCACCTCATCCTCCCCCACACCTGCCCCTACAGCCCACCCCATCCTCCCCCACACCTGCCCCCACAGCCCACCCTGTCCTCCCCACTCCTGCCCCCACAGCCCACCCTGTCCTCCCCACTCCTGCCCCCACAGCCCACCCTGTCCTCCCCCCACACCTGCCCCCACAGCCCACCGCAGCTCTCTCAGCCCTGCACTCCTCTGGAGCAGTCTTTACAGTGAGAGGGTGGAAGAGTCCCTGGAAAAGCCTTTCACCGAGTGGATGACGGGGTGGCTCTGTGATGACCTGGGCTGGGACATACAGAAGGACTCCAGGAGCTCTGGAGTCTGCCCGGGGGCAGCCATTGCTGACCGTATGAGCTCCAGCCCTTTCACCCCATTTCTTCCCCTGAGAGACACTGGGGTGGTCACTCGGGTGCCGTCTTGGTCTCTACATCTTAGCTCTGTGCAAGGGGAGCATCATGACCAGCCTCAGATGCAGGACGGAGGGTCTCAGAGGCACCTCTCAGACACCCCCAGTCCTGGTCAAGAAGGCGCCGCCTGGAGGGGACCCACAGTTCGTGGTAGTGAGCGAGGTGACAGCCCCCATGGCCCCTCAGAGATGCCGGGGGCTGGGTGAGGCCGCAGTGAACTCCCAGGGGCTGAGGGGGAGCCCGAGTCGTTTGATAGAAGCCTGTGAACCACTCTGTTGCTGTTTCTTCGGGCTGGATGTGCCTGAGTGATGGGGATGGTGGGAATCGAGGCTTCCCCTCCGCGTGGCTCCGCGTCCGCCAGGCAGACACGCCTGTCTTCGGAGGCCCACCCGCACCCTCCCCGGTCTGCACGCGTTCTGATTTAAATGTGAAAGGGCAGATGCTTACTACTTTCTAACATACAAAAGCAGGCCCACTCTCCTAACTTAAATTCAGGCTCTAGATGACGATATTGTAACTATTTATGTTTTAAATAACATTATTTTAAATAATTCGGGAGGGTTGGCTTGTTCTGGCATGGGGGGTTGGCTTGGTGTGAAGAGGAGGGGGATGGCTTGGTCCAAGGAGGAAGGGGGGGTGGTTGCTCCGAGGAGGCGGGGGTTGCTCTGAGGAGGCGGGGGGGGTGCGTGTTGCTCTGAGGAGGTGGGGGGTTGCTGAGGAGGCGGGGTGGGGTGATGGTTGCTCTGAGGAGGCGGGGGATTGCTCTGAGGAGGCGGGGTGGGGTGATGGTTGCTCCGAGGAGGTGGGGGGTTGCCCCGAGGAGGCGGGGTGGGGGTTGCTCCGAGGAGGGGGGCGGTTGCTCCGAGGAGGGGGGGGCGGTTGCTCGCTCCGACTGTGACTTAGACACACCTTTAGCCTCCAGATCACACCTGCCTCGACTTCCTCTTTCCCTTATTGCTCCTTTCAGCAGCATCTGAAACGGAGAGTTTATTTGATTATGGTTTCCTCTCTGACAAAGTACATGGTGTTCTAACCTCTCGTGCAGAGGGAACAAAGTGGCCCATGGGTTTTCCAATATTTTGGCCCTTGCTCAGGCGAATGGAACTTTCAGAAAAGCAGGGAGAGAGAGTGGCTCTGATTATAATCCGAGAAGCCGATGAGTCCATCAGAACGTGGTTCCTGGGATCCCGTGGGCCTCGGGCACCGAGGTGATTCTGAGCTTTGCTGGAAAGAACCGAGGTGATTCCGAGGTTTGCTGGAAAGAAGCCAGCGCCCGGCAGGCCAGGATTCTCCACCTCTCATTAGCTCCTGGATTGTTTGAAAGAAAAAGCGTGATTAGGAGCCTCTTGGAAGCTCCCGCCACACCTTGGAGCCCTCTCTGGGCTCCAACTCCTATTTCAGTTGCACTGCGTGTTTCACCCGCCCCGGGCACTACCCGCCCCCACCCCAGAGGACGGCCGTGGCACCTTGAAGTCATCCCCCGCTGGGATGTCAGGCTCCCGCGTTGCCATGGACGGAGGGAGCTGGAGCCGAAGCAATTCGACCTTGCTGGCTCTCCGGGGGCTTTTCTGAGGCTGGGCACTGATAGGTTATGTTTTGTGCCCTACAAGAAGCTGGTGTCCAGGGGAAGTGTCACATTGGCTGTTATTATTATCCATGATGCTAACTCTGCTTCTGGGCAATGGAATCAAGGTAGCTCACCCTTTAAAAAGCAAAGTGGGTGCATGTGTACAGCAGGGTGAAACAAAGTGATCAGAAGCACAGGGAGGAAGGGTCCCTTGGCCCAATCAGCCGATAAAAGCTAAACACATGTAGATGTAGAAAAATGATGGAAATCTCCAGCTGTACTAACAGTGAAGGCCAAACAGTCCCAGTGACTCTGCAGCCTGGACCCTGGCTCGCTCTGGCTTCTGGAAAAGGAAGTGGTCACCGGAAAGCTGCTCTGTCTTGGTGGGAGCCGTGGGTGAGCATGCAGGGAGGGGTGGAGTGAGTGGTGGAGGAGCTCAGGCCTCCTCGTGGTCACCTTGGGAGGTGGCCTGTTCTCCACCATCAGAGCCAAAGCACATCCACGTCTGAGTCCTACAAAAGCACTATGGTGACACCAGGGCTGAGCCGTGCGCATGATATGGCCGCAATTAGCATCCTTCCTGATTGGGCATTTGATTCCATAACAGCCTTGTCCGGTCACACCTGGGGAGAAAGAGCCCTCCGAGCGTCCCGGAGGCCATTCACGTTGAGAAGGCAGAGGTGTCCCTCCGCCTGTATGGTGACTGTCAGAGCTCGGGAGGACTGTTTTCACAACACTCCAGAATACCACCCTCAGTTCCTTGCTGGCACTCTCACATCTTTTACAGGAGACACTCTTTTCCTCCCCTCACGAAACAGTCAGATACAATGCAGGTGCTCCTGGGGGAGGTGCCCGAGGTACAAAGCCCTCGCCTCAATCCCGTCTCCAAAGGCAGCAAGACTACAGAGGCTGGTGCCGGGGTGAGAGAGGGATCGGGAAGAGGCGTTTACTGGCCTCCCTGGGGCTGCCCAGCCGACAGCACATCTGCTGCTCTTCATATCTGCATCCAGCTGCTGGTGTTTAGGCGATTTGGAGGCAGGAAGTTTCAGCCAAGGCTGAGAGCCATGGCGTTCGCTTTAATCTCTAGAACATCGAGGATTAGCTGTGCGACCTTGGGCGAGTCCCTCCCAGGCTGTGGCTCTTCATCTCCGCAGCAGTTTGTGGAGAAAGGCCTGTCTCCCTATCTCACAGGGATTTGGGGACAAGAAATGAAAACCGATGTGGAAACCACTCAAAGCTCCTTGGAATAAAGATACTATCTAAATTGCAGGAGCCTATGGAAAAAGCCCTAATGCGAAGATAAATCTGAAAATCAAATCCTTCGGGAGCTCTTGCTGCTGGGCTGCACCCCCCTCTCCCGACTCTTCTCCATGTCCCTCGAAACCAAAGGCACGGGGGTGTGCTGGCGGCTAGTCCAGTAGCCCTAATTTCAGCTGTGAGCTTCCTAAGAACAGGATGCCCCTACCCCTTCGTGGAACTACAAATAATGCATAAAAACCCTAAAACACATGTCCAGAAACAGCACGGAGCTCCGATTTCTCCTGTGATGAGTCGTGATGATGACTTCGAAGCCTATAATGTCAACGACCCAGTGATTTTACTCAAAATGAAAAAGCATGGGTTTGGTCCTAAGCGTCAGCTCGGGGTGCATGTGAGTGACCCAGCATTGGCTGCCCCAGAAACAGCCCAAGACCAACACCTGCTGGCAGCCTGCACCCTCCCACTGCCCTGACTGCTGGCTGAGAGCAGAGGAGCCTCCAGGCTGAGAAACTTCACAGGGTCCCAAATGAGCCCCTAGTCCTTCCCTGCCCTCCCCGCTCCACTCCCCTGCTGATTCATGCCAGGTTCCAGCTCTCAGCCCCACTCCCCAGAGCCTCTCTGCCCTCTGGGGTGGTGGGAGAGACATGGAATTCAGATGCCAGCAGTGTTGAGTGTCAGCCTTCCTAGAGCACATGGACACACTGCCCAGGCCACGTGGAGCTGACTGCATGTGGCCACGTTCCTGCTGATTCTCAGCTGCCTGTGAGGTCCTTATTCTAATAGATGCTCCAAAAGAAACATAACACCAAGAGGGCTTAATAGTGTTTAAAAGTGAAGCTTTGGTGACAATATATAATTTCAATAAAACAGCTATCCGCAAGAGCAGGGGGGCCCTTTAGAGCACAGGGAGGTGGATGAGAAGAGCAGAGGGTGAATGGCAGAGCCCTCTCTTCTGACCAAGGCGCCCTGGGAGCCGCTGTCCCTCCTGCTGCTGTGGGCCTGGTCGAGCCCCAAGAGCCCCTCAGAGCATCCTCCCTCCCCTCAGATGCCAGGTCCTCCCGAGTAGGTGGTAGTGTTTGTAAATTGACGCAGCGAGCTAATTCCGAGTCAGGCTGTCCCAGACCTTCTAAGCCGGTTTCGTGGCGGCGGTGGCTGGCCCTCCAGCCAGCACCCACAATGCTGTAAACACTCCTGAGGACCAGGCCCTTCCCCAGAGGAGGGGCTGCCATGCCCAGCCCCCATTCTGGTGAAAGCAAACCCCTTCCTATAGGAGAACACTCTCCAGCTTAACTCAGGACAGGGAGTATGAATGAGAGCGCCTGGGCCCAGAGAAGCAAGGCCAGGGGCCTGGGGACTTGCTGGTGGGATCCTTGCCTGAAAGGGGATGACCAGGAAGCTCAGCTCTCCTGCGTGCACCCCCTGCCTGGGTGTCATGCTCAGCTTCCATTGGAGATGAGGCTGCATGGTCGGAGAGCCTCAGGCTCCTGCCTGTGGGGCTCACTCACGGACTCGTGCTCTCCAAGCCCAGCGCACCCAGGTGCCCTCCAAGCCCAGCGCACTCAGGCTCCCAGATCAGCTGAGGTCATGCTGAGGCTCAGCAAACAGCCTGCAAACCACGGACACAGAGGAACACTGCTGGGAGCCGCGTCCACACAGGCCTGGCTGGGACGAGCTTGGGTTTCTGGCCCTCGGACAGGAGAGTGAGCTCACCAGGCTGTCTGGTAAGGGAGACACATGAAGATAAAATCGGGGAGCGACGTGGTGTGTGTGCCAAGCCTTCGTGAAATACGTGTCAAATTACTTCTTAAATGAATGTGTGAAATAAATACAGCTGGAACCAGGACGTAGTTCACTTCTGTTTATCCAAGACGCCCGGTGTGACTTCTTGCTGGGGTTTCTTCTGACTGAGAAGACGCGTTGCCCCGGGAGGCTCGGGAAGCCTCTGCAAAGGGCACCTGAAGCTGGAACACATTTATTCTACCCTTTAAAAATGTCATCCCCATCCCAGCAGGACAGAGAGGAGCTTTGCATTTACAGAGGGAAACTGTTACCCCTTGGCTCCAAAACCAATATGTGTCCAGTCTGGCACTGGCGGAACGTTACCTCCTCCAACTTTCTCTCTCGACACGGAGGGACCTGTGCGTAAGGTGTGGGTGAGAGTGCCATCCGTGAAAGAGCAGGAGATACGAGGCTTCGGCCAGGGGAGGATGCTGAGCCTCCCGCTCAAGGACGGGCCCCGTCCACATTCCCCAAGCCCTCTATGTGCGGCTCTGCGTAAGTCAGCATGGGGGGCCGGACAGAGGACCACAGCCCGGGTGGATTAAACAGCAGACAGGTCTGTTCTCCCAGCTCCGACAGTCCCGGATGAAGCTGTGGGGGGCGGGGTGGGCTCTCCTGGGCTTGTGGACGCATCTTTTCCCTGCTGTCCTCACACGGCTTTCTCCCAGTCCGGCCCCGGGCATCTCCCCCTTCTCACAAGGACCTTCCTTAGCTCCTTGGAGGCCCTGTCTCCAAATACAGGCTCATGGGGGTCAGGACTTCGACGAATGGATTTGGGGGTCGCAATTCAGTCTATAACACCCTCTAAAACTGCAAGGCCAGAGTTCAACCTGAATCCCATCCAGACTGAAGCCTGGAACACAGAGGCCTTCTGGCTAAGAGCCGCCTCCTTTGAATCATGGTGGGAAAGGGAGAGTTCCCAAGGACTGGCACGACCAGGTGAGGCACCCCAGCCAGGGACACTTGGGCTACCACTGGTGGCAATGCTGGAGCAGTGGGGCAGGACCAGGACACACGCTCTGCTCCATGGCATGAGATCCAAGGTGGGTGTTTGGGAACGGGGCCCACCCCCAGCAGCCACGGACCCTCCCTTGAGGCCTATCTGGCGCGTCACCTTCAGCTCAGAAGGGCCTGGAGAATCTTGGGCAGCTTCTCTTCCAGGCGGCTGGGGTCATGTGCTGGTCACTATTAGCACGTGAGATTCAGCTCCCACCCTGAGTCATAGGGACTCCTTTACTGAGAAGGCGCTCAGCCACTGCCTGGCAGGAGGATGGTGACCACAGGCCCACCTGCTCCCATGTTTGCTGTGCGTCTCCCACAAAACAGCACTGAGTCACTAAGGAAGACAGTGCCCTGAGGAGCGTAGAATCCAGCCAGGAGGCGAATCATGTTCTGTCATTCAACGTGTTTTGATGCCATTCAATCCCTTCATATTTTGGTTTTTTTTGAGATGGAGTCTGGCTCTGTGGCCCAGGCTAGAGTGCAGTGGCACGACCTTGGCTCACTGCAACTTCCACCCCCTGGTTCAAGCGATTCTCCTGCCTCAGCCTATCGAGTACTTGGGACTATGGGCATGTGCAACCATGCTCAGCTAATTTTTGGGGTTTTTAGTAAAGATGGCGTTTCACCACATTAGCAGCCAGGATGGTCTCGATCTCCTGCCCTCATGATCCACCCACCTCAGCCTCCCAAAGTGCTGGGATTACAGGCATGAGCCACCGCGCCCCGCCAATCCCTTCATGTTTTTAACAGTACTTTTTAAAATAGGCGTCCATTTATTTTAGCCCCAGCTGCCTTTTTGAGAAAGCTCACTTAGTTTCAAACAACCTAATCATTTCCGGGGGCAGCTTCAAGCCTTCATTTTCTAAACCAGCTCAGCGTCGTGTGCATCCTGGGGCCTCTGCAGTCAGTTGAGTGTGGACGCAGGTAAGATGAAGTCAGGTGCGCTCCGGGCTGCTCTCTACTGACCTGCACTCTGGATGCACAGCACACGGTCAGAGCTGGCTGCTCCCGCTGCGTCCACAGGCGCAGTCCGTGGGGCTGCTTTACAGAAGGCACTTGTCAGTTTAGTCCAAAACAACACATTTGCTGGATTATCCACCACATTCAGGCAAGGGGCGCTTGGGCGGTCTATTTAGTCAAAATGGCTGGGGTGGCCTTGCGTGTGAACACGGAGCTTAGCCGGCTGAGCCGCGGGAGCAACATGGGACTGCGGCCTCGAGAGCCGTGTTCAGCCGTGCGCGCGGCACTGCCAGCATGTCTTGGAGGCGGGTCCGCCAAGCCAGGTGCTCTCCGGTGCCAGCCACGCCACTAACCACGCCGTGGCAGCCGGCATCACAGCCACAGTTCTTTTGGGGAGAGGGGACCACTGCCTCGAGGCCGTAAGCCATTGCTGTTTAATAGTCTGGTTGTGTATGTGCGTTTCCTCCATGGAACTTGCCTCCCAGGCCGGCGCCAGCATCGGGAAGCGCAGGCGCGTGGCCAAGTATGAGGCCTGGCGTGGGTTTGCCTCTGGCTGGCTGCCCTGCTGGTCCTGGGTTCATCCATAGACACGGGTGGGATTGAATGTGGGGTCCCCATGGCCCTTACAGTCCCAGGTTGTCCTAACAGTTTTGTGTGGTCACTTTGAAGCCAAATGAAAATGGTTTGACTCCAGATGTAAGTACAGCCTCTAAGTAACGCTTCAGCAAGGTGGGGGCAGAGTTAAGAACAGAGTGTTTGTTTGGGGAGTCTTGGCTGAATCACCACTTAGTCTCTGGGATGTTTCTAAAATGTTTGTTCATCTCTGGGGCTAGAAGATGTTGAAATTGTTTCTTTGCCTTCCCTTTTCCATCTATTACAAATCCAAAGAGCGGAAATTTGCTATAAAGGTAGACTCATCCCGCTCAAGCATGCTTGCTCCTGAAGTTGTATATAAATCTTGTTTTAAAAGCTGAACTGGGATTTCCTGGAGCAAACATTGATGGTGACTGCCCTGGAATTGTGTGACTGTGCTGGGTGCGTGGGACAGAGAAGAGTGACACAGTCCCTGTCCCTGGGAGGCCTCGTGAGCTCCTGTGTTCGTTCCCTCCTCAGGTTCCGTGCTGAGCATCTGCATATGCAGATAGGGTTCTCGTGGACGCACAGCTCACGTTGTGAGCAGGCAGTTGTCACCCGATGCAGCCAGGCTGTGACAGAGCTTTCCACCGGGGCAGACACTCAGGAAGGCGCCTCGATTACCTTCCCAGGAACTCAGGGTGGGCCTGGCAGAGCAGCTGATGTGTGGGCAAGGTCTTGCATGCTAAGAAGTGATTTGACCACTGGATGAGGTTGGTAGGAGCTTCTCAGTGGGGGCAGTGCAGAGGTGAAGTCATCAGTGAGCCTGCTGTCCTAGGCTGCTGGGAACCGCAGGGGGTTACATGAATGAGACACGACCCCTTGTCCAGGGCTGCGAGCTCAGGAAACCACGTGCAGCGCCTCCATTTTCTCTTCAGAGCAGGACATGAGCTCACCTGCCACAAAAGAGGGGGTTGGCATTCGGAGGGGAGCTGGGAAGAAGGGAAGTCCTACTCATTCCTGTAGTTCCTACGAGGAATGAGCGGGAGGATGAGCGAGTGGAAGAGCTGCCGGGCCCCCGGCAGGAGCCATGCCGCAGGCAGAGCCCTCACGCTGTGGCTTCGCACCTCTCCGCCACGCGCCCAGGCGGGGAGCACCCAAGGTCTGCAGAGCGGGTCTGTGGTGAGGAATGTTGGGGGGTCGGCTCTGTCCCCCGGGTGGGCTGAGTGCTGTTTTAAAGACCCTGCTGCGGTCATGATCACCTCCTCACTATACCGTGTACGACTCCACCCACTGGTACCCTTCATCGTGACGCGATCTCCTGCGTTTTAAGAGTATTTTCACGGCGGATGGAGGGAGAATGGCCCAGCCTTTGTTTTCAGTTATGCTGCACAGGAGGGTGACCGCCGCCAGCCAGACGCTGCCTCTCCCAGCGTGCAGCCTCTTGCCCAGGAACCCCAGAAAGGGGGCTCGGGGGCTGAAGCTGCTTCCCAGTGCTTGCCTCCGTGTGGGCTCCCCTCCTCATTTTCCTAGAAGAGGAAGGACAGTCACCACATTTCAAGAAACAGTTCCGGGAACTTTACTTGGTGTAGCTTAGACGAGCCTGAAAACCAGACGCAGTGAAAGAGCAGCTCTGACTCCAGGACTCGCTGTCCGGTGGCAGAACGTGGCTTCACCCCAAGTGCCCAGGGCAGGGGCTGGAGGTGGTGGCCTGAGTGGAACTCGGGTGCCATCCCCAGGGGTCTCAGAACCCAGAATTTCCAGGCTCTGTCCCGACTTGGTTAAAATTTTATGTGAATGTGGCTTTTACCCCATGATAAGGCCGTATCGTTATAGTATAAAAATCATTTTCCTTAAATCTTCCAATAAAAGCAACCCCAAAGCAAAAGTGCGACGGGCCGTGTCTGTCCTGTGGCTTCTGCTCCACACGGGAGCAGAGTGGGGGTCTGGGACCTGGAGGCCTCCAGCCCTGCAGAACCCGGGGCTCCACCGACCCCACAGACTCTAACTAGTATACTCGGGACAGCACAGGCTTCCCACCTGCCTCCCAAACAAATCTGGGCCTAGTGGATGGGAGTTCTAAATTCATTCCTTTATTTAAATACATAAAGACTCGAAGATGGGCAGATGCATAAAATAAAATTCTCTATATTGTATTAAAATGAAATTCTCTATATTGTATTAAAATGAAATTCTCCATACTGTATTTCATGGGGCTTCTGCCCAGAAAAAAAGATTCGTGCCTCAAAGTCATCAACTTCTGTGACTCCTGCTTTCCTCCCCGTCTGTTTCAAAGGCCTGGTGTTCGCCCAGATTCCCATTGCCTTTGTCCAGACAACGACCGACCTCGGTGTGACTGGACCACAGGCCCCAAATGCCCCTCGCCCGGGCCGGTGCCGTCTCCGGCCAGGTGCTTCCTGTCTCCTCGGGACGTTTATGAGAAAAGCTGCTCAGGCAGTTCTGCTCCCCGACCCAGGGAAAGGCTCCTCCATGCCTGGGCGCCATGGGGCTCACGGGAATCTCTTCTGGGGGATTTGAGGTTCTGGTCTGGGATTGGGAATTCATTCCTTTTTGTTCCAATTTCATTAACCTCATATAAGAAGCAGGTGAAAGCAATTTATGCAAATCCTTTTTTCAATAGTCTAAGACATTTTACCTTTTGATAATAGCAGCCAGGCAGAGGAAGGAGCTGCAGACAGGCAGGTTTGAGGCCCCAATTTAAAATTGGAGCTCCCTTTCCCCACCTCTTCAAAAGCCTTTCTGTGGATAAGATAAGAGTGTAATCCCTTAGTCCGGTACAAATGTTTTAAGACTTTGTATTTCTAAAATCCAATTTGAGTTATCCTTGAACTTTAAAGCTGTTTCGTCCACTGAACCAAAGGCCCTGGGATGCAGACGAGTGTGGCCCAGCCCCTCGCCCACCCAGCCCCCAGCCCCCAGGGATGCCAGGAGCCTTTTCGGGGGCAGGAGGCACCGACGCGAACGCTGTGAGTTTGTCCTTTCTCAAAAAGATCTTCATGAGCCTTCTTCCCCAGACTGAGAGGCTTGAGGCACAGCGGCACCCCTGGCTACCGGCCACGTGGGGCTGAGGGGGCATCAGGAGGCCGCACAAGACATTATTGCAGGGACCACAGTGAGGAGACTGCTCGGCACCAAGTCGGCCCCATCTGTTTTCTCTTGGCCTCATGGGGCTCGGGCACCCCAGGCCTCCGGGCTACATGTGTCTGCCCGGCTGAGCTGACCTCCCTGCCAGACCCTTGCTGGGCACCCACTGGGCACCAGGTGGACCTCAGGAGCCCCTGTGTGCCTCCAGGTGTAGACAGGTAAGGCAGGGCCCACAGGCGTCTTCGGGATGGAAGCTGGGGGGCCCACAGGTATCTGCGGGGTAGAAGCTGGGGGGCCCATAGACACCCCACAGCAGAGCGGGGGGCTCAGCTGGGCGTAGGCTCTGGGAGTGGAAGGAGGGAGGGTGGGCTCCTGGGCGTGGGGCAGCCAGAGAGCAGCAGCACAGGCCCCACAGCTGCGGCACCTTCAGGCGGGGCCAGCAGCAGAGCTGGTAAGGGGGCCTGGGCTCCGTCGCTGCTCATGGCTCACGCCTCCCATTTTACATGACATTTCTGGTTCTCTCAAGCCTTTTTCTCAGTAATTTAGAATCTCATAGTTAAGTAAATTACACAAAACATAAAATGTGTCATCCTAACCCTTTTTAGGTATATACCTCCATGGCATTGAGTGCAAGCATCTCCGCCACCCATTTCCAGAACCTTTTCATCTTCCAAACTGAAACTCTGTCCCAGTCAACACTGAGTCCCATCCCTTCCCCCACCCCGGCACCACTCACCTCTCGGTCTCTGAGTTTGGTGACTCCAAGGGCCTCACAGAAGTGAAAGTGCACAGTCCGTGTCCTCTGGTGACTGGCTGGTTTCACTGGGCGTAGTGTCCTCAGGGCTCACCTGCCTCGGGCCATATGTCAGCACCCCCTCTTCTTAGGGCCAGATTAAATCCTCATGTGGACGGACCACGTTTCGCTCACCAGTCTGTCCGTCCACGGACACTGGCATTGTTCCACCCTTTGCCTGCTGCCACAAAGCTGCTGTGATCATGGGCATGCAGGTATCTCTTCAAGAGCCGGGTTTCAATTCATTTCTGTGGACACCCTGACACGGGGCTGCCAGCTCCTGTGGGCATTCCGTTTCTAACTCTGAGGAACCACCTGTTCTCCGTGGCTGCTGCAGCAGTGCACAGGTGTTCCAGCCTCTCTGCCTTTCACCAGCGCTTCTTATTTTCATTTTAGTCATTTACGTGCATGAGGTGGAAGCACACTGAGGTTTAGCTTTGCCTTTCCCCAGTGACCGGTGATGCCGAGCACCTCCGCCTATACCTGGGTCATATGCATGTCTTCTTTGGAGAAACGTGTTCAAATCCTTTGTCCCTTCCAAATGAGGTGGTTCTCCATCCTTGTTGTTGTTGAGCTGTGGAAGTTTCCTACGTGTTCTGGATATCGATCCCCCACTGGAATTCGATTTGCAAATACCTCCCCCTTCATGTGGGTCTCTTCACTCTGGACGGTGCGCTTCGATGCACAAACGTTTTCTGGTTTGATCAAACCCAATTATCTGTTTTCTTTTGTGCCTGTTGTTGGTGTTTTATCCAGGAAATGGTGGCCAAATTCAATGTCGTCAAGGTCTTTCCTTGTGTTTTATAGTTTCAGGTCTCACATTTAGGTCTGAGTTCATGTATGT
Organism: Saguinus midas; assembly: GCA_021498475.1. Taxonomy (NCBI): domain Eukaryota; kingdom Metazoa; phylum Chordata; class Mammalia; order Primates; family Cebidae; genus Saguinus; species Saguinus midas. The sequence goes on along the minus strand of CM038400.1, from coordinate 114,424,526 downwards.
TCTGGCCAAGTATGTGTCCAGCCACTTTGCTATTTACCATGAGTCAGTGCACACTCCAGTGGGAGCTGAGGGTCCGGCTGCGCCCTCCGTGTGTGGACATCCCGTTTTCCTGGGAGCTGAGGGTCTGCCTGCGCCCTCCATGTGTGGACATCCTGTTTTCTGGGAGCTGAGGTCCGCCTCGCCTCCGTGTGTGGACATCCTGCTTTCCTGGGAGGTGAGGGTCCGCCTGCGCCCTCTGTGTGTGGACATCCCGTTTTCCTGGGAGGTGAGGGTCCGCCTGCACCCTCCGTGTGTGGACATCCCGTTTTCCTGGGAGGTGAGGGTCTGCCTGTGCCCTCTGTGTGGACATCCTGTTTTCCTGGGAGCTGAGGGTCCGCCTCGCCCTCTGTGTGTGGACATCCTGTTTTCCTGGGAGCCGAGGGTCTGCCTGCACCTCTGTGTGTGGACATCCCATTTTCCTGGGAGGTGAGGGTCTGGCTGCGCCTGGCCCATGTGTGAACACCCGTTTTCCTGTGAGCCGAGGTCCGCCTGCACCCTCCGTGTGGACATCCCATTTTCCTGGGAGGTGAGGTCCGCCTCGCCTCCGTGTGTGGACATCCCGTTTTCCTGGGAGCTGAGGGTCCGCCTGCGCCCTCTGTGTGGACATCCCGTTTTCCTGGGAGCTGAGGGTCCGCCTGCGCCCTCCGTGTGTGGACATCCCGTTTTCCTGGGAGGTGAGGGTCCGCCTGCGCCCTCCGTGTGTGGACATCCCGTTTTCCTGGGAGGTGAGGGTCCGCCTGCGCCCTCCGTGTGTGGACATCCCGTTTTCCTGGGAGGTGAGGGTCTGCCTGTGCCCTCTGTGTGTGGACATCCCGTTTTCCTGGGAGCTGAGGGTCCGCCTGCGCCCTCTGTGTGTGGACATCCCGTTTTCCTGGGAGCCGAGGGTCTGCCTGCACCTCTGTGTGTGACATCCCGTTTTCCTGGGAGCGAGGGTCTGGCTGCGCCTGGCCCATGTGTGAACACCCGTTTTCCTGTGAGCCGAGGTCCGCTGCACCCTCCGTGTGTGGACATCCCATTTTCCTGGGAGGTGAGGGTCCGCCTGCGCCCTCCGTGTGTGGACATCCCGTTTTCCTGGGAGCTGAGGGTCTGCCTGTGCCTCCATGTGGACATCCCGTTTTCCTGGGAGCTGAGGTCCGCCTGCGCCCTCCGTGTGTGGACATCCGTTTTCTGGGAGGTGAGGGTCCGCCTGCACCCTCCGTGTGTGGACATCCCATTTTCCTGGGAGGTGAGGGTCCGCCTGCGCCCTCCGTGTGTGGACATCCTGCTTTCCTGGGAGCTGAGGGTCTGCCTGTGCCTCCATGTGTGGACATCCCGTTTTCCTGGGAGCTGAGGGTCCGCCTGCACCCTCCGTGTGTGGACATCCTGTTTTCCTGGGAGGTGAGGGTCCGCCTGCGCCTCCGTGTGTGGACATCCTGCTTTCCTGGGAGGTGAGGGTCTGCCTGTGCCCTCTGTGTGTGGACATCCCGTTTTCCTGGGAGCCGAGGTCCGCCTGCGCCTCTGTGTGTGGACATCCTGTTTTCCTGGGAGCCGAGGTCCGCCTGCACCCTCTGTGTGTGGACATCCCGTTTTCCTGGGAGCTGAGGTCCGCCTCGCCCTCTGTGTGTGGACATCCCGTTTTCCTGGGAGGTGAGGGTCCGCCTGTGCCCTCTGTGTGGACATCCCGTTTTCCTGGGAGCTGAGGGTCCACCTGCGCCCTCCGTGTGTGTGGACATCCTGTTTTCCTGGGAGGTGAGGGTCTGCCTGTGCCCTCTGTGTGTGGACATCCCGTTTTCCTGGGAGCTGAGGGTCCGCCTGCGCCCTCTGTGTGTGGACATCCCGTTTTCCTGGGAGCCGAGGGTCTGGCTGCGCCGTCCATGTGTGAACACCCCGTTTTCCTGTGAGCCGAGGGTCCGGCTGCACCCTCTGTGTGTGGACATCCCATTTTCCTGGGAGGTGAGGGTCCGCCTGCGCCCTCCGTGTGTGGACATCCCGTTTTCCTGGGAGCTGAGGGTCCACCTGCGCCCTCCGTGTGTGGACATCCCGTTTTCCTGGGAGGTGAGGGTCTGCCTGTGCCCTCTGTGTGTGGACATCCGTTTTCCTGGGAGCTGAGGGTCCGCCTCGCCTCTGTGTGTGACATCCTGTTTTCCTGGGAGCCGAGGTCTGGCTGCGCCCGTCCATGTGTGAACACCCGTTTTCCTGTGAGCCGAGGGTCCGGCTGCACCTCTGTGTGTGGACATCCCATTTTCCTGGGAGGTGAGGGTCCGCCTGCGCCCTCCGTGTGTGGACATCCTGCTTTCCTGGGAGCTGAGGTCCGCCTGCGCCTCCGTGTGTGGACATCCCGTTTTCCTGGGAGGTGAGGGTCTGCCTGTGCCCTCTGTGTGTGGACATCCCGTTTTCCTGGGAGCTGAGGGTCCGCCTGCGCCCTCTGTGTGTGGACATCCCGTTTTCCTGGGAGCCGAGGGTCTGGCTGCGCCGTCCATGTGTGAACACCCCGTTTTCCTGTGAGCCGAGGGTCCGGCTGCACCCTCTGTGTGTGGACATCCCATTTTCCTGGGAGGTGAGGGTCTGGCTGCACCCCTCCACATGTGGAGGTTCAGTTTTCCCAGAACCGTGTGTTAAGGAAACACTCTTTTCCCCACAGGTTTTAAAAGTCAGGTTACTTTTGTTTAGTATGGGGAAAGCAGGTTGATTTTGTTTAGTGGGGAAAGCAGGTTGTTTTAAGTACAAGGAATTTTATTTCAGAGCGGTACGTTTTTTAAGGTTATAAACGTATTTAATATTATCTTTAAAATAGTGATAATGTATCAAGTCAAACACTGACTCTGTCCCACTTAACATGTAATACATGCCTTTTAATTTATTTTAAATTATGTCAGAAGAAGCCTGATCCATGAAAAGAAGACCCAACAGTAACACACAGACGGTCCCCACCTCAGGATGGCTGGACTTAGATTTCTGACTTGACGGTGGTGTGAAGACGAGAACGCACTCTGAGTGCCCGTCCGTGATTCCCTTTCGGTGCCGTAGTCAATAAATGGTGTGATACATTCAACACTTTATCAAAAACAGGCTTTGTGGGAGATGCTTTGTTCTGAGCACACGTAAGGCGGGCTGGCAGGGTGGTGATGCCCAGCAGGTCACGTCCATTCGGTACCTCTCTAACTTAGGACATTTCCACTTGCACCGGGTGCATTAGGATGTAACCCCGTCGTACACTGAGGAACCTCCAGAGTGTATCTAGTCTGAGAGCCAAATGCATATTAAAATGTACGTTAAATTTAGCCAGAAATTGACTCCAATAATAGACAAACAATGCTTTCAATGACGCAATGGCTAATATTCCTACCTGTTTGATTATAGAAGTTTTATTTTCATAATTCGTCTGTTTTATTTGTGAATTACAAGAGAAAATGAAGAGTTTCAGGCTGCTATTTGTAAGCAAGCTTCTGCAAATAAATGTGTTTTGGGTGGGGGTAGCCTAAATTCCACCAGCCTCAGCACGGTTCAGACAGGGATAGCCTAAATTCCACATACCCCAGCGCGTTTCAGGCGGGGGTAGTCTAAATTCCACATACCCCAGCGCGTTTCAGGCGGGGGTAGTCTAAATTCCACATAAACTAAAAGCAAATTTGGATAGATTCGTTCTCAGACGTCCGGTCCTGAGTGTTCTATGCAGTATGGAAGTCTTTTTGATGTGCTGCATGGGAGCTGGGATTGGATGGATGGGATTGGATGGATGGGATCGGATGGATTGGATTGGATGGAGCTGGGATTGGATGGATGGGATTGAATGGAGCTGGGATTGGATGGATGGGGTCGGATGGATGGGATTGGATGGAGCTGGGATTGGAGGGATTGGATTGGATGGAGCTGGCATTGGATGGATGGGATTGAATGGAGCTGGGATTGGATGGATGGGATCGGATGGATGGGATTGGATGGGGCTGGGATTGGATGGATGGGATTGGATGGAGCTGGGATTGGATGGATGGGATTGGATGGAGCTGGGATTGGATGGATTGGATTGGATGGAGCTGGGATTGGATGGATGGGATCGGATGGATGGGATTGGATGGAGCTGGGATTGGATGGATTGGATTGGATGGAGCTGGGATTGGATGGATGGGATTGGATGGAGCTGGATTGGATGGATGGGATTGGATGGATGGGATTGGATGGATGGGATTGGATGGATGGGATTGGATGGAGCTGGGATTGGATGGATTGGATTGGATAGATGGGATCAGATGGATGGGATTGAATGGAGCTGGGATTGGATGGATGGGATCAGATGGATGGGATTGGATGGAGCTGGGATTGGATGGATGGGATTGGATGGAGCTGGGATTGGATGGATTGGATTGGATAGATGGGATCAGATGGATGGGATTGGATGGAGCTGGGATTGGATGGATGGGATTGGATGGAGCTGGGACTGGATGGAGCTGGGATTGAATGGAGGGGATTGGATGGAAGTGGAATCAGTTGCTCTGGGCAGCCTGGCTTCACTGCTGACTTACTGTATCTCAGACTGGTCAGGGCTTGTGTTCCTTCCAGAGCTTACCTTTCACAGGACTCCACCTGAGCATGGATCTAATTGCACATCCTGAGTAGGAAAGCCTCGTGTTTAACGTCTGCAGTGTGGACCTTCCATGGTGGCTGGTGGGTCACTTGGGTGGAAGACAGCATCTCTGGGGATGAGGATGGGTCAGTAGATGGCTGAGGAGCCCGAGATGGGGAAGGCCTGGGCTGTGGTAAAGAAAGGAGAGGAGGGGGGAAGTGTCTGGGAGCACAGCCGGTGGGTGCAGTGACACACTGTGCGGGCAGCAGGGCACAGGGCTGAGAGCCACAGCACGGAGCTGGTTTGGGACTGGAGTAGGAGCTGGTTCAGGGAGAAGCTGTGAGCTCAGTGCGGGACAGGTGGCCTGCTGGGGACAGGCCAGGGGAGGCATTCAGCCAGTGCTGTGACAGGAGAGCCTGCAGCTCAGGCCAGGCCAGATCAGAGCTGTCCCTGTGGACGTTCTGGTGCCAGAGCATGGGGGCAGAGGCCAGGAGAGGCATCGTGGCAACGTGACGGTCCATCAGGGCCTGCATTCTCTGTTCACCACAGAGAAACTCTGCCAACCTCAGACCTGGCCTTCTCAGCTTGACTGTGAGTGCCTCTTTGAAAGAGGATTTCTGAATGTGGCTTAATTCAGTTTTGTGCTTCCAACAAATCTTCCCTCATTAAAAACAGCCAGGAGACCATCTGCATTGATGAGAGTCTGGGTTCCCGGGAAATGGTAACGAAACTCTCTGCAGTCTAGCCAGGGACGCGAAATGCATCGCCCCGGTGGTGGTTGGCTGGTTGATTCAGTGACCTACCAGGTGCCAGGGACAGGGGTGGCCTCAGGTGACATAGCCTGGCCCCACCGCCATGTATGCACCTGCGTCGAACCCACAAAGCAGAGCCCTCCCTGTGCCGCCTCCCCCACCCCACCCTCTCCCCTGCCTCTTTGGAAGACACCTGCGCCCAGCTTCCCTCTGCTTCTCTCCAGGCTGCTCTCCTGGGTGTGTGGTGGCTGGCACCGCTGCCTCCCCTCCTCACCCTGCCCCCCCACACCCTGCCCTGGCTGCACCTGGATGCCTCTATAGCCAGCACCCTGCCAAGGAACCAAGGACCGCCCAGACCCAGGCTCCGGCCTCACAGGAGTTGCTTCTGGCATCAAGTCCACCCATTTCAGTGCAAGTGCAGTGCCCCCGGGATCTGAGCCAAGATGCCACTCCAGCTTCGTCTTCACTTACTGCCTGTCTGCTCCACCCACAGGAGGCACACGCCTTCCATACTGCACCGACACAGGCACTGGGTCCCAGGTTCTGCCCTGAGAGCCCCTGCACCCCCGCCCTGCCTCCGGCGCTGGCTCCAGCTGACCTGACATCAGGACCCCCCTCAGAGGCCATGTCTTTCATCAGGCCTCCCCTCCCCGATGGGATCACTCCCTTCCCGGTGCCAGGCTGTGGTCAGCATTTGTGAGCACCCAAAATATGCCAGGCAGCATGAGGCACATGGCACATGCAGTCTCACTCTTCCTCCCACCAGCCATGAAGCAGGTGCCACAAGCCTCCTTGCAGGTGGGAGGACCAGGGCATGGGGAGCTGCGGTCACAGACATGTGAGGATGGGAGCCAGGGGCTCACTGTGAACTCATGATGGTGACCAAATGCCGCCAGATACAAGTTTCTTGGTTGGTGGCTGCTCCGGGGAACGGGGGGTGAGACTGACTCGCTGTTGAATCACAAGCACTGTGTGTCAGGCTGCAATGCAGCATGCAGTCCTTGGGAAAAGTCTGTGAGATGAAGTACTCTCACCTGAAGACGCACATTCTTTATCGACCTCTGAGTGTCTAGAGGAAGGTGTAGAATGCTCTGTCACACAGTGAATAAAATGGAGGTGTCTCTGAAGCCACCATCCTCCAGCAGAGCTGCAGGGCCACGGGCGTGGGAACAGGAGCACAGGAGGAGCCCTGGGCAGAAACCTGGCTCTCCAGGGCAGGCAGGTCCTCCCAGCCTCTCCCCAAACATCTGCAAGGACACTGTAGTGCCGCTACAACGTGGAGACACCCACCCTCGCCGGCAGCCACCCTCCTCCCACGAAGCAAGCTCGGGCGCACCCAGTGTGCAGGAGAACCCTGAGCAAGTGGACCCCACGCGGGGCGTCGGTGAGCCTAACCTAACTCATCCTCACACAGACACCGGCTCTGGCTCCAGCTGGTGGACGCTTGGCGTGGCCAATGGTCAGGAGGCCACACGGCTGTGTCTAAAGCTCTTGACATGTGGGGATGCCTCAGCATGGACATGCGTCCCTCAGACTTTATCCCAAGGACACAATTATTTGAGGTGTTTGAAGAATGAAGGGCAGGGGTGTTCTTAGAGCACTGCTCAGGGCACAGACGCTCACGTGAAGGCATGCGGGCAGGAGCCTTTCCGACGAGGGAAGACCCCTGCAGAAGAGACCCCGCCTGAAGAAGCCAAGCCCCCGCCCCCCTGGTGGACCCAGCACCTAAAGAAACGCTCTTGGGCCCACGCAGTGCCCATCGTGTGCTCTCAGCAGGAATTATCTGGGGCGGGGAACAGCTATTTCTTTTTATTCCTTCATATTTTTCTAAGACTTCACTTTGCCCCGAAGTCTTCTGTTTTGTATCTGCACCTAAAATAGGCCAGAACACACAAGCCATGCTGCATCCTGAGTGGCCGTGACAGTCGCCTCTGTGGACCCACGTGCCATCCCGCTGACCTGACCCTCCCCAAGCCCCCAAACCTTCCCAGCGTGGGGCCTCTGTCAGAAGTAATGAGAATTTTCCTCGACCTGCAAGGGGCTTTCACCTTGTCACACTTAAGAAACACTTCTGCGTCGCATGTTTTAGGGGAGCCGGAGCTGGTCACATGATGTCCCCTGCCCAGGGCTCAGCTTTCGCAGAAGGCCTGGAAGTGATGGTCTCAGCCCTGCAGCAGGAGTGTGTGGGGTTCTTCCCATTTCTCCATGTTTCTGCCATTTCTATTATACAGAGTGGGGCACGTTCACCATTTGCTGTCATCGTTGAGGGAGATTCTCCCCACAAAGCACCTGATGGAGATGAGGTCACCTGCTCCTGGTGTGGGAAGAGGGAGCTCACAGAAGCCACGTGATTCACGTGATTCCTCAGGTCCCCACGTGCACACCTGCTCCTGGTGTGGGAAGAGGGAGCACACAGAAGCCACGTGATTCACGTGATTCCCCAGGTCCCCATGTGCACACCTGCTCCTGGTGTGGGAAGAGGGAGCTCACGGAAGCCACGTGATTCACGTGATTCCCCAGGTCCCCACGTGCACACCCGTTTGTTGGTGCAGCCAGGGCCGCAGTGTCCTTGGCTCAGGCCTCCTTCGTGGGGAAGCAGGGTCGGCCCCTGGACCACCCGGCTGTGTAGCAGCGACTCACCCTTGACCCGTGTGAGCAACAAGTCTGCTCGCTCTGTGGGCCACATGCACCCAGACACAGAGCAGGAGCCCGGGGATGCCGTCAGCAACCTACACTGTACCTAGCCAACCTCACCTCTACCCAGATCATGCACGCACATTTCCGGGGTGCAAGAGTGGTTTCCAACACTCAAACAAAAACCTAACTCATCATCACAGCAGGCAGCAAGAAAGTTAAAAAGAGAATGAAGAGGAAAGTATGTGAACGCTGCGCATGCAGTAGAGATACGGCACAGCCTTGACCAGCGACGGCTCCACCAGCACCTGGCGTGAGTTTTACAAGATGAACCCAGGCCTGGCAGGTGGAAGCACGGATCACCCTGTGCTGGACGCCACCGGCTTCCTAAGTCACCACACAGGGCAGGGTCTGAATCCTATGACAGTGCCTCCTCCCGGCAGATGCCGAGCAGGGCACAGCGTGGGCGTGGACAGCCCCCAGCCGCGGTTCCACGAGCTTCCCCTGCACGGGGGCACGTCCTCCCAAGGATCCGTGGAGAGTCCCCTGGCAGGGCACAAGCAGGCCTCTCAGAAGGTGGCATGTCGGGATGCCAGGAGGGTGGTAGGAGAGGGCGGTCACACCATCCCACAGGCTGGGCAGGCCACTGCTGCTTTCCGGAGACGTGTGCCATCTGTTATAGTCCAGCGACCTCTGGCTGAGCGCTTGGGGGGTCAGAGGCTTGCACGTCATTTAGGGGCCAGAAAACATTTCTCCGTCTGTCCGTGCTGAGGGCAGTAGCAGCTCAGTGACGAGCAGCCCAGGTGAGCGCTGCACAGCCCTCTTCCTGCCCCGGGCGTCTGCCTGGAGAGGCTCAGGCTGCTGCAGCAAAGGAAGAGAGGAAGTGGGAAGCCACACTCTAGCTCCTAAAGCTAGAGGGACACACGTCACCTCTACTCACATTCAGTATCCAAAGCAGGCCACATGGTCACCAGATCCCACCATGACCCCCAAGCAGAGCCACAGCACGTGGCCGGCCCCACTTATGGCTGGCCACACACCCACGGGTAGCAAGAAGAATCTAAAATGCACAGCATGAGAGGGACAGGCCCAGAACAACCCAGAAAACTCAGCAACAGTCACGGGTTCGAGTCAAGGCCCCTCTCTGCTTTGTCAGCAGGATCAGGGTTTGGGGAGAAGCTGGTGTCAGAAACCACAGGTGAGTCCCCACCTGCCGCTCACAGGTCGCTGGGCCTCCTCTGCTTCTTTGAACTCACCTCCTTATCTGTGACGTGGCCCAGACCCCGCCCCAGCCACATGGAGACCCCGGGGTAGAGCTAGGCAGGAAGGACACTGTCTGGGCACCTGGAGGTTATCTTGTGTGAGCCCATGGCTCTGGGTAGAGCTGGGCAGGAGGGACACTGTCTGGGCACCTGGAGGTTATCTTGTGTGAGCCCACGGCGCTCGGGCAGAGCTGGGCAGGAGGGACACTGTCTGGGCACCTGGAGGTCATCCTGTGTGAGCCCACGGCGCTCGGGCAGAGCTGGGCAGGAGGGACACTGTCTGGGCACCTGGAGGTCATCCTGTGTGAGCCCACGGCGCTCGGGTAGAGCTGGGCAGGAGGGACACTGTCTGGGCACCTGGAGGTCATCCTGTGTGAGCCCATGGCTCTGGGTAGAGCTGGGCAGGAGGGACACTGTCTGGGCACCTGGAGGTCATCCTGTGTGAGCCCATGGCTCTGGGTAGAGCTGGGCAGGAGGGACACTGTCTGGGCACCTGGAGGTCATCCTGTGTGAGCCCACGGCGCTCGGGTAGAGCTGGGCAGGAGGGACACTGTCTGGGCACCTGGAGGTTATCTTGTGTGAGCCCACGGCGCTCGGGTAGAGCTGGGCAGGAGGGACACTGTCTGGGCACCTGGAGGTCATCCTGTGTGAGCCCACGGCGCTCGGGTAGAGCTGGGCAGGAGGGACACTGTCTGGGCACCTGGAGGTCATCCTGTGTGAGCCCACGGCGCTCGGGCAGAGCTGGGCAGGAGGGACACTGTCTGGGCACCTGGAGGTTATCTTGTGTGAGCCCATGGCTCTGGGTAGAGCTGGGCAGGAGGGACACTGTCTGGGCACCTGGAGGTCATCCTGTGTGAGCCCATGGCTCTGGGTAGAGCTGGGCAGGAGGGACACTGTCTGGGCACCTGGAGGTCATCCTGTGTGAGCCCATGGCGCTCCTTCAGATCAGTATCCTCCAAAACACACGATCACCGCTTCAGAGTCAGTTGAGGGGCAAACTGAGCTCTGAGGTAGAAATCACACACTAGACTTCCTCTTCGTGGCCAAAGCCGCATCAATGCTCTGAGGAAACAGCCGATGGCATTTCCTCCTCCCGGGCAGCGTTCGCCCTTCCCGTTTCTTCCGTAGGCTTTTCAAGCAGGAAGCTTCTCAAAACGCAGAACAATACGCCTGAAGTTTAGCTCACTGAACAAGCCATTTTCTTTAGGAATTTCAGCACGATTCGGCTTGAGGATTTTGGGTGACTGCTGCTGTGGATTTTCAGATGGCTCCAGTATAGGAATGAGTCTTACAAGGTGAACCCAGGCCTGGCAGGTGGAAGCACGGATCACCCTGTGCTGGACGCCACCGGCTTCCTAAGTCACCACACAGGGCAGGGTCTGAATCCTATGACAGTGCCTCCTCCCGGCAGATGCCGAGCAGGGCACAGCGTGGGCGTGGACAGCCCCCAGCCGCGGTTCCACGAGCTTCCCCTGCACGGGGGCACGTCCTCCCAAGGATCCGTGGAGAGTCCCCTAGCGGGGCACAAGCAGGCCTCTCAGAAGGTGGCATGTCGGGATGCCAGGAGGGTGGTAGGAGAGGGCGGTCACACCATCCCACAGGCTGGGCAGGCCACTGCTGCTTTCCGGAGACGTGTGCCATCTGTTATAGTCCAGCGACCTCTGGCTGAGCGCTTGGGGGGTCAGAGGCTTGCACGTCATTTAGGGCCAGAAAACATTTCTCCGTCTGTCCGTGCTGAGGGCAGTAGCAGCTCAGTGACGAGCAGCCCAGGTGAGCGCTGCACAGCCCTCTTCCTGCCCCGGCGTCTGCCTGGAGAGGCTCAGGCTGCTGCAGCAAAGGAAGAGAGGAAGTGGGAAGCCACACTCTAGCTCCTAAAGCTAGAGGGACACACGTCACCTCTACTCACATTCAGTATCCAAAGCAGGCCACATGGTCACCAGATCCCACCATGACCCCCAAGCAGAGCCACAGCACGTGGCCGGCCCCACTTATGGCTGGCCACACACCCACGGGTAGCAAGAAGAATCTAAAATGCACAGCATGAGAGGACAGGCCCAGAACAACCCAGAAAACTCAGCAACAGTCACGGGTTCGAGTCAAGGCCCCTCTCTGCTTTGTCAGCAGGATCAGGGTTTGGGAGAAGCTGGTGTCAGAAACCACAGGTGAGTCCCCACCTGCCGCTCACAGGTCGCTGGGCCTCCTCTGCTTCTTTGAACTCACCTCCTTATCTGTGACGTGGCCCAGACCCCGCCCCAGCCACATGGAGACCCCGGGGTAGAGCTAGGCAGGAAGGACACTGTCTGGGCACCTGGAGGTTATCTTGTGTGAGCCCATGGCTCTGGGTAGAGCTGGGCAGGAGGGACACTGTCTGGGCACCTGGAGGTTATCTTGTGTGAGCCCACGCGCCGGGTAGAGCTGGGCAGGAGGGACACTGTCTGGGCACCTGGAGGTCATCCTGTGTGAGCCCACGGCGCTCGGGCAGAGCTGGGCAGGAGGGACACTGTCTGGGCACCTGGAGGTTATCTTGTGTGAGCCCGTGGCTCGGGTAGAGCTGGGCAGGAGGGACACTGTCTGGGCACCTGGAGGTCATCCTGTGTGAGCCCACGCGCCGGGTAGAGCTGGGCAGGAGGGACACTGTCTGGGCACCTGGAGGTCATCCTGTGTGAGCCCACGGCGCTCGGGTAGAGCTGGGCAGGAGGGACACTGTCTGGGCACCTGGAGGTCATCCTGTGTGAGCCCATGGCGCTCCGGGTAGAGCTGGGCAGGAGGGACGGTGTCCGGGCACCTGGAGGTCATCCTGTGTGAGCCCATGGCGCTCCGGGTAGAGCTGGGCAGGAGGGACACTGTCTGGGCACCTGGAGGTTATCTTGTGTGAGCCCACGGCGCTCGGGTAGAGCTGGGCAGGAGGGACACTGTCTGGGCACCTGGAGGTCATCCTGTGTGAGCCCATGGCGCTCGGGTAGAGCTGGGCAGGAGGGACACTGTCTGGGCACCTGGAGGTTATCTTGTGTGAGCCCATGGCACTCCGGGTAGAGCTGGGCAGGAGGGACACTGTCTGGGCACCTGGAGGTCATCCTGTGTGAGCCCATGGCGCTCCGGGTAGAGCTGGGCAGGAGGGACACTGTCCGGGCACCTGGAGGTCATCTTGTGTGAGCCCATGGCGCTCCTTCAGATCAGTATCCTCCAAAACACACGATCACCGCTTCAGAGTCAGTTGAGGGGCAAACTGAGCTCTGAGGTAGAAATCACACACTAGACTTCCTCTTCGTGGCCAAAGCCGCATCAATGCTCTGAGGAAACAGCCGATGGCATTTCCCTCCTCCCGGGGCAGCGTTCGCCCTTCCCGTTTCTTCCGTAGGCTTTTCAAGCAGGGAAGCTTCTCAAAACGCAGAACAATACGCCTGAAGTTTAGCTCACTGAACAAGCCATTTTCTTTAGGAATTTCAGCACGATTCGGCTTGAGGATTTTGGGTGACTGCTGCTGTGGATTTTCAGATGGCTCCAGTATAGGAATGAGTCTTAGAGTCACCCAGCAAGAGGCGTGTCCAGGAGAGATGGCTTTTCCCGCCTGTGTGAGTTCCCTAGGCCCTCTGTAACCAAATGCCACCAACAGAGTTATCTTAATGCAGCAGAAACGTTCTGCCCACGTATGCCCAAAACGAAGGTGTCGGCAGCACCAGGCTCCCTCTGAAACCTGTGTCAGAGCCTTCCAGCCCCTTCTGGCCTCTGGGGCCGCAGGGAATGGCTTACAGCTGCCCCACCCCGACCTTGGTTCTGTCATTGCGCGAGGCGTGACAGGGAACCACGTGTCTCCACAAGACGTCTTCTACAGGGACGTGGTTCCTCGGACCAGGCCCACCCCACAGCAGTGAGATCTGCAGCAGCCCTGCTTCCAAACGTGGCCACATTCTAAGGAGCCAGGGTAAGACGTCAACATATCTTTCTCTGGAGGGGACACAGTGCATCCCGTGGCCCTACCTCAGGGCGCTGCCCGCTTCTGCAGGAGGAGAGCAGTCACTCACCGGTGCCGATGTTCGGGGCTGATGCCAGATGGGGCGAGGGCAGCTACCAAGTGAGCCTAAGGAGATTCCGTTCTGTGATAAGCCAGGAAGGGTCCACAGCCTGTCTCGCTGACCCTGCCGCTGTCTGGACTGGCCCCGGGGTGCCGTGCAGCTGAGGAGAAAATGTTGCTGTAAATGAATCTCTGACCCCCCAGCCGAAAGCATTATTCCTTCCCCTGAATTCCAAAGGAACGTTCTCTTCGATGGCATTTATCACACTTTCCGGTTGACGGGAGTCGTTTTTGTTGCTGGCGGTCTTACCCATGGGTGATGAGAGTCTGAGACACAGAAACCGTGTCTCATTTCCCTTATGACCCCGCAGCAGTGACTGTTATAACGCCTCACTAAGGACTCTGTATCTATCTGATGACTAGACAGGAATTAATTAACGAACGGGCTACCTTCCCGGTAACATGTGTAACATCTCTCTTGGTCCACTTAAGACTGTGAGTTAACGGGGCCTTTGAGGAATGAAGGAAGGAAGTGGGCAACTGGGGAAGGCCAGAGATGGCAGAGCTGTCTTCAGGGAGGGGTCTGGGCAGCTCGTTCAGCCCCGCCCTGCTGGCCAGACACACTCCTCTGGGGGTGGGGGGCTGCTGATGGTCTGGCCCTGCTCTCCGGGGGACGCTCACGCCTTCAACTTCACTGGCTATGACTCTTTCCACCTTCATGCCGGCTGGAGCTCCCAGACGCTTAGGACCCGACGGCAGGCAGGAAGTTCTCCGCGTTCCCCGGGGGCCGAGACGGAGCCAGGCTGTCCTGACAGCCACAAGCACACAAAAGGGCTGCATGTCTGCAGGTGCCTCTCTGGAGTCCATGACTACCACACAGGGCGAGGGCCAGGCTGGGCGAGTTTCAAAGGACCTCTCGGGAGAGGCAGGAATCAGAGGTGTGAGTTTGTGAGTTTGCATGCAGGCCTGAGCAGGTGTTGGAGGACAGGGGACGTGCACCGGCGAACACACGGAGACCCCCTTCTGGAGCCCTGAGACGCCTGCAAGAGGGAGGGGTCCAGGGAATGGCTGCCCGCAACACAGGGCAGTGTGTGGGGATGGAGGTGGGGGATGGCAGCCCGCGGTGGCTCTCACCTGCAGGAGGCAGAGAAGCCAGAGTCACAAGGTGGGTTCGGGGTCTGAGGGCCCCAGAGGTCGCACATCAGAATGACCGATTGTAGCAGCTGAGAAAGCAGGAGCGGCTGTGGTGTCACAGCAAATGCCTGGCACGTGCTGAGGCTCCTCCAGGGCCGTGGGGCAAACCTGGAGCCAGGCCGGCGCTGCAGGGTAGGGAGGAGGAATGCCTCCTCGGAACACGCCCCGTGAAGCCACTGGAGGGTCAGACTGCGCCTCTAGCCTGGCCTGTACGGGCCCCTTCTGCGGGTACCAGGAAAGCCTGTGCTTGAAGAGGCGTTCATGTGTGCCTACTTTTATATCCTTCACATGAAAGCAGAAAACATGAACTGCTTTAAAAATAGCCTCTCCTTCTACAAGTGATTATTTGCAGAATTAGCTGGTAGTTCAAAAACTCTAAATTCATCTGCCACGTTCATTCAGATGATTGTGATCTTATCGTCCTTCTCAAATCCCACATTTATTACAGTCGTATTTATTCTTCGTGGCCCCTCTCTCCTCTACATGATGGTTTAGGAGAGATTACAAAAGGTGATTTATAACAGGTTAAAGAACAGGCCCCACCACACACAGAAAAATGAAGCACGCCCTCCCCAGGGTGGAGCCGTGGCTTTCTGGGGACCGTGGCCGAGGGCCCTGGCCACCTGCATAGAAATAGATGAAGTGGCTGTGCACGTTTCAGTCACTTAGAGAAATAGCAAGAGATGGCTTCAGATAAACATGCAGAAGGTATGCGGTGGAGGAGCCCTTGATGGTCTGAGGTGGTAAAGAGTCCAGCTGCTTCGGCCATGACGAATGTCTGTCTTTGCTCTTAAGGCTTCCGAGCAGGTGTAACAGGGAGTGGGGAGCACATGCTGGCCCTGCAGGTAGGGGCGTGGCTGCTGCACACCCTGGCCATCCCAGCCTGCGGTCCGGCAGCAAGGAGCAGCCAGGGCCCACATCCGGTGAGGAGGCTGGGCCAGCCGCTGCCTGGTCTGAGGTGAGGCATGGACCTGTGTCCGTGTGAGGAGACATGGGGAGTGATTTCCATGAAGAAGTCGGGAGACGTCTGAGAGCTGTTGGCACAAGCTCTCTCCGTAGCTCAGCTGAGCCACGTTTCCTGCTAGGGCGCTTTCCACCTTCATGCCGGCTGGAGCTCCCAGACGCTTAGGACCCGACGGCAGGCAGGAAGTTCTCCGCGTTCCCGGGGCCGAGACGGAGCCAGGCTGTCCTGACAGCCACAAGCACACAAAAGGGCTGCATGTCTGCAGGTGCCCCTCTCTGGAGTCCATGACTACCACACAGGGCGCAGGGCCAGGCTGGGCGAAGTTTCAAAGGACCCTCTCGGGAGAGGCAGGAATCAGAGGTGTGAGTTTGTGAGTTTGCATGCAGGCCTGAGCAGGTGTTGGAGGACAGGGGACGTGCACCGGCGAACACACGGAGACCCCCTTCTGGAGCCCTGAGACGCCTGCAAGAGGGAGGGGTCCAGGGAATGGCTGCCCGCAACACAGGGCAGTGTGTGGGGATGGAGGTGGGGGATGGCAGCCCGCGGTGGCTCTCACCTGCAGGAGGCAGAGAAGCCAGAGTCACAAGGTGGGTTCGGGGTCTGAGGGCCCCAGAGGTCGCACATCAGAATGACCGATTGTAGCAGCTGAGAAAGCAGGAGCGGCTGTGGTGTCACAGCAAATGCCTGGCACGTGCTGAGGCTCCTCCAGGGCCGTGGGGCAAACCTGGAGCCAGGCCGGCGCTGCAGGGTAGGGAGGAGGAATGCCTCCTCGGAACACGCCCCGCGAAGCCACTGGAGGGTCAGACTGCGCCTCCAGCCTGGCCTGTACGGGCCCCTTCTGCGGGTACCAGGAAAGCCTGTGCTTGAAGAGGCGTTCATGTGTGCCTACTTTTATCTCCTTCACATGAAAGCAGAAAACATGAACTGCTTTAAAAATAGCCTCTCCTTCTACAAGTGATTATTTGCAGAATTAGCTGGTAGTTCAAAAACTCTAAATTCATCTGCCACGTTCATTCAGATGATTGTGATCTTATCGTCCTTCTCAAATCCCACATTTATTACAGTCGTATTTATTCTTCGTGGCCCCCTCTCTCCTCTACATGATGGTTTAGGAGAGATTACAAAAGGTGATTTATAACAGGTTAAAGAACAGGCCCCACCACACACAGAAAAATGAAGCACGCCCTCCCCAGGGTGGAGCCGTGGCTTTCTGGGGACCGTGGCCGAGGGCCCTGGCCACCTGCATAGAAATAGATGAAGTGGCTGTGCACGTTTCAGTCACTTAGAGAAATAGCAAGAGATGGCTTCAGATAAACATGCAGAAGGTATGCGGTGGAGGAGCCCTTGAGGGTCTGAGGTGGTAAAGAGTCCAGCTGCTTCGGCCATGACGAATGTCTGTCTTTGCTCTTAAGGCTTCCGAGCAGGTGTAACAGGGAGTGGGGAGCACATGCTGGCCCTGCAGGTAGGGGCGTGGCTGCTGCACACCCTGGCCATCCCAGCCTGCGGTCCGGCAGCAAGGAGCAGCCAGGGCCCACATCCGGTGAGGAGGCTGGGCCAGCCGCTGCCTGGTCTGAGGTGAGGCATGGACCTGTGTCCGTGTGAGGAGACATGGGGGAGTGATTTCCATGAAGAAGTCGGGAGACGTCTGAGAGCTGTTGGCACAAGCTCTCTCGTAGCTCAGCTGAGCCACGTTTCCTGCTAGGGAGGGCGCTGGCTTCCACGTTTCAGCACAGGCTCAGACACTCACCGCAAGCTCAGCCATGACTCAGTCAGCTGACCCTGCAGCACCCGGGTGCCTGGCTGTGGCCATGTGGCGACGCCTGTCTCGGGCAGCTGCTGAGTGTCCGAGGGGACGTCTGCAGGGTGCCCACACCGGGCTCACATGGTGCCAGACGTGCAATTGTTCCGTCACTTGATCACTGGCATGGCTCGTGCCTCCAGGCGCTGAGTTCAGGACTGAGTAAGTGAGGCTGATTGAAGCATCAGATGTGCTTTTAGAGATGCACTTTCTCAGTCTCGGGGGTGGATTCTGGTGACGTTGTGAACGATCGTCTTCATGTCTGTGAGTCCCGGTGCGGCGAGAGGTGGCAGCAGTGTTCCTGCAGTCTGTGTGGCGCGGTCCCCCAACAATGGCCACTTCTCAGCTCAAGGACTCAGGTGTGTGATTTCCTCACCACCCTTCTTCAGCCCAAGGTGATGCCCACAGGGTCCTGCCACCCCTCCCATTCCCGACCTGTGGCTAAACCCACAGAGACAGCCCGGGAGCCCACGGGTCACAGGCCATCCCGTGTCCCATGCTGGCTTCTCCAGGGCCGTGGGGCAAACCTGGAGCCAGGCCGGCGCTGCAGGGTAGGGAGGAGGAATGCCTCCTCGAACACGCCCGTGAAGCCACTGGAGGGTCAGACTGCGCCTCCAGCCTGGCCTGTACGGGCCCCTTCTGCGGGTACCAGGAAAGCCTGTGCTTGAAGAGGCGTTCATGTGTGCCTACTTTTATCTCCTTCACATGAAAGCAGAAAACATGAACTGCTTTAAAAATAGCCTCTCCTTCTACAAGTGATTATTTGCAGAATTAGCTGGTAGTTCAAAACTCTAAATTCATCTGCCACGTTCATTCAGATGATTGTGATCTTATCGTCCTTCTCAAATCCCACATTTATTACAGTCGTATTTATTCTTCGTGGCCCCTCTCTCCTCTACATGATGGTTTAGGAGAGATTACAAAAGGTGATTTATAACAGGTTAAAGAACAGGCCCCACCACACACAGAAAAATGAAGCACGCCTCCCAGGGTGGAGCCGTGGCTTTCTGGGGACCGTGGCCGAGGGCCCTGGCCACCTGCATAGAAATAGATGAAGTGGCTGTGCACGTTTCAGTCACTTAGAGAAATAGCAAGAGACGGCTTCAGATAAACATGCAGAAGGTATGCGGTGGAGGAGCCCTTAAGGGTCTGAGGTGGTAAAGAGTCCAGCTGCTTCGCCATGACGAATGTCTGTCTTTGCTCTTAAGGCTTCCGAGCAGGTGTAACAGGGAGTGGGGAGCACATGCTGGCCCTGCAGGTAGGGGGCGTGGCTGCTGCACACCCTGGCCATCCCAGCCTGCGGTCCGGCAGCAAGGAGCAGCCAGGGCCCACATCCGGTGAGGAGGCTGGGCCAGCCGCTGCCTGGTCTGAGGTGAGGCATGGACCTGTGTCCGTGTGAGGAGACATGGGGAGTGATTTCCATGAAGAAGTCGGAGACGTCTGAGAGCTGTTGGCACAAGCTCTCTCGTAGCTCAGCTGAGCCACGTTTCCTGCTAGGGAGGCGCTGGCTTCCACGTTTCAGCACAGGCTCAGACACTCACCGCAAGCTCAGCCATGACTCAGTCAGCTGACCCTGCAGCACCCGGGTGCCTGGCTGTGGCCATGTGGCGACACCTGTCTCGGGCAGCTGCTGAGTGTCCGAGGGGACGTCTGCAGGGTGCCCACACCGGGCTCACATGGTGCCAGACGTGCAATTGTTCCGTCACTTGATCACTGGCATGGCTCGTGCCTCCGGGCGCTGAGTTCAGGACTGAGTAAGTGAGGCTGATTGAAGCATCAGATGTGCTTTTAGAGATGCACTTTCTCAGTCTCGGGGGTGGATTCTGGTGACGTTGTGAACGATCGTCTTCATGTCTGTGAGTCCCGGTGCGGCGAGAGGTGGCAGCAGTGTTCCTGCAGTCTGTGTGGCCGCGGTCCCCCCAACAATGGCCACTTCTCAGCTCAAGGACTCAGGTGTGTGATTTCCTCACCACCCCCTTCTTCAGCCCAAGGTGATGCCCACAGGGTCCTGCCACCCCCTCCCATTCCCGACCTGTGGCTAAACCCACAGAGACAGCCCGGGAGCCCACGGGTCACAGGCCATCCCGTGTCCCATGCTGGCTTCTCCAGGCTTTTGGTTCCCATCCCTAGTTTGGGGGCAGTGGCTGTCTCACATGGGCTTGGGGTGAAAACAGCTAAGTCAGCTCAGAGCATGGCCCCCCAGGGCTGGCACAGCTGCCCCTCCAGGCCGCCTGGTGCCCTGCTCCTTGCCTTCCACATCTTCCCAGCACATTCCTGGGATACGGAGCCTGCCTGGAGTGCTGCCCTGGGTGTCTTTTCAGAGTGCAGCCTGCACCCTCAGCACGGGAGCCTGACTGCACCTCGACAGGCACTGCCAAAGAGGTCAGGGCTCCCCGAAAACACTGGGGTGTGCAGGCCTCCACGATGCTCTGCTTGGGCGGCAGAGACCGCCGTTTTCTCTTGGCAGTTCTGGCTCCAGGTGGATTTGCCCAAAGTTACAGGCCAACTTCCTGTTGCAGCAGGGGCCAGCCTGTTTCTGGAGTGGTTTCGATTTGGGATGGTGGAGCTGTGATCAGCTTATGCCAGCGAAGTGCCTGGCAGCTTCAGCAGAACGGTCATTCACGGAGGTCCAGCCAACAGTCAACAGTGCTTAGAAAACAACCCCCTGGAAGAATAGCCCCGCCAAGCAGAACCGCAGGCCTCCCTCCTCTGTGAGCTCACGGCAGCCTTCCCACGCCCATCATCCTCTCTCACTTGGCCTCCTTCTGTTTTCCTCTTCACCAGGAAGAGTGGCAGCAGGAAGAGTGGCGTCCCAGGGTCCTTGTGACTGAACTGGTTCGTTGCTGAGGGGTTTCCTGTGGCTGCCAGCCTGTCTCCCGACATCCCCTGTGCCTCATTCATTCCCACCACTACCCAACTCCCACCTCTTCTCTCCCAATCTGCAGCAGGTGTTGGGGGGGCTTTTCTCAAGAAAGTTCATTTTAAGCACACACTTCACTCATTCAGAACGAAGGTGACACAGAAGCCATCAGATTCAAATGTTCAGAAAGTGGGAGAAGCGTATTGGGCTCAGAGCTGTTCCCTAGGGAGATGGCCTCGGAAAGCGGCAGACGGAGAATCCGTTGAGGAGAAGGACTTCAGGCTGGGCACCATTCCCGAGGAGCTGGCCTCGAAAGCGGGAGACCCAGAGTACCCTCGGAGAAGCACGTGGAGCTCAGTGCCACTCCTGGGGAGCTGGCTTCAGAAAGCGGAGACGGAGAATTGTTCCAGAGAAGCACATCGGGTTGGGCACTGTTCCCCAGGAGCTGGCCTCGAAAGCGGGAGACCACCGGAGAACTCTCGGAGAAGCATGTGGAGCTCAGTGCCGCTCCCAGGAGCTTGCTGTGTAAAGAGGAGACCCAGAATACATTCAGGAGAAGTGCATTGGGCTCAGATCCATTCCCCAGGGAGCTGGCCTTGGAAAGCGGGGGACAGAGAGTCCGCTCAGGAGAAGCTCCCCAGGGAGCTGGCTGCAGGGCTTTTGCGCCACTTGTGTTAGTTAGTGCCAGGATTCCTGCAAATACAGGTTTCTGGAGGGTTTGGAATATTGATTTTCTGATGAAGAAATTCAGGTGAGATGTTACCCACTAACAATCAGAAATCATGACTCCTAACTCATAGGTTGTTCTACAGATCATGAGCCTCCATCGTTGCTCCTGCAGTAGCTCACCCTGGATAAAACGGACGCACTCTCAATTTTGCCAAGCAGAGCAGCCAGGGAAGACTGAGGTCACAAGCCCAGCCCTGCCCAGGGCGAAAGGAAGGACCACTCAGACTGTCCTGGCCAGGGTCATGCGCCACCTGCAGCCAGTAGCTAGTAAGAGATGGTCCATTTAACAGACTGCTGAACTGATAGGAAAACGAGTGGACCTGGCATCCACACGCTGTGTCCCTCCAACTCGGTGGCACACACAGGTTAATCATC
The DNA here is from genome assembly GCA_021498475.1 of Saguinus midas. Taxonomy (NCBI): domain Eukaryota; kingdom Metazoa; phylum Chordata; class Mammalia; order Primates; family Cebidae; genus Saguinus; species Saguinus midas. The sequence continues at coordinate 114,403,367 of CM038400.1, read as the reverse complement.
GTTTCTTGTGCGATGTAACTTTTCATAGCCTTCCATCGTGACCCGTGAGATGCCTCTGCAGAGTTCATGCCATGAGGCGGAGTGAGCTCGCCTAAGAACGCCATCCTCGTGTTCCTCACGAATAAGATGTGGAAGAAAATGCCTTTGTGGTTTCTTGACTCACGCAGCTCAAAATGTGGACTCTACAATTTATGTGATTCTTTCTTTTAAGGCACAATCGCCAAATTGGCAGCTTGGAGCAGGTACTGTCTCTTAGAAGCCAGAGCGTCATGGCTGGCGTTGTGATTCCACTCCTTCGTGAAGGGGAGGGAGGCGTGCTCTGCAGAGAGCGGCAGGTGCATGCCACGTGAGGGCTGGAGGGCATGGCCCATGAAAGCTGCCACGTGGGCCTCTCACCAGGCCTGTGGTTCCGGGTCCAGCCAAGAGTGTCCATAGCAAAGCTGGATGCGGCGACGGCAATCGGGAACATCTGAGGGGAGGGCTGAGCTGGGAGAGACCCCGAGGAAGAGTCAGGAAGCATTCAGAAGCGCTAGACAGACTCTGGGAATCGCAGACCTGTGTGCTTACTTTGGTCCTGGTGAGATCCAACAGTAGATGGGGAGGAGCTGGGCATCACACCTCTCCTTGCTAATGGGATTTTCTGTTGAGAGATGGAGGGAGTGACATACTGAGTATAGATTTTAAGATATATATACATAAACACACACACACACATATGTATACATACAGGGTCCTGCCACCCTCCCATTCCCGACCTGTGGCTAAACCCACAGAGACAGCCCGGGGAGCCCACGGGTCACAGGCCATCCCGTGTCCCATGCTGGCTTCTCCAGGCTTTTGGTTCCCATCCCTAGTTTGGGGGCAGTGGCTGTCTCACATGGGCTTGGGGTGAAAACAGCTAAGTCAGCTCAGAGCATGGCCCCCAGGGCTGGCACAGCTGCCCCTCCAGGCCGCCTGGTGCCCTGCTCCTTGCCTTCCACATCTTCCGCACATTCCTGGGATACGGAGCCTGCCTGGAGTGCTGCCCTGGGTGTCTTTCAGAGTGCAGCCTGCACCCTCAGCACGGAGCCTGACTGCACCTCGACAGGCACTGCCAAAGAGGTCAGGGCTCCCGAAAACACTGGGGTGTGCAGGCCTCCACGATGCTCTGCTTGGGCGGCAGAGACCGCCGTTTTCTCTTGGCAGTTCTGGCTCCAGGTGGATTTGCCCAAAGTTACAGGCCAACTTCCTGTTGCAGCAGGGGCCAGCCTGTTTCTGGAGTGGTTTCGATTTGGGATGGTGGAGCTGTGATCAGCTTATGCCAGCGAAGTGCCTGGCAGCTTCAGCAGAACGGTCATTCACGGAGGTCCAGCCAACAGTCAACAGTGCTTAGAAAACAACCCCTGGAAGAATGGCCCGCCAAGCAGAACCGCAGGCCTCCCTCCTCTGTGAGCGCACGGCAGCCTTCCCACGCCCATCATCCTCTCTCACTTGGCCTCCTTCTGTTTTCCTCTTCACCCTCTATGGCAGCAGGAAGAGTGGCGTCCCAGGGTCCTTGTGACTGAACTGGTTCGTTGCTGAGGGGTTTCCTGTGGCTGCCAGCCTGTCTCCCGACATCCCCTGTGCCTCATTCATTCCCACCACTACCCAACTCCCACCTCTTCTCTCCCAATCTGCAGCAGGTGTTGGGGGGGCTTTTCTCAAGAAAGTTCATTTTAAGCACACACTTCACTCATTCAGAACGAAGGTGACACAGAAGCCATCAGATTCAAATGTTCAGAAAGTGGGAGAAGCGTATTGGGCTCAGAGCTGTTCCCTAGGGAGATGGCCTCGGAAAGCGGCAGACGGAGAATCCGTTGAGGAGAAGGACTTCAGGCTGGGCACCATTCCCCGAGGAGCTGGCCTCGGAAAGCGGGAGACCCAGAGTACCCTCGGAGAAGCACGTGGAGCTCAGTGCCACTCCCTGGGGAGCTGGCTTCAGAAAGCGGGAGACGGAGAATTGTTCCAGAGAAGCACATCGGGTTGGGCACTGTTCCCCAGGGAGCTGGCCTCGGAAAGCGGGAGACCACCCGGAGAACTCTCGGAGAAGCATGTGGAGCTCAGTGCCGCTCCCCAGGGAGCTTGCTGTGTAAAGAGGGAGACCCAGAATACATTCAGGAGAAGTGCATTGGGCTCAGATCCATTCCCCAGGGAGCTGGCCTTGGAAAGCGGGGGACAGAGAGTCCGCTCAGGAGAAGCTCCCCAGGGAGCTGGCTGCAGGGCTTTTGCGCCACTTGTGTTAGTTAGTGCCAGGATTCCTGCAAATACAGGTTTCTGGAGGGTTTGGAATATTGATTTTCTGATGAAGAAATTCAGGTGAGATGTTACCCACTAACAATCAGAAATCATGACTCCTAACTCATAGGTTGTTCTACAGATCATGAGCCTCCATCGTTGCTCCTGCAGTAGCTCACCCTGGATAAAACGGACGCACTCTCAATTTTGCCAAGCAGAGCAGCCAGGGAAGACTGAGGTCACAAGCCCAGCCCTGCCCAGGGCGAAAGGAAGGACCACTCAGACTGTCCTGGCCAGGGTCATGCGCCACCTGCAGCCAGTAGCTAGTAAGAGATGGTCCATTTAACAGACTGCTGAACTGATAGGAAAACGAGTGGACCTGGCATCCACACGCTGTGTCCCTCCAACTCGGTGGCACACACAGGTTAATCATCGCTTGTGCGATGTAACTTTTCATAGCCTTCCATCGTGACCCGTGAGATGCCTCTGCAGAGTTCATGCCATGAGGCGGAGTGAGCTCGCCTAAGAACGCCATCCTCGTGTTCCTCACGAATAAGATGTGGAAGAAAATGCCTTTGTGGTTTCTTGACTCACGCAGCTCAAAATGTGGACTCTACAATTTATGTGATTCTTTCTTTTAAGGCACAATCGCCAAATTGGCAGCTTGGAGCAGGTACTGTCTCTTAGAAGCCAGAGCGTCATGGCTGGCGCCAGGATTCCACTCCTTCGTGAAGGGAGGGAGGCGTGCTCTGCAGAGAGCGGCAGGTGCATGCCACGTGAGGGCTGGAGGGCATGGCCCATGAAAGCTGCCACGTGGGCCTCTCACCAGGCCTGTGGTTCCGGGTCCAGCCAAGAGTGTCCATAGCAAAGCTGGATGCGGCGACGGCAATCGGGAACATCTGAGGGGAGGGCTGAGCTGGGAGAGACCCCGAGGAAGAGTCAGGGAAGCATTCAGAAACGGCTAGACAGACTCTGGGAATCGCAGACCTGTGTGCTTACTTTGGTCCTGGTGAGATCCAACAGTAGATGGGGAGGAGCTGGGCATCACACCCTCTCCTTGCTAATGGGATTTTCTGTTGAGAGATGGAGGGAGTGACATACTGAGTATAGATTTTAAAGATATATATACATAAACACACACACACACATATGTATACATACACACACATATATGTTTATACATACACATATATTATTGCATTTAAGTTTGGGGGTACATGTGAAGAACATGCAAGATTGTTGCATAGGTCCACACATGGCAGTGTGGTTTGCTGCCTTCCTCCCCATCACCTATATCTGGCATTTCCCCCCATGCTATCTCTCCTCAACTCCCCACTTCCCCGCTGTCCCTCCCCTAGTTCCCCCCTATAGACCCCAGTGTGTGATGCTCCCCTCCCTGTGTCCCTGTGTTCTCATTGTTCAACACCCACCTATGAGTGAGAACATGAAGTATTTGATTTTCTGTTCTTGTGTCAGTTTGCTGAGAATGATGGTTTCCAGGTTCATCCATGTCCCTACAAAGGACACGAACTCATTGTTTTTGATGGCTGCATAATATTCCATGGTGTACATGTGCCACATTTTCCCAGTCCAGTCTATCATCATTGGGCATTTGGGTTGGTTCCAGGTCTTTGCTATTGTAAACAGTGCTGCAATGAACATTCGTGTGCATGTGTCCTTATAGTAGAACGATTTATAATCCTTGATATATACCCAGTAATGGGATTGCTGGGTCAAATGGAATTTCTATTTCTAGGTCCTTGAGGAATCGCCACACTGTCTTCCACAATGGTTGAACTAATTTACACTCCCACCAACAGTGTAAAAGTGTTCCTATTTCTCCACATCCTCCAGCATCTGTTGTCTCCAGATTTTTAATGATTGCCATTCTAACTGGCGTGAGATGGTATTTCAATGTAGTTTTGATTTGCATTTCTCTAATGACCAGTGTTGATGAGCATTTTTTCATATGTTTGTTGGCCTCATGTATGTCTTCTTTTGTAAAGTGTCTGTTCATGTCCTTCGCCCACTTTTGAATGGGCTTGTTTGTTTTTTTCTTGTAAATCTGTTTCAGTTCTTTGTAGATTCAGGATATCAGCCCTTTGTCAGATGGGTAGACTGCAAAAATTTCTTCCCATTCTGTTACTGCCAATTCACTCTAGTGACTGTTTCTTTTGCTGTGCAGAAGCTGTGGAGTTTAATTAGGTCCCATTTGTCTATTTTGGCTTTTGTTGCCAATGCTTTTGGTGTTTTAGTCATGAAGTCCTTGCCTGTGCCTATGTCCTGAATGGTTTTGTCTAGATTTTCTTCTAGGGTTTTTATGGTGTTAGGTCTTATGTTTAAGTCTTTAATCCATCTGGAGTTAATTTTAGTGTTAATTTAATTTCTGCTTTCTGCACATGGCTAGCCAGTTTTCCTAACACCATTTATTAAACAGGGAATCCTTTCCCCATTGCTTATTTTTGTGAGGTTTGTCAAAGATCAGATGGTTGTAGATGTGTGGTGTTGCCTCCGAGGCCTCTGTTCTGTTCCATTGGTCTATAACTCTGTTTTGGTACCAGTACCATGCTGTTTTGATTACTGTAGCCTTGTAGTGTAGTTGGAAGTCAGGTAGTGTGATGCCTCCAGATTTGTTCTTTTTGCTTAGAATTGACTCGGCTATATGGGCTCTCTTTTGGTTCCATATGAAGTTTAAGGTGGTTTTTTCCAGTTCTGTGAAGAAGGTCATTGGTAGCTTGATGGGGACAGCATTGAATCTGTAAATTACTTTGGGCAGTATAGCCATTTTCACAATGTTGATTCTTCCTAACCGTGAGCATGGAATGTTTCTCCATCTGCTTGTGTCCTCTCTGATTTCGTTGAGCAGTGGTTTGTAGTTCTCCTTGAAGAGGTCCTTACATTCCTTGTTAAGTTGTATTCCTAGGTATTTTATTCATGAAGTCCTTGCCTATGCCTATGTCCTGAATGGTTTTGCCTAGATTTTCTTCTAGGGTTTTTATGGTGTTAGGTCTTATGTTTAAGTCTTTAATCCATCTGGAGTTAATTTTAGTGTAAGGTGTCAGGAAGGGGTCCAGTTTCTGCTTTCTGCACATGGCTAGCCAGTTTTCCCAACACCATTTATTAAACAGGGAATCCTTTCCCCATTGCTTGTTTTTGTCAGGTTTGTCAAAGATCAGATGGTTGTAGATGTGTGGTGTTGCCTCCGAGGCCTCTGTTCTGTTCCATTGGTCTATATCTCTGTTTTGGTACCAGTACCATGCTGTTTTGATTACTGTAGCCTTGTAGTATAGTTTGAAGTCAGGTAGTGTGATGCCTCCAGCTTTGTTCTTTTTGCTTAGAATTGACTTGGCTATGTGGGCTCTCTTTTGGTTCCATATGAAGTTTAAGGTGGTTTTTTCCAGTTCTGTGAAGAAGGTCATTGGTAGCTTGATGGGGATAGCATTGAATCTGTAAATTACTTTGGGCAGTATGGCCATTTTCACAATATTGATTCTTCCTAACCATGAGCATGGAATGTTTCTCCATCTGTTTGTGTCCTCTTATTTCGTTGAGCAGTGGTTTGTAGTTCTCCTTGAAGAGGTCCTTTACATCCTTGTTAGTTGTATTCCTAGGTATTTTATTCTCTTTGTAGCAATTGTGAATGGCAGTTTTCTTGATTTGGCTCTTTAAGTCTGTTATTGGTGTATAGGAATGCTTGTGATATTCGCATGTTGATTTTGTATCCTGAGACTTTGCTGAAGTTGCTTATCAGTTTCAGGAGCTTTTGGGCTGAGACGATGGGGTCTTCTAAATATACAATCATGTCATCTGCAAATAGAGACAATTTGACTTCCTCCTTTCCTAATTGAATACCCTTTATTTCTTTTTCTTGCCTGATTGCTCTGGCTAGAACTTCCAGTACTATATTGAATAGGAGTGGTGAGAGGGGGCATCCTTGTCTAGTGCCAGATTTCAAAGGGAATGTTTCCAGTTTTTGCCCATTCAGTATGATATTGGCTGTTGGTTTGTCATAAATAGCTTTTATTATTTTGAGATATGTTCTGTAGATACTGAGTTTATTGAGAGTCTTTAGCATAAAGGGCTGTTGAACTTTGTCTTCTCTGCATCTATTGAGATAACCATGCGGTTTTTGTCTTTGGTTCTGTTTATGTGGTGAATTACGTTTATAGACTTGTGTATATTGAACCAGTGCATCACCAGGATGAAGCTGGCTTGATCGTGATTTAGACACTGCTTTAAGCTTTTTGATGTGTTGTTGCAATCGGTTTGCCAGTATTTTATTGAAGATTTTTGCATGTATGTTCATCATGGGTATTGGTCTGAAGTGTTCTTTTGTTGTTGAGTCTCTGCTGGGTTTTGGTATCAGGATGATGTTGGTTCCATAAAATGATTTGGGAAGGATCCTCTCTTTTTGGATTGTTTGGAATAGTTTCAGAAGGAATGGTACCAGCTCCTCTTTGTATGTTTGGTAGAATTTGGCTGTGAACCCATCTGGACCTGGGCTTTTTTTGGGTGGTAGGCTCTTAATTGCTGCCTCAACTTCAGCCCTTGTTATTTGTCTATTCAGGGTTTCAATTTCTTTCTGGTTTAGGCTTGGGAGGAGGCAAGTGTCCAGGAATTTATCCATTTCCTCCAGGTTTACTGGTTTATGTGCATAGAGTTGTTTGTAGTAATCTCTGATGGTGGTTTGTATTTCTGTGGAATCTGTGGTGATATCCCTTTATTGTTTTTTATTGCATCTATTTGATTCTTCTTTTCTTTTTATTAATCTGGCTAGTGGTCTGTCTATTTTGTTGATCTTTTCAAAAACCAGCTCCTGGATTTATTGATTTTTGAAGGGTTTTTTGTGTGTCTCTCTCCTTCAGTTCTGCTCTGATCTTAGTTATTTCTTGTCTTCTTCTAGGTTTTGAGTTTTTTGATCTTGCTCCTCTAGCTCTTTCAATTTTGATGATAGGGTGTTGATTTTAGATCTTTCCTTCTTCTCATGTGGGCATTTATTGCTATATATTTTCCTCTAGACACTGCTTTAAAGACTTTTTTTTTTTTTTACAAAATCTCCAAAAGAAAAGATAAAGACTTGGAATGATCATGCCATTAGATGCATTCTACCTACGTGCGCTATTCCTATAGGCCATTAATTAAATAATTACTTAATGAGGAAAACATAGATCAAGCGCAAAGCAGCGATTCTAGGAACACGCCATGGGGTGATTCCTCAGTTCTGTTCCGGAATTAAAGATGCGTCACTGGGTTGAGTAGATGGATGGTGCGGTGCTAGGAGTGGGGAGGGATGATGGAGATAAGGCTATGAGGAAGGCCTCCCGCTGGCACCAGAAGAGCCCTGCCCGGGTGCAGCCATCGGATGGAAATGACCTGTTGAGAGCCGCATGAGGCCACTGTGTTGCCCACCTTCCCTGGCACAATCCCGCCCACAGCCATGTCCCGTGTGGCCTATATGTGAGCTGCCCAAGACCACGCTCACAAAGTACCATGAACCAGGGGCCTTCAAACAACTGGCGTCCCAGTGAGGGAGCCGGCAGTCCCAGGGACGCAGCCAGCATGGCCACCCCGGGGCCTTGCCCTCAGGCCTAGGCCCTGCCATTACACAGCTGCCTGCAAGACCAGAAGAGAACCGAAGAGGAGAGCAGGAGGCCTCTGGGGTCAGGTGGGCCTGAGGAAGGGAAGGAGGCCACGGACGACTGGCAGGGTCCTCAGGTCCCAGGAAGGCCTCCTATGTGGCTAAGGGCCAGGACTTGCCAGGGCTGCAGTGGGCAGAGACAGGGGCACAAGCCAACCCTCCACCGCATGAAGCTCTCAAGTGTGACCTGGCTGCTGCCCTGGGGTGCCTCCTGCGCATGGGTGGGCTGAGGGCCGGGTGCAAGGGCACTTGTGCACAGGCGGTGGGCATCAGTTCATGGTGGTTGTACAGATGGCAGGGCTGAAAGGGACCCTAGAGATCCCCTGGAGGACCCCTGGGGACACTGGGGAGCTGTGCTCGGTCCTGAGCACCTTGGGGTCCCAGGCCTGTGGCTCTCACTGCTGCAGGCTCTTCTGTACAGGGACCCTGTGGCCATGTTTCTCTCTGCCCTGGGAACCATCCTGTGCCACAGGGTCAGGCAGCCTGGGTGATTTTTGTGTTTTTTGTATCAGGATGATGTTGGTCTCATAAAATGATTTGGGAAGGATTCCCTCTTTTTGGATTGTTTGGAATAGTTTCAGAAGGAATGGTACCAGCTCCTCTTTGTATGTCTGGTAGAATTTGGCTGTGAACCCATCTGGACCTGGGCTTTTTTGGGTGGTAGGCTCTTAATTGCTGCCTCAACTTCAGCCCTTGTTATTGGTCTATTCAGGGTTTCAACTTCTTCTGGTTTAGGCTTGGGAGGATGCAAGTGTCCAGGAATTTATCCATTTCTTCCAGGTTTACTGGTTTATGTGCATAGAGTTGTTTGTAGTAATCTCTGATGGTGGTTTGTATTTCTGTGGAATCTGTGGTGATATCCCTTTATTGTTTTTATTGCATCTATTTGATTCTTCTCTTTTCTTTTTATTAATCTGGCTAGTGGTCTGTCTATTTTGTTGATCTTTTCAAAAACCAGCTCCTGGATTTATTGATTTTTGAAGGGTTTTGTGTCTCTATCTCCTTCAGTTCTGCTCTGATCTTAGTTATTTCTTGTCTTCTGCTAGGTTTTGAGTTTTTTTTGATCTTGCTCCTCTAGCTCTTTCAATTTTGATGATAGGGTGTTGATTTTGGTCTTTCCTTCTTCTCATGTGGGCATTTATTGCTATATATTTTCCTCTAGACACTGCTTTAAAGACTTTTTTTTTTTACAAAATCTCCAAAAGAAAAGATAAAGACTTGGAATGATCATGCCATTAGATGCATTCTACCCACGCGGCGCTATTCCTATAGGCCATTAATTAAATAATTACTTAATGAGGAAAACATAGATCAAGCGCAGCAGCGATTCTAGGAACACGCCATGGGGTGATTCCTCAGTTCTGTTCCGGAATTAAAGATGCGTCACTGGGTTGAGTAGATGGATGGTGCGGTGCTAGGAGTGGGGAGGGATGATGGAGATAAGGCTATGAGGAAGGCCTCCGCTGGCACCAGAAGAGCCCTGCCCGGTGCAGCCATCGGATGGAAATGACCTGTTGAGAGCCGCATGAGGCCACTGTGTTGCCCACCTTCCTGGCACAATCCCGCCCACAGCCATGTCCCGTGTGGCCTATATGTGAGCTGCCCAAGACCACGCTCACAAAGTACCATGAACCAGGGGCCTTCAAACAACTGGCGTCCCAGTGAGGGAGCCGGCAGTCCCAGGGACGCAGCCAGCATGGCCACCCCGGGCCTTGCCTCAGGCCTCGGCCCTGCCATTACACAGCTGCCTGCAAGACCAGAAGAGAACCAAGAGGAGAGCAGGAGGCCTCTGGGGTCAGGTGGGCCTGAGGAAGGGAAGGAGGCCACGGACGACTGGCAGGGTCCTCAGGTCCCAGGAAGGCCTCCTATGTGGCTAAGGGCCAGGACTTGCCAGGGCTGCAGTGGGCAGAGACAGGGGCACAAGCCAACCCTCCACCGCATGAAGCTCTCAAGTGTGACCTGGCTGCTGCCCTGGGGTGCCTCCTGCGCATGGGTGGGCTGAGGGCCGGGTGCAAGGGCACTTGTGCACAGGCGGTGGGCATCAGTTCATGGTGGTTGTACAGATGGCAGGGCTGAAAGGGACCCTAGAGATCCCCTGGAGGACCCCTGGGGACACTGGGGAGCTGTGCTCGGTCCTGAGCACCTTGGGGTCCCAGGCCTGTGGCTCTCACTGCTGCAGGCTCTTCTGTACAGGGACCCTGTGGCCATGTTTCTCTCTGCCCTGGGAACCATCCTGTGCCACAGGGTCAGGCAGCCTGGGTGATTTTTGTGTTTTTTTGTAGAGATGGGGTTTCACTGTGTTGGTCAGCTGATCTCAAACTGTGTGCCCAAGTAATCCTCCTGCCTCAGCCTCCCAAAGAAGTGCTGGAATTACAGATATGAGTCACCACGCCAGGCTGAGAGTTTTAGTGAGCACACAGTCATGTGAGCCATGTACCTGTGGCTCACATGAGCCTTTAGTGAGCATGCAGACACATGAGCCACATGCCTGGCTGAGAGTGAGTTTTAGTGAGCACGCAGTCACGTGAGCACCACACCTGGCTGAGAGTGAGTTTTGGTGAGCACACAGTCACGTGAGCCACATGCCTGGCTGAGAGAGTTTTAGTGAACACACAGTCACATGAGCACCACACCTGGCTGAGTGAATTTTAGTGAACATGCAGTTACGTGAGCCACGCGCCTGGCTGAGAGTGAGTTTTAGTAGCACACAGTCACATGAGCACCACACTTGGCTAAGTGAATTTTAGTGAATGTGCAGTCACATGAGCCACATGCCTGGCTAAGAGTGAGTTTTGGTGAGCGCGCAGCCACGTGAGCCACACGCCTGGCTGAAAGTGAGTTTTGGTGAGCACGCAGTCACGTGAGCCACATGCCTGGCTGAGAGTGAGTTTTAGTGAGCATGCAGTCACGTGAGCCATGTGCCTGGCTGAGAGTGAGTTTTAGTGGGCACACAGCCACTGTCATCTTGCGTTGAAAGTCAGTGTGCTGAGAAATGGGGATTCTCTTTATTCCGGATGTTCCAGAAAGCATCATGGATCAAATGGACACAGGAGGGAGCTCAGACTTTAGCTCTTTGTAAGGTTCCCATAACCCATGTACCCTGTAGGTTCCCATTGTGTGGATGCTTCACAAAACAATCACACAGTCAGTCCCTGTGTCTGTGGCCTCATGGCTGACCCTATGTCTCAGGCAAGCACCCTCTGTGTGTGGTGGGGAAACACTCACATGTCTGACCCCTGCAGAGTCACCTGGGCCTCTGTATGCCTCACGCTCCTCTCTGCAGCATTCACGGTTTGCCCGGCTGAGGACTGAGTGAGGGAAACCCCTCTGGCTCATGTTGTAAGGAACCACTGCTCCACTAAGATGTGCCCTTCAAACCTTCGTCTGCTCAGTGATGATGATTCCATCTCTGAGCTTTCATTGTCCATCCTTGAATTCCGGCTTCCAGAATGTCCAGCTTGTGTGTGTAAATCCCTGTCCCAGCCATCCATGGACCTGGGGACTGCATGCTCTGGGACTTCAGAAGCCCAGGACACCAGGATGAATCTGAAGGCAGGTGTGTGGTGTGGCTCCTGAGCAGGCATGTTCAAACCTAAGCCCTTCCCTTGCAGTGGGACTGCGTCCCTGGGGCCATGTGGCTGCACCAAGTGGGGCAAGCTTGAAGGCGCCGTAGAAGGCAGAGCTGGCAGCTCCCAGGGAGTTTCCCAGAGGCTTGCCACTTGGGAGGGAGGCAGGGAGTCCCGGCCTCTGCACAGCTCACTTTGTGTGCTAGATCTGCCTGGGAACATCTGTCACCAACATGGTGAAATGTCCACTGTCGGTAATTTCCCAGCTCCTCATTCGGTGTCACACACCTCACTCAGGCTCTCAGCTACCTGCAGGAGGACAGGAGCTGAAAGAATTGTCAGAGGTCAAATCATCTTTGTCATTTTCTTGGAAACAAAAGTAAGCAGCTCAATTCAGACACCAGGCCCACGGGGAACTTTCAGCCAGAGCTGTGCACAGAAGGGCATTGTAGTTGGGTGTGGTAGCTCACACCTGTAATCCCAGCACTTTGGGAGGCTGAGATGGGCAGATCACCTGATATCAGGAGTTCAAGACCAGCCTGACCAACATGGTGAAACCTCGTCTCTGCGAAAAAATATAAAAGAAAATAGCTGGTGGTGGTGCTGTAATCCCAGCTACTTGGGAGGAGAATTGCTTGAACCCAGGAGATGGAGGTTGCAGGAGCTAACATGGTGCCACTGTACTCCAACCTGGGTGACAGAGTGAGACTCTGTCTCAAAAAGAAAAGATGTAGGGCATCGTATTGATCTGTGGCGCATGTGGCCTCCATCATACTGATCTGTGGCACACGTGGCCTCCATTGTATTGATCTGTGGCACACGTGGCCTCCATCATACTGATCTGTGGCACACGTGGCCTCCATTGTATTGATCTGTGGCACACGTGGCCTCCATCATACTGATCTGTGGCACACGTGGCCTCCATTGTATTGATCTGTGGCATGTACGGCCTCCATCTCCCATCACGGGATTCAGCAGAGATGCCCTGCAGGACCACCTGTGAGCAGCCTAAAGTCTCACCCAATTGTGGGCAGTACAGCCCTGACCCAGGCCCTCCAACCTGAGGCCTCACTCCCACTGAGGGAGGCAGAAGCCCCGTTGTCTCTCCCGGCTCACTCCTGCCTCCAGCCCCGGGGGCTTCCCCTCCCCCACAGGATCGTTGGTTCCCAGGTGACAGAATCTCTGTTCAAACCCGGTGGGGTGCAGGCTCTAGCAGGGAAGAGTAGGAGGGGAAGCACTTTCAGCTCTGGCCGGTAACTGTCATGGAACCCTATGGTTTGCTCTTGAATTGTGACTGTGACCATGTCACGTTTGATATAAAGGATAAAGGAAGTATGGACTTGGGGGTGATTACAACCATCCTTTATAACCTACTGCGCGGGTCCCGCGGAGAGTGTCATCAATCACATGGTGGCTTCGTGGTTGCGTGTTAAGTGGTTTTAAATGTGGAATGCTGACCTGCTTAGAGTGCATAAGGCAGGAGCCTCTTGTGACCATGCATGTGTAGTTTTACGGAAGTTGGGGCACACGTGAGGCCTGTGTGGTCATCTCAGACAGGAAGATGGAGCTCGTGAACCTTCCCAGTCTTGCTGAGAGCCCTGGGGCTGTCCCTTGGTCCAGCTCCGGAGAACCTTCTGCCACCTGTGGGGACTCCTGAATGACCCGGAGCCGCTCACACCACTGCCCAACCTTTAGGATGATCCGGACAGTCCCTGTGGAAGGAAATGAGTCTCTGTGGCCAGCTCTGAGCGCTACAGGACCTGGCCAAAGCGTTGGGGCAGATAGTGACTCTTGCAAAAGTAGAGGAAATTGTCAAGGGATGCAGGTTGGCACCCCACCTGGAAAGCAGAACGGAAGCAGCCAGCAGCAGCGGAGGAGACAATGCACCTGAGCTTCAGGAGGGAAGGTGACACTCAGAGGCACCCAGCACGGGGCATGGGGCAGAATCAGAACTAGAAGGGTGCTGGTCCCAGGCGAAGCTCCTCTCTCCAGCCTCAGCCCTGGAAAGCCACTGGCCTGTGTGCAAGGACCCTTCCTTGCAGAGCAGCCAGCAGCTGGTCCCAGCGGCCCAGGGTGATGCCCACAGCTAAGGGATCTCCGCTTTACCGTGACATTTGCTGAAATCAGATCATAAAATCCACAAGGACTTTGTTTTTTGAGAGTTAAAACCTAGAAGTGTTAACTTTAGTGGCTACTTTTGTTTTAAAAACAGCATAAGAAATCTGCCTCTGGTTGGGCGTGGTGGGTCACGCCTATAATCCCAGCACTTTGGGAAGCCGAGGCGGCTGGATCACAAGGTCAAGAGATCAAGACCATCCTGGCCAACATGGTGAAACCCCCTCTCTACTAAAAATACAAAAATTAGCTGGGCATGATGGTGCGTGCCTATAATCCCAACTACTCAAGAGGCTGAGGCAGGAGAATCGCTTGAACCCAGGAGGCGGAGGTTGCAGGGAGCTGAGATCACACCACTGCACTGCAGCCTGGGTGACAGAATGCAACTCCATCTCAAAAAAAAAAAAAACAAAGAAAAAGAAATCTGCCTCTGCCTCTCCTACCTGCCGAGTGTGCAAGTCGTCCCTAAAGCTTTTAAACTATGGCGATTTAACCCCGTCATCCCTGAAGGGTCATCCCCAGCAGGCACATATGTGAACTGAGCTGATGGCATCAATTCACGGGAAGGAAATAGTGTAGACTCTGTCCCTGCATGTGGGGGAGTGGGTACCCATGTATGGGGGATGTTTTCACGAGTGGGTGTTTGCTATATGCCTAATGTGGGTGTGAATGTGGTTGTGTGTACTGTGTGTGTAAGTATGCTGGATGTATGTCTATGTATTTCTGTGTATGTGTGTGTGAGGTATGTGTCTGTGAATGTGATTATGGGTGCACTGTGTGTGTGAATGCTGTGCCTGTGTATGTGTGCAGTGTGTGTATCCTGTGCCTGTGTGTATGTGTGCAGTGTGTGTGTGTCCTGTGCCTGTGTGTGTGTGTGAATGGTGTGCCTATGTGTGCAGTGTGTGTCCTGTGCCTGTCTGTATGTGTGCAGTGTGTGTGTCCTGTGCCTGTGTGTGAAATTGTGTGTGTGTCCTGTGCCTGTGTGTGTAAATGCTGTGTCTGTATGTGTGCAGTGTAAGTATGCTGGGTGTATGTCTATGTATTTCTGTGTTTGTGTGTGTGAGGTATGTGTGAATGTGATTATGTGTGCAGTGTGTGTGTGAATGCTGTGTATGTGTGCAGTGTGTGTGTCCTGTGCCTGTGTGTGTGTCCTGTGCCTGTGTGTGTAAATGCTGTGTCTGTGTGTATGTGTGCAGTGTGTGTGTGTCCGTGCCTGTATGTGTGCAGTGTGTGTGTCCTGTGCCTGTGTGTATGCAATGTGTGTGTCCTGTGCTTGTGTGTGTGTCCTGTGCCTGTGTGTCCTGTGCCTGTGTGTGTGCAATGTGTGTGTCCTGTGCCTGTGTGTGTAAATGCTGTCTGTGTGTGTATGTGTGCAGTGTGTGTGTGTCCTGTGCCTGTGTGTATGTGTGCAGTGTGTGTCCTGTGCCTGTGTGTATGCAATGTGTGTGTGTCCTGTGCCTGTGTGTGTGCAATGTGTGTGTGTCCTGTGCCTGTGTGTATGTGTGTGCAGTGTGTGTGTCCTGTGCCTGTGTGTGTCCTGTGCCTGTGTGTGTGTAAATGCTGTGTCTGTGTGTGTGTGCAGTGTGTGTGTGTCCTGTGCCTGTGTGTGTGCAATGTGTGTGTGTGTCCTGTGCCTGTGTGTGTGTAAATGCTGTCTGTGTGTGTATGTGTGCAGTGTGTGTGTCCTGTGCCTGTGTGTATGTGTGCAGTGTGTGTCCTGTGCCTGTGTGTGTGTCCTGTGCCTGTGTGTAAATGCTGTGTCTGTGTGTATGTGTGCAGTGTGTGTGTCCTGTGCCTGTATGTGTGCAGTGTGTGTCCTGTGCCTGTGTGTATGCAATGTGTGTGTCCTGTGCCTGTGTGTCCTGTGCCTGTGTATGTGTGCAGTGTGTGTCCTGTGCCTGTGTGTGTATGTGTGTGTGTCCTGTGCCTGTGTGTGTAAATGCTGTGTCTGTGTGTATGTGTGCAGTGTGTGTGTGTCCTGTGCCTGTGTGTATGTGTGCAGTGTGTGTCCCAGCCTGTGTGTATGCAATGTGTGTGTCCCAGCCTGTGTGTGTGTGCAATGTGTGTGTGTCCTGTGCCTGTGTGTGTATGTGTGCAGTGTGTGTCCTGTGCCTGTGTGTGTGTCCTGTGCCTGTGTGTGTAAATGCTGTGTCTGTGTGTATGTGTGCAGTGTGTGTGTGTCCTGTGCCTGTGTGTGTGCAATGTGTGTGTGTCCCAGCCTGTGTGTGTGTAAATGCTGTCTGTGTGTGTATGTGTGCAGTGTGTGTGTGTCCTGTGCCTGTGTGTATGTGTGCAGTGTGTGTCCCAGTGCCTGTGTGTGTGTCCTGTGCCTGTGTGTGTAAATGCTGTGTCTGTGTGTATGTGTGCAGTGTGTGTGTCCCAGCCTGTATGTGTGCAGTGTGTCCTGTGCCTGTGTGTATGCAATGTGTGTGTCCTGTGCCTGTGTGTCCTGTGCCTGTGTATGTGTGCAGTGTGTGTCCCAGCCTGTGTGTGTGCAATGTGTGTCCCAGCCTGTGTGTGTAAATGCTGTGTGTGTATGTGTGCAGTGTGTGTGTGTCCCAGCCTGTGTGTATGTGTGCAGTGTGTGTCCCAGCCTGTGTGTGTATGCAATGTGTGTGTGTGTGTCCCAGCCTGTGTGTGTGTGTGCAATGTGTGTGTCCTGTGCCTGTGTATGTGTGCACTGTGTCCTGTGCCTGTGTGTGTGTAGTGTGTCCCAGCCTGTGTGTGTGCAGTGTGTGTGTCCCAGCCTGTGTGTGTATGTGTGTGTGTGTCCCAGCCTGTGTGTGTGTGCAATGTGTGTGTGAATGCTGTGCCTGTGTGTGTGCAGTGTGTGTCCCAGCCTGTGTGTGTGTGCAGTGTGTGTCCTGTGCCTGTGTGTATGTGTCCCAGCCTGTGTGTGTATGTGTGCAATGTGTGTGTATGAATGCTGTGCCTGTGTGTGTGTGTGCAGTGTGTGTGTCCTGTGCCTGTGTATGTGTGCAGTGTGTGTCCTGTGCCTGTGTGTGTGTGCAATGTGTGTGTCCTGTGCCTGTGTGTATGTGCGCAATGTGTGTGTGAATGCTGTGCCTGTGTGTGTGTGCAGTGTGTATGTGTGCAGTGTGTGTCCTGTGCCTGTGTGTATGTATGCAATGTGAGTGTGAATGCTGTGCCTGTGTATGTGTGCAGTGTGTGTCCTGTGCCTGTCCTGTGTGTGTGCAATGTGTATGAATGTTGTGCCTGTGTGTATGTGTGCAGTGTGTGTCCCAGCCTATGTGTGTATGTGTGCAATGCATGTGTGTGAATGCTGTGCCTGTGCATGTGTGCAGTGTGTATGTGTGCAGTGTGTGTCCTGTGCCTCTGTGTGTGTGCAATGTGTGTGAATGCTGTACCTGTGTGTGTATGTGTGCAGTGTGTCCTGTGCCTGTGTGTATGTGTGCAATGTGTGTGTGTGTGAATGCTGTGCCTGTGTGTGTATGTGTGCAGTGTGTGTGTCCCAGCCTCTGTGTGTGTGTGCAATGTGAGTGTGAATGCTGTGCCTGTGCATGTGTGCAGTGTGTGTCCTGTGCCTCTGTGTGTGTATGTGTGCAATGTGTGTGTATGAATGCTGTGCCTGTGTGTGCAGTGTGTCCCAGCCTGTGTGTGTGTCCTGTGCCTGTGTGTGTAAATGCTGTGTGTGTGTATGTGTGTGTGTGCAGTGTGTCCCAGTGCCTGTGCAGTGTGTGTCCTGTGCCTGTGTGTGTATGTGTGCAGTGTGTGTCCTGTGCCTGTGTGTGTGTGCAGTGTGTGTCCCAGCCTGTGTGTGTGCAATGTGTGTGTGTGTGTGTGTGTGTAAATGCTGTGTGTATGTGTGCAGTGTGTGTGTGTGCCTGTGTGTGTATGTGTGCAATGTGTGTGTCCTGTGCCTGTGTATGTGTGCAATGTGTGTGTGTCCTGTGCCTGTGTGTGTGCAATGTGTGTGTGTGTGTGTGCAGTGTGTGTGTCCTGTGCCTGTGTGTGTGTGTGTGTCCCAGCCTGTGTGTGTGTGCAATGTGTGTGTGAATGCTGTGCCTGTGTGTGTGTGTGTGTCCTGTGCCTGTGTGTGTGTGCAGTGTGTGTCCCAGCCTGTGTGTATGTGTCCTGTGCCTGTGTGTGTATGTGTGCAATGTGTGTGTGAATGCTGTGCCTGTGTGTGTGCAGTGTGTGTGTCCTGTGCCTGTGTATGTGTGCAGTGTGTGTCCTGTGCCTGTGTGTGTGCAATGTGTGTGTGTGCAGTGTGTATGTGTGCAGTGTGTGTCCCAGCCTGTGTGTATGTATGCAATGTGAGTGTGAATGCTGTGCCTGTGTATGTGCAGTGTGTGTGTCCCAGCCTGTGTGTGTGTGCAATGTGTATGAATGTTGTGCCTGTGTATGTGTGCAGTGTGTGTCCCAGCCTATGTGTGTATGTGCAATGCATGTGTGAATGCTGCCTGTGTGTGTACGTGTGCAGTGTGTGTCCAGCCTGTGTGTGTGCAATGTGTGTGAATGCTGCACCTGTGTGTGTATGTGTGCAGTGTGTCCAGCCTGTGTGTATGTGTGCAATGTGTGTGTGTGTGTGTGAATGCTGTGCCTGTGTGTGTATGTGTGTGTGTGTCCCAGCCTCTGTGTGTGTGTGCAATGTGAGTGTGAATGCTGTGCCTGTGTATGTGTGCAGTGTGTGTCCTGTGCCTGTGTGTGTGTGCAATGCGTGTGTGTGTGAATGCTGTGCCTGTGTGTGTCCTGTGCCTGTGTGTGAGTGGTGTGTGTACTGTGTGTGTGTGCTGTGCCTGTGTGTGTGCTGTGCCTGTGTGTGTGTGTTGTGTGTGCTATGTATAAAAGCACAATCCACAGTGCTAAACCTGAATCCACAGACTCCCAGGTACCTGCATATCAGAAAATATGTTCTACTGCGAAGCTTTCTGTGTCCTTCGTCTGCCTGGCATTCTGGAGGGGTGTGGTCTGTGTTGATCTGGAAGGCACTGGGGTCACATTCGCTCAGTTCCCAGCATTTTGAAGGGATATGGTCCCATTGATCCAGAAAGCACTAGGGTGAGTTTTGCCCAGTCCCCCGCATTCTGGAGGGTGTGGTCCACGTTGATCTGGAAGGTGCGTGGTGAGATTCGCTCCATCCCCGGCATTCTGGAGGGACTTGATCCGTGTTGATCCGGAAGTCACTGGTGTCAGATTCACTCAGTTCAAACCCTGCCTCGTCTCCTGCTGTGTGACCTTAAGCAGGTTGCCTTGTCACTCTGGGCTTCATCTGCCCATCTGGAACACGGAGGTTTTAATGGCGCTCACCACACAAGATTGCCATTAATTTTGCAAAGAGCCTTCCTGCAAGCATGGAGGTTAGTGCTGGAGCGCAGAGCCAGGCGCTGCTGTGTAGCGGTCACAGTCATCACGGGAGGGTTTTTAGTGGTGAAAAAGTTGTCCTTAATTACAGACACACACTGGAGTTTCTGAAGATTACTTTAAATATTTAGAATATGTCAATTCTAAGTTAAAAGTCTGCTTTGCAAGTTTCTAGAGCCGTAGAATGGCCTCTGTAAACCACTGGGAATACAAATGCCCCCGTACCTCGGACCCCAGTGCTCCTGTTCTGTCCCGGGACCTCCTCAGGAGCTGCTGAGAAGGGAAGAAAGGGGATGCCTGAGGGGCACCTGCCCTCCCTCCCGGTGGCCCCGGAAGCAAATCTGGGGACCCAGGAGGGGATGGGGTATGTGCTTGGGAGAGCAGAGCCGCACAGGGCAGGCGGGCCCGTGCCCAAACACACAGGCGTGGCCTCTCCCACACTTCATTGGGGGTCATTTTTCCTCTCCAAATTTGTGTTACTGAATCTGTTATCTTAAAGGATACCTTTCACATTTGTCTGAAAACTGAATTTCCATTGGCTTCCATCAAAACCCAAGGCTGGCGCTTGTGGAGTGAACACGTTAATAAAACATGGCAGGGACCCTGAGGGTGCAGATGCCACGCCCCGTCCTGAGCACCTCACAGCTAAGAGCTCCTGCAATCCTTTCTACATTTTATTCCCATTTTCAGGGAGAGAAACTGAGGCACAGGACGGTGAAGCCACTTGCCTCGGTCACACAGTTAGTGGCAGAGCTGGTGTTTGGCCCCTTTCACTAAACCACTGCAGTGTATCTGGGCACCCAGTCATGTGAGTAGAAACAGGAGTCTTCTAATGCACAGCATCAGACAGCGTAAGGAGAGGGACCCCTCACGGCACCTAACCCCGTGGAGGGCGGCACCAGCAGCTGCAGCTGGAAATAACAGAGGCCGTCAGCTTCCAGCAAGTGTGATCTTCACACGGCCTGAGCCCACTGTGAGGACGCATTTGAAACCTTTGCTGCATCCGCTGCATAAACACTGCAGGGAAAGTGAAAGTGGCAGGCAAGGGAGAGGCAGCTCTCAGGGCGGCAGAACCAGAACCAGGCACGTGCCGTTCTCTGGGCCTCCCGACCTGCCAGAGCCTCGAAACCCCAACTCCGGAGCAGCAGCAGAAGACAAGGTGCCATGGGGCGTGAGGGGCGTGTGCAGAGGCAGGGGTTGGGGCTGCAGGAACCTGCCAGGGTGGCCTGGAACTCGCCTTTCACCTCCCACAGGAGGCTCTGCCTGGCTGAGAGAAGCTCCTCCGGAAGAGCCACGTTGGGTGTTGCCATCCAGTTCTCTCCCGAGCAGCTTCATGATGCTTGAAGATCATCCTGGCTCCAGTACTTACCCTCCGCTGCGCAGCGCGTTATCTGAAACTTAGCTTAAGACAACCATGTCTTATCTCACAGTTTCCTGGTGTGGACCAGCTGGGTCCCCAAAGGCTGTGATTAGGGTGTCCTCTCAGCTCAGCAGTGGCAGCCCCAGGCCTTCTGTGCTGTTGGCCCCGTCCATGGGTCCTGTCCACAGGGTCTCCCATCCCATCGGCAGCCCCACGTGGCAGCGGGCTTCCCTTGGAGCTGGAAAGCCAGTCAGGGGAACCCAGTTGCAATCTTAGAATCCACCTCTGCTGCCTTTGCCATCCTCCAGGCATCAGAGTGGAGTCACCCCCTCCAGCGATGCTCTGGGGAGAGAATTCGAGGAGGCCGAAGTCCCTGGGCCATCTCGGAGGCTGCCGGCCACATGGACATTTCAAGAATGAGCCCGTTCAATTTCAGTACACTCAGCTTGCCACAGGCTCAGTTTAGGAGCGTTTCTTATTTCTCTGTTTGTTTCCAAACTTTCTAACGTCCTTCGTTCCACATCTTAATGTAAGGCTTCCACAAAGAGCTCCAGATATCACAGCCCTTCCCCAAGACCAGTCTCCAGCAGCAGCAGCTTGAAAACAGCTATTTTGACCACCTGAGGTAGGAAGGTCCCCTAGCATTCCTGCAGACACCTCCCCCTTGGCCTCAGCTCCTTCCGAGGTGCAGGGGGCAGGAGAGAGGGGCGGATTCAGCAGCGCGGGACGGCAGCGTGGCGGGTGTCCGGAATGGCACGAGTGCTCTTCTGGTGGCATATGTTGTGTTCGTTTAGCTGAAATCCATTTTCAAAACCCTAGACCTGTAGACTGATGAGCAGATGAGACAGTGAGTGGAGCAGCCGCCGGCCTCTTCGTGTTGCCAGAGATTATTATCCACTGATGCTGGAAGCCTGATGCTGAGCCTGGCTCAGGGACTCTCACCAAAGCCACCCCACGCCCGCCGGCAGGCAGCAGTGTGAATGGAGGGGACCGAGCCATCCAGTAGGTGTGGGCACGCAGCCCTGTGCTCCCCACAGGCTGGGAGAGGCGCACCCCTCAGCTTGCTTCTCTGAGAGGAGACATCCATGCTCACCAGTCATGCTCACTGCCCGTGCTTTCTTATAAATACATAGCCCACGCCAGTCAGTGAGAAGCCTTCAGACCTAGAGTCACCGTGCTTCCGTGAATGGGTCAGAGTGTAGGATAAAGTCTGCACGGCTGTGGCCACAGCAGTTTGCATAGGAAGGGCCTGGGGGCAGCGCTGAGGGAGGGAGGAGGCGCCCTGGAAGCTGCTTGCGTTTGGAGCTGCTGTGGCAGACATCGCTGGCTTCTTCGCTGGTGGGTAGCAGAACCACAAAGATGGCAACGCCCTCACGATGCCTGTGACCACGTTCTATGGAAAATGGAGAATAGAGGCCATTATCTTTTTCCAGGACTGATAGTATTATTGAATTACTATTCAAACAATAGCTGTTATTAATACTGTTTTGTGGGGAGGCTTGGAGGCTCTGGCGGAGACCCACGAGCTCAGGCTGCAGACAGGAGCAGCTCCAAGCCTGCCTGGGTCAGAGCTAAGCACGAAGTTCTCCCCTGTGGAGAACGCACTCGGCGTGGGTGCGCCCAGGAGCTTGTGTGTTTACTGAGACCCTGGCACCGACCGCCTTGGGATTCTCCATCGACTTCTCATCACTTTGGTTTTCTCATCTGCAAAACTGGGAAAAACGATGCCCGGATCCCACGGCTCCTCTGGGCGTGGAAGGAAATAAAATATGGAGAAGAAGCTTGACCAGATGGTGCTGCTGCCGCCACGCTGACGAGAAGTGCTCGCCTTTCTCCGCGTGTGTGAATGCGTGTGCGTGTGAGAGATGGTGCGTGTACACATGTGTGAAATGATGAGCATTCCCAGCACTGACGTGTTCTGAAGGTGACGGACTCAGCATTCGGTTGCAAACAAATGGAAGATGCCAAGCCGGCAGCTGAACCAGCCAGGGTCCCTTAATGGGGACGGGATGCACAGGGGTGGGCGAGGGTGCCCTCATGGCCACTGATCAGGGGCTCCTGGTGTGGGGAAGGGACACAGGGAGGAGGCCTGGAGGTGCTACTGTGTGTGCTTGGTTGATCAGATGAAAGGGAGCCAGCCTTTGATGGGTCTGAGGAAGGGTTGGTGGAATTCCTAGGGAGGGAAAGGAAGCCAGTCCAGTGGACAAGGTAGGGGTGATGGAGGCTGAGGGGGGTGGGTGGAGGGGACCGGGCCCTGGGACTCCTGGAAGGTGACTGCCATCGGCATAGGGGGATGGGGAATGAGGTCAGATGAGGGACGGCTGGCAAAAAGTAACGGGATCTGATTGTGGGAGGACAAAAGACAAGCCTCAAGCCTCACCCCAAAAATGGACATTGAGGACAGAGAGGCTGTCGTCATGGAAACTGCAAACCCAGTGGAGGGAAAGTAACTGGCTCTGTTCCGAACGCGCTGGGACAAGTGAGCCTGGTTTCCCCAGAGTGTCCCGGAGGCACCACCTCTCTTTCCACGGGCGTGAGGGCTCTCTGTGTTCGGGGCACGACTCTTTTGAAACGGCCTTTTAAAATGCATTCTTGATGGTGGATGCGATCTTTCAGATTTGTTTCTTTCTTAATACTCTAAAGTCATTCAGAGATAAGGACAGTTCAACTGGAGGAGTGACCAGGTTGAGGTGTGGGGGAATCACAAGTGAAAGAAAACTTAAGACTAGATTTCTGGTTTTGTTTGCTTGGGGGTGTCTCTGGAAACAATTCCAAATGGGAGTCTCAGAAACGACTGAGCGTGGTTGGAGTAGATACGTCACTTCCTCAGGCGTGTGAATGGAAACGTGTGAGGAGAGACCTGGTTACACCTGGCAGATTCGTGGCGTTTTAAAAGTGGTTTCAGTGCATGGCAGTGCCCTGTTGCAGATTATACGCTAATGTTGTGCCAGGCTTGCTAGAATGCCAGCGTGCATCCTGAGGCACCGACAGAGGACATGTGATGGCTCCGTGCGCTTGCCCACGTGGCAGCTCAGGGTGAATCACGTGGAATCCTGCACCACCAATGCTCTGTCTCAGCGACAGCTCACCCTGAATCTGCTCCGTGTTGTGTCAGAATGAAAAGCAATTGAGCTGGGCATGGTGGTTTCCACCTATAATTCCAGCACTTTGGTTTTCTCATCTGCAAAACTGGGAAAAACGATGCCGGATCACAGCTCCTCTGGGCGTGGAGAAATAAAATATGGAGAAAGCTTGACCAGATGGTGCTGCTGCCAGGCTGGCGAGAGTGTCGCCTTTCTCAGCTGTGTGAATGCGTGTGCGTGTGAGAGATGTGCGTGTCACATGTGTGAAATGATGAGCATTCCCAGCACTGACGTGTTCTGAAGGTGACGGACTCAGCATTCGGTTGCAAACAAATGGAAGATGCCAAGCCGGCAGCTGAACCAGCCAGGGTCCCTTAATGGGGACGGGATGCACAGGGTGGGCGAGGGTGCCCTCATGGCCACTGATCAGGGGCTCCTGGTGTGGGAAGGGACACAGGAGGAGGCCTGGAGGTGCTACTGTGTGTGCTTGGTTGATCAGATGAAAGGGAGCCAGCCTTTGATGGGTCTGAGGAAGGTTGGTGGAATTCCTAGGGAGGAAAGGAAGCCAGTCCAGTGGACAAGGTAGGGGTGATGGAGGCTGAGGGGTGGGTGGAGGGGACCGGGCCCTGGGACTCCTGGAAGGTGACTGCCATCGGCATAGGGGGATGGGGAATGAGGTCAGATGAGGGACGGCTGGCAAAAAGTAACGGGATCTGATTGTGGGAGGACAAAAGACAAGCCTCAAGCCTCACCCCAAAATGGACATTGAGGACAGAGAGGCTGTCGTCATGGAAACTGCAAACCCAGTGGAGGGAAAGTAACTGGCTCTGTTCCGAAGCAGCTGGGACAAGTGAGCCTGGTTTCCCCAGAGTGTCCCGGAGGCACCACCTCTCTTTCCACGGGCGTGAGGGCTCTCTGTGTTCGGGGCACGACTCTTTTGAAACGGCCTTTTAAAATGCATTCTTGATGGTGGATGCGATCTTTCAGATTTGTTTCTTTCTTAATACTCTAAAGTCATTCAGAGATAAGGACAGTTCAACTGGAGGAGTGACCAGGTTGAGGTGTGGGGGAATCACAAGTGAAAGAAAACTTAAGACTAGATTTCTGGTTTTGTTTGCTTGGGGGTGTCTCTGGAAACAATTCCAAATGGGAGTCTCAGAAACGACTGAGCGTGGTTGGAGTAGATACGTCACTTCCTCAGGCGTGTGAATGGAAACGTGTGAGGAGAGACCTGGTTACACCTGGCAGATTCGTGGCGTTTAAAAGTGGTTTCAGTGCATGGCAGTGCCCTGTTGCAGATTATACGCTAATGTTGTGCCAGGCTTGCTAGAATGCCAGCGTGCATCCTGAGGCACCGACAGAGGACATGTGATGGCTCCATGCGCTTGCCCACGTGGCAGCTCAGGGTGAATCACGTGGAATCCTGCACCACCAATGCTCTGTCTCAGCGACAGCTCACCCTGAATCTGCTCCGTGTTGTGTCAGAATGAAAAGCAATTGAGCTGGGCATGGTGGTTTCCACCTATAATTCCAGCACTTTGGGAGGCCAAGGCGGGCAGATCACCTGAGGTTAGGAGTTCAAAAACAGCCTGGCCAACATAGGGAAACCCCGTCTCTACTAAAAAGACAAAAAAATTAGCCAGGTGTTGTGGCACGCGCCTGTAATCTCAGCTACTTGGACTAGCTGAAGCAGGCGAGTCAGTTGAATCTGGGCAGCAGAGGTTGCAGTGAGCCAAGATCACACCACTGCCCTCCAGCCTGAGCAACAGAGCGAGACTCTGTCTCAATAAAAAGAAAAAAGAAAAGCAAAGCAGCTGGCTGCTTCCTGGATTTTTGTTCACATTGAATCTAAATATGTATAGGCAGATTTGCAATATAAAATCAGAAAGTATCACTTCGTAGTGACTCCTCTTCAGTAGAATCCAGGTACAAAGGTGAGCTTTGTCAGGCTGCCGCTGCTCTTTCCTCTCATTGGAGCCTGTTTTCATACATGAAAATACATATGGGCACTTTTCTTATATAATGTAAATAGTACAGGCGAGGTTATATAACTGTGAAACAAACATTTGCCTGAATTACCTGAATTCTTGTTCTACTTTTACTTCCAAAACAACCCAAGGAAAAGCTTACAAATATTGTAATGGATATGTAGTCTGTAACTGGCAAAATACCTGAAAAGAATTTTAAACAAAAAGTAGAGATGACCTGGATATTCTTCACAGCAGTGTTTTCCTTCCACTCATCTCAACATAACAGCATCATTTAGCCATTTTCAAAAAAGTTAGATTCTTGCTCATGTGGTAACGAGTCTTCCTTAAAAACATTCAATCTAAGGAATCTTAGCTCAGTTTTGCAAAGAATCAAATCTAGTCATGAACATACAATATATATACTACAGTGAACACCAACTATTAAATACATGCTGTATGGAATTGTTCTGTAAATAATAAAAGGTTAGATCTTTACTAAGAGGTTAATTAAAAGTAAAATTTCTTCTAGACTAGAATCTAGAAATTGAAAACCAGATTGACCTCTAGGGAGACTGCACTGTTTGTAAATACCTGTACTTATGAACAGCCTTTTTTCAGAATGCTAATTTTAATGGACAAAACTAATAATGGCAATAATGAAGCCTTGAGCCTTTTCCTATTCTTTGAATTATAACTTTGAAGTTTGGAGGAAAAAAAAGTCTAAACGTTCCTACGTATTTGTCAGCCAATCCTTTAAGCAGAAGTGTTTGCTGAAACACATTTCTAGTTTTTAAGGACATGGTTTCATGTAATCATGTCAAGCCATTGGTGGGAGATCAGCTTGATCTCATCATGGAGTTCCCGTTTGGATTTCAAAAGCTTCGGACTGATCGGCATATGAGCCAGCATGAGAACCAGTGAGAAAACCTGAGTTGTGCTAGAGATTTATTTTTCAAAGCAAAAACTGACTGCACTGTTCTGCTTTGAGTAAGGAATTGATATTTTTCTTGAAACAAAGTGAAATAATTTGAAAAAATAAGTATTTCTCAGTTTGAAAATAAGGGCATTGATTTTATAGCTATCTTACATCTGCTAACATAAGCAATGTGGCCAAATCTTGTCTTAAAGAATCTTCCCAGTTCATGAACGTGTCCTGTTAAACCCTGCTTCATGTGCCTGGGCAGATGGTGAGCTCTACTAAGGCAGTGTTCTCCTTCCACATTGTTGCAATGGACTTTCCTCCTTTCACGATGAATAAGAATGTCTCACTAGTCTCATCTTTTTCAAATTGTCTGAAAAAATAAACTAGTGATTAATACATCTCAGCGAAACAGTCATCCATGTTTGTCTAGGCAAGTGTCTTAGTTTTCAATGCTCCATGCCAGCAACCATGCTGTACTGAGGCTGACCTCTCAAAACATCTTGTCTTCAAAATTCAGTCATTGAATACTTTCTTTAAGTTTGCATGAAAAAAATGATTTATACATATACCTACCACATTTTTAAGGATTTTTGTTTTTATATAATTTTAAATATTTTTTAAATGGATTTAGAAATCAAAAGTATTTTAAATACTATTTGTGTACTATAAAATCATAAATTACTGTTTTAGTTTAAAAAACAAAATTTATTTAGACTTTCTGAAATCAAGAGTCTCGGTGTTTTTTAATATTTTCTACCTTACATATTATTTATTTTTAAATTAATATGTGTTTTGCTTTATAATAATCATGTTTCACAACATCTTTCTCTATTTTGTTTAAAAACACATTTCTTTGATAATTTAGTGCACTGGATCTGATTCTAATCACTTGAATGTGTGATCTATAACAATTTGGTGTTCCTTAAATTGAAAATGAGATTCTTATCACAGAACACATTAGGTTTCACATAAGAAATGTGAAATGCACTTTCAACACAGTATTGGGATCAACAAATCATTTTTTAAACTATTTATATTTAGCTATTTTGTGGGTCTTGGAGAATTTTACATATGTTGTACAGAACCCTGAGTTCTGTATGAATGATATGCTCATTTGTCATATATAAACTATTTCAATCGATGTCTCTCAAAAATATTTTGTGTCATGTTTAAAAGTGTTCTCGAAAACGTTATTTAAAAACAAAATTTATTTAGCTTTCATGAAAAAGAAAAAGTCTCATTATTCATTCTTCAAATTAGCTGAATCTAGTCTCACATTATTGCCAAGACACTTTTCTAAAGTATTTTAGAATTAGAAGATACATTTTCCTGCCCTGGAAGTAAAAGGAATTTTAAATGAAAATAGAATGGAAATCCAGTGACTTACCAGTTTCGAGCATAGACTGCACCTCAAACACAAACACGTTCTTCTAATGAACAGACTCTACAGCTTAGAGTGTGGGTCTTCAGCTTGGGGTCCAGTTCTGCAGCCCCACCTTGGGGAGGGGTGGCGGGAGGAAGGAGAGTCATCTCAGACGTCAATCATCATCTGCCTCCCAGAACATACTGTGGCAGGTGCAGCAAGGCCTGCCTGTGAATACGCAGGAGCGTTTCGGGCCTCTAACGGTCTTCAAAGTGACCAACACTGAGCTGTATGAGTGCCACGTCCTCACCCATCCTTCCTCAAAGCACTGGAAAGACAGGCCATTAGATTTAGATTAAACCAGGAAAGGGTGCTTTGGGGTTGGAGGCGAAACCCTGGGACGGCAGAAGAAGTGACTCAGGAATCGCGTTATTTATTTTGGTGTTCACCGTCAGGTCATGTGTGTAAAGAAGGCAAAACCCGCTCTGGGGCCTGACGCCTCGCGCTTGCCCCGGCAGACCCCTTGCTCTGGGGTCGCCGGGCAGATCACCTGAGGTTAGGAGTTCAAAACAGCCTGGCCAACATAGGGAAACCCGTCTCTACTAAAAGACAAAAAAATTATCCAGGTGTTGTGGCACGCGCCTGTAATCTCAGCTACTTGGACTAGCTGAAGCAGGCGAGTCAGTTGAATCTGGGCAGCAGAGGTTGCAGTGAGCCAAGATCACACCACTGCACTCCAGCCTGAGCAACAGAGCGAGACTCTGTCTCAATAAAAAGGAAAAAGAAAAGCAAAGCAGCTGGCTGCTTCCTGGATTTTTGTTCACATTGAATCTAAATATGTATAGGCAGATTTGCAATATAAAATCAGAAAGTATCACTTCGTAGTGACTCCTCTTCAGTAGAATCCAGGTACAAAGGTGAGCTTTGTCAGGCTGCCACTGCTCTTTCCTCTCATTGGAGCCTGTTTTCATACATGAAAATACATATGGGCACTTTTCTTATATAAGGTGTAAATAGTACAGGGCGAGGTTATATAACTGTGAAACAAACATTTGCCTGAATTACCTGAATTCTTGTTCCACTTTTACTTCCAAAACAACCCAAGGAAAAGCTTACAAATATTGTAATGGATATGTAGTCTGTAACTGGCAAAATACCTGAAAAGAATTTTAAACAAAAAGTAGAGATGACCTGGATATTCTTCACAGCAGTGTTTTCCTTCCACTCATCTCAACATAACAGCATCATTTAGCCATTTTCAAAAAGTTAGATTCTTGCTCATGTGGTAACGAGTCTTCCTTAAAAACATTCAATCTAAGGAATCTTAGCTCAGTTTTGCAAAGAATCAAATCTAGTCATGAACATACAATATATATACTACAGTGAACACCAACTATTAAATACATGCTGTATGGAATTGTTCTGTAAATAATAAAAGGTTAGATCTTTACTAAGAGGTTAATTAAAAGTAAAATTTCTTCTAGACTAGAATCTAGAAATTGAAAACCAGATTGACCTCTAGGGAGACTGCACTGTTTGTAAATACCTGTACTTATGAACAGCCTTATTTTCAGAATGCTAATTTTAATGGACAAAACTAATAATGGCAATAATGAAGCCTTGAGCCTTTTCCTATTCTTTGAATTATAACTTTGAAGTTTGGAGGAAAAAAGTCTAAACGTTCCTACGTATTTGTCAGCCAATCCTTTAAGCAGAAGTGTTTGCTGAAACACATTTCTAGTTTTTAAGGACATGGTTTCATGTAATCATGTCAAGCCATTGGTGGGAGATCAGCTTGATCTCATCATGGAGTTCCCGTTTGGATTTCAAAAGCTTCGGACTGATCGGCATATGAGCCAGCATGAGAACCAGTGAGAAAACCTGAGTTGTGCTAGAGATTTATTTTTCAAAGCAAAAACTGACTGCACTGTTCTGCTTTGAGTAAGGAATTGATATTTTTCTTGAAACAAAGTGAAATAATTTGAAAAAATAAGTATTTCTCAGTTTGAAAATAAGGGCATTGATTTTATAGCTATATCTTACATCTGCTAACGTAAGCAATGTGGCCAAGTCTTGTCTTAAAGAATCTTCCCAGTTCATGAACGTGTCCTGTGGGGTAAACCCTGCTTCCCATGTGCCTGGGCAGATGGTGAGGGCTCTACTAAGACGCAGTGTTCTCCTTCCACATTGTTGCAATGGACTTTCCTCCTTTCACGATGAATAAGAATGTCTCACTAGTCTCATGCTTTTCCAAATTGTCCTTGAAAAAATAACCACTAGTGATTAATACATCTCAGCGAACAGTCATCCATGTTTGTCTAGGCAAGTGTCTTAGTTTTCAAATTACCTCCATGCCAGCAACCATGCTGTACTAGGAGGCTGACCTCTCAAAACATCTTGTCTTCAAAATTCAGTCATTGATATTTTAAAATACTTTCTTTAAGTATTTGCATGAAAAAAATGATTTATACATATACCTACCACATTTTTAAGGATTTTTATTTTTATATAATTTTAAATATTTTTTAAATGGATTTAGAAATCAAAAGTATTTTAAATACTATTTGTGTACTATAAAATCATAAATTACTGTTTTAGTTTAAAAAACAAAATTTATTTAGACTTTCTGAAATCAAGAGTCTCGGGTGTTTTTTTAATCATTTTCTACCTTACATATTATTTTATTTTAAATTCCCAAAATATGTGTTTTGCTTTATAATAATCATGTTTCCCATAACTGTCTTTCTCTATTTTGTTTAAAAACACATTTTCTTTGATAATTTAGTGCACTGGATGCTGATTCTAATCACTTGAATGTGTGATCTATAACAATTTGGTGTTCCTTAAATTGAAAATGAGATTCTTATCACAGAACATTAGGTTTTACACATAACAAATGTGAAATGCACTTTCAACACAGTATTGGTAGGATCAACAAATCATTTTTAAACTATTTATATTGTGTAGCTATTTTGTGGGTCTTGGAGAATTTTACATATGTTGTACAGAACCCTGAGTTCTGTATGAATGATATGCTCATTTGTCATATATAAACTATTTCAATCGATGTCTCTCAAAAATATTTTGTGTCATGTTTAAAAGTGTTCTCGAAAACGTTATTGAAATCATGTAAATTGAAATTTGTTATTAAATGAAGTCTAAGCTCTCATGACCAAAAGAAAAAGAAAAAAGAAAAAATCCTCGCATCATTATTCATTCTTCAAATTAGCTGAATCTAGTCTCACATTATTGCCAAGACACTTTTCTAAAGTATTTTCAGGAATTAGAAGATACATTTTCCTGCCCTGGAAGTAAAAAGGGAATTTTAAATAAAGAAAAATAGAATGGAAATCCGGCGAGTGACTTACCAGTTTCCGAAGCAGTAGACTAAAAGAATCTGCACCTCAAACACAAACACGTTCTTCTAATGAACCCCCAGACTCTACAGCTTAGAGTGTGGGTCCCCCTTCAGCTTGGGGGGTCCAGTTCTGCAGCCCCACCTTGGGGGAGGGGTGGCGGGAGGAAGGGGAGGAGTCGGGGCCTCTCAGACGTCAATCATCATCTGCCTCCCAGAACATACTGTGGCAGGTGCAGCAAGGCCTGGGCGAGGAAGGGTGCTGTCCGCCTGTGAATACGCAGGGAGCGTTTCCGGGCCTCTAACGGTCTTCAAAGTGACCAACACTGAGCTGGATGAGTGCCACGTCCTCACCCATCCTTCCTCAAAGCACTGGAAAGACAGGCCATTAGATTTAGATTAAACCAGGAAAGGGGTGCTTTGGGGTTGGAGGCGAAACCCTGGGACGGCAGAAGAAGTGACTCAGGGGAATCGCGTTATTTATTTTGGTGTTCACCGTCAGGTCATGTGTGTAAAGAAGGCAAAACCCGCTCTAGGGCCTGACGCCTCGCGCTTGCCCCGGGCGGGGACCCCCCCCCTTGCTCTGGGGTCGCCGGGCCTCTGGCCGTCCCAGGACCCCCAGACCGCAGGGCCCGCGCCCCCCTCGCCATGTCCGAGGCCCACGGTGGCCGCGTGGGGTCCGCGCTACAGTGGAGACGGAAGGGCTGGACATGGCCTGGCCGGGCGAGACGCCCACCGGCACCCGGACTCCCCCTGCCACTCCTGGCCACCCCCGCCGCCTGCCGGAGTCACCCGCCCGGAGGAGGTTCCCGCGATTGGGGGCGAGGAAGGCGGCGGGGAAGGTGGCTCGAGGTCGCAGCGGGCTGGGAGGGTGCGCCGGGGCCCCTCTGGCCTCTGCCAGGAGCCGGCCTGGAGGCGACGCGCGGGTCCTCGGCGGCTCCCCAGCCCAGACCTCAGGTGCGCCGGGCGCCCCCCCTCAAGCCTACCCCGTTCCCTGCGCGGCGCAGCCAGACCCCAGGGCGCTCGGGGCACCTCGGAGGCCGGGCCCCCAGTCCGGGAGGGGACTCCTCTGCCGCAGCCCCAGGGCTCTACGATCCCTCCCAGTTCCCGCGGGGAGTCCCAGGAACACCCCCCACCACAGGCACACAGACACCAGACACGCGCACACACGCGCGCGCGCGCGGGCCGTTGCTATGGAGAGGCCGGTTACCAGCCAGGCTGAGGGCAGCAGGTCCCCTCCTGTGGGCCTCCCTCCCTCCAGTCCCTCCTCTCCGCGGTCTTCCCCTTCTTCCCGCCCGGGATCCCAAGGCCCCCGCCCCGCTAGCGCCACCTCCCCTGCCCTCTTTCTCTGCAGGGCCGGGCCGGAGGTCGCCCTGGAGCCTGGCTGGGACGCCGAGGCACCCGAGGAGGATGGCAGGGAGGGGCGGGAACCGCTGCCACTCGACTCGCCTGAGAAGGTCCCTGCAAGGGCAGCCTGGGGCCGAGCGCGGGGCGTGAGCCCTGGGAGAACCGGGGTACAGCTTCTCTCTGACCTGCCCGCCGCGCTAGGGACGTACAGCCCACCAGCGCACAAGAGGGCCGCCGTGCCACCCCCGAACCAGTGTACAGGGGTTTCTTCAGGCCTTGCCCTGAGCATGGGGACCCGAGAGGGCCACGGTGATTTACCCCCTCTCCACCTACTGGAGGACGACACTAACGGGCGAGGACCCCAATGCCCACAGATGGGCAGCCACAGTTTCTCGCCTCTCGCGCCGGCGCCGAGCCACACCGGACCTCCTGCAACCGGCTCAGGCCCGCGGGAACGCGAGGCCACCTCTTTGCCCTGGGGCTTTATGAAGCGCTCTTTCCTTGCCCTATAAATACAAAAATAAATGGGGAACTCGGCCTTGGCCTGCGGTCAGAGGAAACGGGGTTCTTTGGCCACTTTTAGGCAGGGGCCTGCAGTGGACGACCCCGCCTCTGAGCCCTGCCCCCCCACTCTCCGGGCCTCCCCCCAGGTTTTACAGAACTTGGCTTGTAAGAGAAAAGCGCCCGGCGAGGCCCTCTGCGCCGGGCAGGTCTGGGGGCAGCGCTAGAGTGCAAGGGAGGGGAGGGGAGACGGTGGAAGCGCCGCCTGGGCCTGGCCTGGGGAGGTGGGGGTGTGGAGGGGTTGGCCCCTGAGGGGCCGGGAGCGGGCGCCGCGGGCCGCCGGGTGTGCGGCGGGAGGGGCGTCGGGTGGCGCGGGCCGCCGTCTCCAGCTGTCCCGGGCGCAGGGAACAATGGGCAGGCGGTGGGAGAGGGGGGCCTAGGAGGGGGCCGCTGGGGTTTCCAGAAAAGGAGAAACTAAAGAGCCCTCCGCAGACTGTCATCTGCGTGTGACAAGATCTGCGCCCCCCTTCCTTTCTTCTCCTTGTTCCTGCAGCTGTGGGCCTCGGAGAGAGCATTGTACACACAGATGTTGGGTTTCAGCTCTCTGGCTCTCCCCAGTTCCGCGGGGGCGCCGCGCACCGGGGTGCCCCAACCTGTAGCTGTGGCTGAGGGGCCAGGGCTTGGGGAGGGAGAGCGTGGAGGGTGGGGGGTGGAGCGCGCGCCGGAGTCCGCGGCCCGCGCGTCCTGGTCTCCCGGAGACCCTAGCTTGGCTCGCACGCTGCGGTCCTGACTGGCACCCCGGCCTGCGCCAGGGGCCGGGGGTAGGCGGGGAGGCTCGAGCGACTGGGAGCTTGGCCTGTGATTCTGCTCCACTCCTTCCGCCCGCAGGGCCGTGGTCTAGGACAGGCCATTGACCTGGGGAGGGGGAAGGGCAAGGACGCGGCTCCCAAGCCTCGGTGTCCACCGCCATCTCCCTCCGGCGTTTTGGGAGGGCGGCCGGCATCGCCTGGACCAAATGGTGACGAAGTCTCACCGGTTTCCGCGTCTGGCAAGACACTTTCTACGCGCATCCCGGACCTAAAAACTCGGGAGGGCCCTCGTAAAGTGAGGAGAGGGGCTGTCGTCTACTTGCCCTGCGTACTTGGCCTGCTTCAATTTGGAAAGGGAGCAAAAAGGCCCTAACGGCAAAATTGGAAAAAGTAACTGGAAAGAACGTTGTGCGGTGAATTTTTCTCTAGCCAAGAGTGGCGACGCGCCCCCCCCCCCCGCGACAAAGGTCACAGCAGAGCTGCCTGCATGGACTTTCCTGGCGGAGGCCCCTCTCCTCGCAGCGCTACCCTGAACTTGCCGGGTACGAACGATGAAAAGGGAGAAAGACTGAAAAGAAAAGGCGAAGGCCCTGGCTTCGGCGTTGTACCAATGACTGACAAAGCTGATGTCCATTCATAGTCTCGGGCGGGAGAGGGTGTTTGGAGAACCCCGGCCCCTTAGCCAATTGCTGTCAGCAACATGTGGGGGGGGGGAACATCGCTATAGCAACCGGTGGCTGGGCCGCGAGCCGCGCCGCCGCCGGCCGGGTGCGCGCCGGGCCGGATATAAGGCGGGGCGCGGCGGCCGCGCTTGTTGGAGCTGTGCGCGCGGCCGGCGGCCCTGCGGGGACCGTCCGGAGCCCGCCCTGAGCCCGCCCGCGCCGCGCCCTGGCCCAGCGTGCCTAGCCTGGGGGCCGGGCCAGGGCGGAGCACGCGGAGCTGGGCCGAGCGGCCACGCAGAGCCCGGCGCCTGCGGGCTCCGAGCCGGTGCCGCCGCGCAGCCGCTGCCGCTGGAGCAGCGACGCGCGGCACCTTTGTCTCCACTGGCCGCCCTAGAAGTTTGTGGTCAGGAGCGGATGACCCTGCTAGTCTGTGGCTCCAGCGCAGGGAAACAACTGGCTGTGATGATGGCGCTGCTGCTGCCCGCAGCTGCTGCGCCCCGAGGCCGCTCGGCCCGGCGCACGCCCCCACCTCCTCCCGCGCGGGCGCTGGGCGCCAGCCCAGCTGCAGGTAACCAGGAGTGCCGGGCGGGGCGCGGGCACTGGTGGTGCGGTTGGGTGGGCCCTGGAAGAGGAGAGAGGGGCCGGGATTGGGACGGAGGGAGCAGGAGGGGCCCACGAGGGCATCACCAGGCATGTAGGTGGTGGGGCGAAGAAGGCAGCTTTCGAAGGCTGAAGGGCGCGCGTGGGGGCTCGGATCGGCGACCCGGGCATCCGAGAGCTCAGTCCAGGGAGCAACTTCCTTGCCGCAGGACTCCTGTCAGAGGCTTGGGCCGGCGGGGAAAGCTAAGCCTGGGGTCATCCCCAAGTGGGTCTTAGGTGGGCATGTGAGGAGGAGCGAGCAGAGGGCAGCTCTTTCTGAGCGCACAGATTGGGAGAGCCGGCAGCTGTCCTGGCCCAGGGCCCCGCGGAGACTGCCCCAGGAGTTTGGGACCTCCTGGACTTCTCCCTAGCGCTCTCCCTCGGCCCTTCCCGTTCCTCTCCCCTCTTGGCAATTCCGACCATTGCGGGGTGCAGGGATGGGGATGGGGATGGGGGTGGGGGTGCGGGCAAGGAGATGGGTGGTGTGTGGGAAAGGAGCAAGCAGCCAGAGTGGAGAGGCGCCAATGTGGGCGCATTTTCCTCCCAGCCCATTTTGGGGCGCTCTTCGCCCTCCTCACAACGGTCCGGAAGAGCGCCTCCGAGCCTTGGGGGTATCCCTGAGGACTGCGAGTTGGAGGGCGCTGAGGGGGCCCGCAGAGAGAGGCATTCCAGAGGCCAGTGGGAACGCCTCGGAGTGACCATCTCTCCTCCCCCAAAGAGAGCTGCGCTCTCCCAGCGCCTCCCCCACCCCAGGTGAGGCGGCCGCGTGCTCGCCAGAGAGAAACTTGTGACTCGACTCGAAGCTGTTGGAACGAGGGACTTCATTTCCTTCCTGTATAACTACCTGTGCAGTTCTGAACACTGGCCTGCTCCGTGGTTTTAGAGAACCCTCGCTCCAGGGATTCAGGTGGACCCCAAAGTTAGAGTTAAAATCTCTGCAGAATTGCCTTTTAGGGCCGGAGAGAGTCTCCCGCCCTTTCTGGTCCTCAGTGCGCTGAGCTGGGCGCTCCAGGCTGGACGGCTGGGAGAGGGGCCCCGCCGCAGCCTCGACGACAACGCAGCGGACACTCTCCCGGTGGCTCTGCAGCCCCTGCCCTGCCCGCGGCCCCCTGCCCCGGGCGTCTTTCTGCGCCTGGTTCAAGTCGCCGACCTCCGTTCTGTCCTCGGACAGCGGCCCCTGGCCCCGGACGTGGTCCAGCCTCCGAGCTGCGCGTCCTGGCCGGCACCGTGGAGCCTCCCGCCTGGAGTCCCAGGCGCTGGGTCTCCGCTAAGCGAGGCCGTCCTTGTGTCTCCGATCCCAGATTTTAGGACTCGAACGAACGGGAGAGGAAGTGAAGGTTTGTGCGGAGGAGGGAGCTGAAGCTCTTCCTTTCACCAACACGGAGGGAAGTGCCAGTGCCCTCCCGCCCCCTCCCAAGCACACCCCGCTGAGCTCAGGATAAAACGGCGGTGGCGGTGGCCGCGCGGGCAGACTGTGCGGCCCGGGGGCTGCGGGCGCCGGGATTCCCGGGTGAACGCGAGCGTGCGTGGGGACCTTGGTCCTCCCTTGCGGCCGGCGCGCTCTGTGGCCCGGACGCAGGGCCGGAGCACCCTCCGCTCCGGGAAGGCTGCTGGGACCCTCTCCCGGCTCCAAATACCCGCAGCTCCTGGGAACCCTCGGCCTTTGTGTCCGAGCTCGGGCCAGATCTTTACGACCCCAGTGGGGATGCTGTGAACCGGGAGGGGGAAGGGACCGGGAAGCCGGGGAGAGAGCTGAGGCCGCGGAGGGGGCTGGACACTGACCCTCCCTCCATGGCCCTGGGCTCGAAGTCGGGCTACAGCGGGGTCCTGACAGACGACACTAGGCGGGTCTTGGGGTTGGGACTTCTCAGTCCGGGGAAAGGAGACGAAGCAAAACCCCCAGTCCTGAAGGGGGTCTGGTTCTTGCGGGTGGGGAGGCCGCGCGCTGTCCCGGGAAGCCCGTGGTGTGGAAGGCGCGCGTGCGTTCGGCACTCCTCGGGGCCAGGCGAGCGGGCCAAAAATAGGGGTCAGGAGCCGGTGCCTTCAGTGCGATCTGCTGAGTCTGAGTTTGGGTGTAATGAAAACGCCAGCGGAGTCTGGAAGAGGCTGAGGGCGGCTTTCTCGGAGGCATCCTTCCCTGCTCGGCTCTGGGTCCCTCTCTCCCCCACCGAGACAATCTGCTGGTTAAAAATTAGTTTGCACAGGGTGTTTCCCCTTTGAACATCAGTATCATAAATCTTTCCTGAGGTCTTAAAACACAGTATTTCTTTAAAACTGATGTTTCAGAAGTGCTTAAAGATGGCAGATAGACAATTTATTACCTTTTTCTTATATTCACTTTTAAGTGTACGCCTGGAAAAACTCAACAAATAGCCCATTTTAAAACAGCATATCCCAACTTATTTTCATTAAAGTTTACCTTTAAGAATAATTTTCTGTAAGATTCTTTTCTTTTGCTTTTTTGGGGTTTTTTGGCCACTTGAATGGCAGATTTGCAAGTACAATTTCATCTGCACAGAGGAACAATAGCTTTCAGTTGCACAAAGGGCTTCTCCCACCCTGAATTCAGACCGCAGTGCCTCTTGCTCTGATAATAGCTTCTGAAAAGATTTTGTAATGCAGAGAATTAATACATGATTATTTCCGCCTGACTTCTCTCATTTATTAGAATTCTGTGGCAAATTCCAAATTAAAAATAGTTCAGTTAACAGCTTTAAAAAATACTTTTAAAATATTTTAAGACACCCCCTCCCCCATGTTTTTAAGTTGGATCACTTGGTATGGCCTGAAAACCTACGAAGGTTAATCAGCTGTAAAATGATAGTTATTATATTTTAGTAAATTTAGAATGAAATTTCCAAATAATTCTAAGAGGATTCATCCAGCAAACCAAAGGTAAACTTGTTACAGCACTCAGAAATGGTCTCTCAAATTGACTGCCAAGTTTTAAGAGAAAAAAGGTCTTTATAATTTAGTAACATAAATGCAGACACACATAGGATGAGTCTGGGACTCAAATCTGATTCCTTAGAAATGATACACATGAAAGCATCAGCAATGTTAGAAGTTGAAGTAACTGGCACTGAGCACCTGTGTCCTTGGTCTTTGTGGCACATCGGCGACTCACAAAATGAGTCGCCGTTAACTGGTTACATCACCCAACCTTGGAAAAGGACGGAATCTGGCAACCTGTCAACACATATTTGCCATAAAGTTTGCTTGTGTGGCTGCATCAGCTCTCACAATTGAGTTTTGGGATAGAATGTTCTTTTTTCTTTTCTTTTCTTTTTAGCTGACCACATGGACAGCTAAAAAAGGTTCTGAAGGCATTTTCCCATCAATGGGTCAGAAGGGCATGTGATGGACACCGCATGCACCTCCACTTATGGGCACCATCGAAATAGTTTAAAATGGTCAGGACAGCGTCTGCAGATTGATTGCTAAGCCAGCTCCACAGACTGTCTCTGTGGTCATATAGTTATTTTGAATCACAACTTTTTCAATGCTGTATATTCTAAATTTGAGGAGTTGCAGGTGCAGATGGTTGAGAGAAAGAAATCTGCAATATTGTACTTCAACTTACTCTCGAGATAAATCCAACCTGCTATAAAAATTGACTTAATCACTCATGATCATTTTTTAAAATTAAGCTATTCCTGCATCTGAGAACTTAGCGCTGAAGTGTGCCTATCTGTGCCTCTCCCCCACCTGGGGTCGCACAGATACCCACTGCAGCCTGTGTCTCTGGCCTCCTTCTCTGTCCTCCTCCTCCCCACTTCTCCTGTTCCAAACTTTCAGTAAATGGAGCTGCCGCTGTACAGAGGGGGGTGTTCTGCTTTTAAAAGATGCCTGGCTGTAAATGTCAAAGTCATAAATATTTAAACATCATTTTCTCTCCATTTCAACTCAAGACTGATAAGACGCCTCTAATTAGTCTGAGCTCTCTTGGGGGGCGTGGTTCAGCCTTGGGGGGCCGGTGCCCTTGGGGGAGAAGGTGCTGCAGCCCACCAAAGCCACACCTGGGGCAAGACTGTGCCTCAAACTCGCTTTTAAACCAGTAGCAGACTCATTTCTTTTAAAGGTCATGGCTAGCAGGAGTTTTAAGATTTTTTTATGTAACTCCACAAAAAGGAAGAAAGTCAAGTCATTGTAAAGTTACCGACACCCAGTCACTATGCCAGCAGGGCCGTCCACTACCTCATTTAAAAAAAATAGAATTTCCTTAAATCTTCGTTTCTTCCGGGATTCCTAAGACCTGACCTGCAGCTCGGCGCTGGGTGGGACATTTGAAACCGTTCTGGGCCTGGAGGGAAGACCCCCTTTTTCAGTTTCTTCTTCAGTGCCCCAGGGCCGGTCGTTTCCCAGCCGGGCCCTGAGATCCAACGACTTCTACCGCAGGCTAGTCGACCCCAGTCAGTCCCTCGGTGCAACGTGGCCCCCTCCCCCGCAGTCAGACCCATCCTCGCCCTCAGCCCCAGCGCTGACTCCCCGGCTGTCCAGGCCCTACAGCCCCGCGCTACCGCCCTCCGGGCCTTCCCCGTCCTCTCGGGGGCTGCAGAAGGGGCCTCCCAGTGGAACGGCCGGAGGAGGTGGGCATGGTGTGGCTCCCTCCCAGCCTGGGGACGCGGCCACCTTCTCTGCAGGGCCAGCGCAGGCCCAGGCAGGGGGAGCTGGGCGAGGTCAGTGACTAGGCCTCCTTCTCCTCCGGGAATGCCTGGGACCCAGCGGGGAGCCGGGAGCCGGCCAGGAGCTCTCTGGGCAGTCGCTCTCCTTGACATTTTTCTTTGACCTTTGAGTAAATCCCAGCGCGCCCGGAGAGGCCTCGAAAGCAGGCTCCGTTCCGGTCCCCCGCGGGCCCAGCGCATCGAAGATCCCGGCGACAGCAGGTGTCCGGCCTGAAAGCCCGGCACTGGCTCGGCTCCCGCCTCCCTGGGAAGAGCCTCCGCGGATCCAGGGTCCCTCGTGCCGAAAGCAGGCTCCTCCTCCTCCTCCTCCTCCTCCTCCTCCTCCTCCTCCTCCTCCTCCTCCTCCTCTTCCTCCTCCTCTTCCTCCTCCTCCTCCTCCTCTTCCTCCTCCTCTTCCTCCGGCCTCCGTGCGTCCAGCGCCCTCACCCGGCCCGAGGGACAGCGGCCAGCGCCTGTGCCCCTTCCTCGGGGAGCTGGAGCGACGGCCGCTCTGCTCCTCGGGACCCCCACACACCCTCACCCACAGTCTGGGAGAGTCCGGGATCCATGAGGCGCGCGTGGGCTGTCGCTCGAGTGCCACTGACAGGTCCACCACACACCGCTGGCCCCTCAGAGCCAGGGTGGTGACCGCGCGCGTGTGGGCCTCGTCTGCGTCGCGGGGCAGGAAGGTTCGAGAAGTCCGGGTTCCCGGGCGCCATCGTCCACGTGGGCAGCGGGGCCGCGAGTCACCTGCGCGCTGGGGAGGGAGAGGCGCGAGGTGAGCGCTGGCTTGGCCGGGATGGGGGTGGAAGGACGGCGGGCGCCCCCTCCGCCCGTCGCGCCACTTCCTTTGTTGTACCCTGTTCTGTCCGCCAAGGCGGGGCGGGACCTGCAGGAGGCGAGGGGCGCGGGCCGAAGGCCAGCCCCCGGGAAACGCCCTCCCGCACAGGTGTGGCTCCGGCGAACTCGGACCCGGCCTGAGTCCCGGCGCCGCGGGGATGCGGGATCGCGGCCGCTGCTCCCCGCCTGGGTGCCCGCCTAGGTCCCCGCCGGCCCGCGCGCTCAGCGGTCCCTCGCGCCGCCGGGGAGGGCACAGGGAGGGGCCGCCGCCCACCCGGGAGATTCAGGGACCGCGCTGGGGCCGAGGAGACCCCGGCCGTGGGAGGCGGCGCGAGGCGGCCGCCTTGGGTTTAGCGAACTGGCTCCGCGCGGGGGGCGGGGCGGGGAGGGGGCGCGCAGGGACCCGGTGGGCGGACTCCGGCCGCCTCTGGGGTGGGTCGTCGGGCTCTAGAGTGACTTCTTTCTGGAAGAGGCTGTGTGGGCCGGAGGGAGAGGGAGGGGAGAGGAGACGGGGAGGGAGGGAGGAGGACGGTGTCTCCACACGGAGGGCGACCGAGCGCGCCGAGACCCAGCGGCAGCTGCAGGATCCGGGCCGAGCGGGGTTCCGGCCGTTCCCTCGGCCCCCGCCCGCCTTCGCGGGTGCCTCCCCGCACCCCGCGCCTCC
Source organism: Saguinus midas (assembly GCA_021498475.1). NCBI lineage: Eukaryota > Metazoa > Chordata > Mammalia > Primates > Cebidae > Saguinus > Saguinus midas. The sequence goes on along the minus strand of CM038400.1, from coordinate 114,362,291 downwards.
CCCGCTCCCTCCACCGCCTCCCTCCCTCCTTCCCTCTCCCGGGCTCCGCCGCCTCCCCCGGCTCGCGAACCTCGCGGTCCTCCTCCGAGCGCGCGGCGCATCCAGGCAGGAAAATCCGGCGTCTTTTCTCATTTAACCCGCGTTTCCATTAACTCAGTCCCAGCACCAGCTAATCCGCTGCACCGAAGGCAAAAGGAGGCTAATTAATGACCAGCTTTTCCAGTCAAGACCGGCGATAATTGCTTTGGTGGCCTTTATGATTACAAGATAAAAACGGGCCCGGCCTGACATAAGAGGCACTGTGTACGCTGGGAGACGGGAGGAAGTGAAGAGCTGGGAGGCTGAATACGGAGCAGAAAATTACTAATAGAAGAGAGATAATGAATAGGCCGGCCGGGCATTCATGGGGAAAAATCCATTTTGTTACCACGCGAAATTAGGTGGTGGAAAGGAGTTTGCTAATTGTTCTCATCTTGTAGCAGCCAGGACCGAGGCCGGGCGTGCTCCCCATTCATCCCCGGAGTAATTGCGGAGGGCGCGCGGTCTGCGGGGCGGCCTTCCCATTTTCCTGCCGCGTCCTTAATTGTTGCTAATATACCTTCTAATGAAGCTAATGAGGGGACAGCCGTGCAGCTATTTGCACGTGGAGACAAGTGAGATGCACCGAAAGGCCTTTCTCCTACTTTCACCACCACCACCTCCTCCCGAAAGAAGCGGGGAGAATCTGGAGGAGTTTCCTCGCTGCGACGTGAACTTGCAAAGGCTCTGTGCCCCCTGCAAGGAAAAGTGCTTAGGTGCCAAGTGCTGTGTCTGGGCCAGGCCTCTCCTAGAGTCCCTGGAGTCGGTGGATTCCACCCGTGCTCGCCTTTCAAGGCAAGTGGCTCCAGCCCCTGACGTGACAGGGAGAATGTTCACCTGCAGATGCACAGAGGCAGCCCCACGCTCCTTTGTTGCTGAAGATGTGCCGGACTTGTGTGGCTACCTGAAGCCGCAGAAGGCTCCAGGCCGGCCTGCCCCCCTCCTCCTCCTCCGCCTGCCTGGCCTCCCCAGTACCCCCCACACTCATTGTGCAAGGTCTGGACAAACTGCTGTGCCCAGTTAAAAGAAGGGATGGATACTTTATTTTACATAAGGTAGCAAATTAGCTGTCAAATGCTTTACACAAATTTGAAAAACAGCCACCACTGAGGGAAAAGTGATGCCCATGACTCTCCTCTCGAGCACGCTGCGAGTTTTCAGGTGACTTCTGCTCTGACGGGGGCTGCTCCGCAGGCCCTCCCATTGTGGCCCCAGCATGGACACAGCGTCCCGTGGGGTTGAGCTTTCCACTTTCAAGGTGCCTTTGGAGACGTGTTTTTAGGAGGTCATGCTGTGTCAGGAGCTAACATGCCCCTCTCCTTGTTCTGCAGAAAAGCAAGTTCAAGTTCTTGCCACCTCAGGCGGAGCAAGAAGACTCCACCAAGTTCATCGCGCTCACCCTGGTCTCCCTCGCCTGTATTCTGGGCGTCCTCCTGGCCTCTGGCCTCATCTACTGCCTCCGCCATCGCTCTCAGCACAGGCTGAAGGAGAAGCTGTCAGGACTGGGGGGCGACCCGGGTGCTGATGCCACCGCCGCCTACCAGGTAAGAAGAGGCTTTTTAAAAAGTGGTATATTGGATTTCTCAGTTGAGCAGACAGATGATCACGTTCGTCTCTGGTCCCTCCTCCACTCACAGCAGTTGCTCATTTATTCATAGTTGGGGTCTTCTGTGATGACAGTTTGGAACTTCTCATCAGCGTTCATGTAAATTCCTCTCGTGCATCCGCAGCTCTCCAGCTCTGTTTTAACCTGCTCTTCTTGGATAGTCTCGTGTTGGCTCTGAAAGTGTGTTGTTAATTAGACGTTTGGAAAAAGGGCGATACATGAATGGTATGTTACCTGTTACCCCAGTGTGGCCACTGCCGATGAACAGTGCCAGGGCTGTGGGATCGGTTGGCGTGTGGATGTTTGGGGATGTCTCTACACTCCTCGGCTTCCTCGGGGTCTTACAGGAAAAGTTCCTTTGACCTGCTGGGGTGCCACTTTGTGTTGTTACCCCTGAAACCTAATGCTGACCAGAGGGAGGTGACCCACGCATGACCCCGTGAGGGACACTCTCTCTAGCAGCACCCCAGACACACCTGGAAATGAGCTGGAAACCAGGGAGGGTGCAGGGAAGGCAGGTTCAGCCCAGGTCGGGCGTTTTGGGACGTTCTGCAGCACACATTTCGAATTTAATATTGTTCTGTAATGAACAGAGGCCTTCAGTTTTATCAGCAGTACAAGCCCAGAATACTTATACCAGTCAAAGCATTTGATTCCTTTGCATATAAACTATCATTCAGTTCCAAGAAGAGATTCCCCTTTGGGAAGGTAAGATGACTCCTTACCCCTGTTTTAAAAGTTTGGTCAGCACGTGTGCAAGGTTGCGTCACTGGACCGGATCCTTCCTTTCCTCCCGTCACATGAGTGCAGTGTGTAATATGTCCTGTAAGTGAGTCATCATGTTTACAATTGCATGTAAAGTAAACATTATTCCATCATCAGGGTTACCTGGGTGGGCTCTCCAGCTCTCTCCGAAAGGCGCCCTCCGGCACCATGCCCTCTGCCACCTCAGCTCCTTGGAGCTGGCTTTCCTGTGCTCTGCAAGCTCTCAGGACCCTTCCCCACACAAGGAATTTGCAGGATCTCTTTGCTTAAAAGAGACCCTGAGATAGCTTTTCCTCCCATTTCAAAATTCCTGGTATTTCCATTGAATGGAGGAAGCCTCTAGTTTTCTGGAGAGGGTCACCAACCCGGTCAGGACGATCTTTTTCTTATAAAGAAATGGCAACTTCAAATGTGTTGAGGATGGCATTTCAGTTGCAGTGCGTAGCTTTGCTTCAAAGCAAAAGGAAAATCACTTTTGAAGAAGCGGCCTGAAAAAAATGTCACAAAAACGAGTAAGAATTTACCCAGAAATTCCATTGAGCAAGACCTTCAATGCAGGACGCCGGGTCTTCAGGCCAAGTCTGTGTCGGTACATAAATAAATTATCACACCAGTTCTGTTCCATGTGTGAGAGACGGAAGATCATACAGGCAGAGATTTTTAGAAGGCATGGCACCCTTTGATATACTTTGAAATTCAAATATAAAATATTGATAGAATGGAAAGGTTGGACTTGCATGCAGAAATGACTAATTTAAAAAAAAAACTGCAGGTTGAAAATGCCTACTTAGGACTGAGTTTGTGATAATTAACGGGAAAAAAAGCCTTCCCAGTGACAGCTCTAATTAATAGTATCTGTAATTAAAATCATGCCCTTCCAGCAGGAAAATTGTTTGAATTTCTTGGAATGACCTTTTTGCTGTTCCTCCTGAGGGCATGGTGGTTAAGTTGATATTGATTTTATAATGAGCTCTGGTTTGTTTAATAAGAATCTGTAATCCAGACAATAAATGAAATGTGTGCTTTTCTTCAATCCAGATTAATAAAAAGGAAAAAAAAATAAAACTTTTTTTCTTTAAAAATGTGATGTAGGAAAATTTGGAAGTGAAATAAGTATAAAGACTTCTTGGTGGAGCCAGCTTTGGAATCACCACAAAATACCCTTTGGGGGAGTACTCTGATTAAAAGTGGGGTTTGCCTCGTCACAGCGGAATGTTTCCCGGTGAGAAAGTTCCGGTTGTTGAGCCGTTGTGTTGTGAGTTGTGTTTTAGCGGAGCAGGACTCAGTGATGAGGACGGGGACTGTGTGACTTCGCTCTGAATTTAGCTGAGTAATGTATTAAGGACTCAGACAGTTGCAGTTACAAGGAGAGGAGATTCACTCTGGTAAATGAAGCAGGTGGTAATTCATTAATGTATCTGTATCTCACTTGGGTTTCCTAAACATTCAGGAGTCCCCCGTGAAGTTGAAAAAATCTGTTTGAAAAGTTTTTTCAAATGTTGCAAACATAAAACACACCTCAGGAAAGGCGTCTCGTTGCCTCAGTGTGCTTACTGTGGCTCACACCTGTGTACTCTGCTGATTCCGCGGTCATGGTGAAGGTGTGCGTTGCAGTTCTCGTCACTGGGTTACGAGGAAAATGGAGCCATTTGACATCATGCTTTATTTTATGGGGACATGATGGAACTACTCAATTCACTTTCTTGAAGCTTCTGAAAAATAAAAAGATTATTGTGTAAGTCAGGTTAAAATAAGTAACCGAAGAGAGAATGGTAGGTGGCAATATAATAAGCTTTATTAATATGAGAATATGAAGTTGCCCTTTAAACAAAAGAACTCCTGTTCTTCCCTGGGGAAAGGAAGGTGGGGAGCAGAGACGCTCCAATGGCGTGGAGGAGGCAGGTGCCTGGAGGTTGTATTCTGGGGTGCACTGGTAGCCTCAGGTTGTGGGGCTCCTTCCTCCCTGGGGTTCTGAAAGGTGAATCCTTGTGTCCCCAGTTAAACAGCAGCCAGATTCATGTCCTCACAAGGAGCTTCCATTATGGCCAGGAAGGCCCTCGTGTTTCTGGCCTCTGATGAAGCATCTGTCCGTCTCAGCCCTGATCACGCACCTGCACAGCCCCCTTGTGCGCGTGAGTCAGAGCCTGGGCCTGGGGGCACCGGGGCCTGCGTCGAGTTCCTGGATAGTAGAAAGCTTTCCTTAAAATAGTTTCGAAGCAGTAAGGAGGCTGAATTATTAGCTTCTAATGCAAACACCTATAAACATGTTTACCTGTTCTTCCTCAAAATAGAATGGTTCCATGGACAGGGTCAGGATTTTAGGGCTTTCTTTGTTTGCATGAGTGTGTGGGATTTTGGTTCACCTTACCTACTGGGGAAGCAAATCTTTTTTGACAGACTCTTATATTTTTGACACTTACCAAGATATCAACCCCGTCAGATAATCCAGGCAAGTTTAATTTGCTCAGATTGGTGCAAAAATTGGGGTTTTTTTTTACTTTCAGAATAGCTGAAATATATTCTTAAATGTCGTTTAACAGACTGCTCTTGCCAAGTTTTCCACTATTGTTTTAGTAAGTATTTTTTCTTCTAAGTATATAAAACATATATTTGGAGTAATTCTGTATTTCATTATCTAAAAAGCCAACTTTATTGACCTTCATTCTTTTTTTTGATTGGCATAGCCTGTCATCTATATGCATGTATGTGTGTGTGTGTATATATATTTATACACACATATACACACACTCCAAGGAGCATGTGAAGACACAGAAGAATTGTGAGTTTCAGTACCAGCATACTTCATGTGTTTTTTATGTAGGTGTCCTACTTCTGTGGAAGGTGATTGTGTAAAAACGGTGCCGAAAATAAGTTGTTAGATGATGAGAAGACGTTCTCCTCCTTTTCTCTCCGAGGCCCTTTGAATGCAGCATCCACTTCCTTGAGGCTTTGATCATCTTCGAGCGGCGAGTCCAGTATTCTGCCAGCCCACTCTCCCTTCCCCGACGTGAGGGCAGAGACTCCCGCAGAATTCTCAGCAAGTTCTCTTTTGATGGTTTATTTCACAATAGCCAGCAGGTTTCCTTGTGTACTTGGAGGCCTTTGGAAGCAAACCCGGAGGAAAGCATGCATCGGGGCCGCAAGGACCTCCTGTAAACAGAGCCGCCAAGTGCCCATCTCGGTGGCTGCTGCTCCCATTAGCCAGTGATTACGAATGCAGTGACAGTGTGGTGGCTGGTGCTGCACTCAGAGGGAGCTCAGTCGACAGGCACTGGCGGGTCTGCCGGCCCCAAATGCCTCCTAACTTCTTACCCCGGTGCAGGAGGCTGGGTTCTGACAAAGAGCAGAGGTCACACCTTGCTCATTCTCTGGGGCCTTAGGAGACCCTTCTTTCTCTAGGTGAGTTTAATCTCCAGTTATTGATGTCCTCACGAGTAACAGAAGTAAGATACTTACAATTAAACTGGAAAACAGTGACCTCCCCACCACGAGTCTTTGACAATGCCTCTCAATCAGCTCCAAATCTTAGCGTGGCTTTCCTCACTCTGTACTTAAATTTCCAGGTCAAAATAATATTTTTTTGCAAATATCAAATAAGCAAAACCTATGCTGCTTCAGAAGTGAAGGGCACCGTGTGAAACCTGTGCCAGATATTTTATAATTATAAAAATCTAATCTTAACGTATTTATCATGAAATAATAATTGTTATTAAAGAACATTTTATTATAACATAGTGAAGCCTGAGAACGGAACGTTTTCTGATCTTATCCTACCTTTGCAGATGTAACTGATGGTACAGATGTGTATGGGTAGAATTCTCCTGAAACTTTTGAGGCGTGGATTTGGTTTTGCAGATGTTCTGGAGCAGATGCCAGGCTCCTCCCGAGCTCCGTGAGCCCAGAATGTCCCTGCCCCAACTAGGAATCAGCAAATGCCAAGTGGTTGTCACAGTGGTGCCACTTCCCATGCTTCCTGAGGCAGTTCTGTGAAGGGAATCTGAGGGGAACCTGCAGCATTCCTGCCACATTGAGGGCGGAGGGTACATGCCGACCCCAGTGTGGGAAGAAGCTGCTTTTGTTTGCCTGTGTGTTCAGTATCAGATCATCAGTATGTGGCGTCAGCCAGCTTTGTTTCTGCAGACTCCATGGAATCTTCTAGATACTCTTCAAGATGAGTCTGGATGTTTCTCTGGAAGGCGCCCATTTGAAGTGCATTTTTCTCTTAATCTGAAGCGTTCGCAGTTGCAGTTTCCAAAAGCGGTGTCCGTCCTGCTGTTTTGCCCAAAATGCTTCCTCAAATACAGCTCCTGAGAGAGAGCTAGATCTTCAGAGAACGCTGGAGTCAGGAAAGGTGGCCAGAGGAACTTCTAAACATCAGACAGAAGCACGTTGCTCGTTGGGATACAACAAACCACCCCCGCATCAGACAGTAGTCACTAGATCAGACTGAAGTAACAATCAGAGGCCACTCAGTGAGTGAAATAAAAAGTTGGAGACTCTAAGACAGACAGGAAAATGTGGAAGGCTGAATTCCGTGGCTTCTTTTGAAGACTAGGCTGTTTCTAGGTTGCTTAGACCTTGGTAGCTTGTTAGACCTGGGCATTACTTGAATAACCGCTTCCTAAGGAAGCTGCTTCCTGCTGCACACAAGGAGGGGCAAGGGAAAGGAGGTGAGGGCTGCAGGCTTCTCCCAGGCATGCTCAGCCTGCACTCCAACAGCCAGGGAAGAGGGCTGGGCCCTGTGAGGAGGCTGGGCGCTCACACAGCACCAGGGGAGGAGTGGCATTTCTGGTGATGTCTGTGGAGTGGGTTTCCGTGGAGCAGGTGTCTGCGGAGGGGGTGTCTGTAGAGCAAGTGGGGGAGCAGCGTGCGTGGTGTCCGTGGAGCCGGCGTCCGTGGAGCGGGTGTCTGTGGAGTGGGTGTCCGTGGACCATGGTGTCCGTGGAGCCGGCATCTGTGGAGCGTGGCGTCCGTGGAGCGTGGTGTCCGTGGAGCATGGTGTCTGTGGAGTGGGTGTCTGTGGACCATGGTGTCCATGGAGCCAGCATCTGTGGATCGTGGTGTCCGTGGAGTGGGTGTCCGTGGAGCGGGTGTCCGTGGGCGGGTGTCTGTGGAGTGGGTGTCTGTGGACCATGGTGTCCGTGGAGCCGGCATCTGTGGATCGTGGTGTCCGTGGAGCCGGCATCTGTGGATCGTGGTGTCCGTGGAGCATGGCGTCCGTGGAGCATGGTGTCTGTGGAGCTGATGTCCGTGGAGCCGGCATCTGTGGATCGTGGCATCGTGGAACATGGTGTCTGTGGAGCTGATGTCCGTGTAGCAGGTGCTCAAGTCCACTTCACCTATTTCTCTGGCAGAACCAGAGAACACTTCCTTCTTGCAAAAGCCAGGGTCGCTCCTGGGGTGAACCGTGCAGGCACAGTAGGTCCTTCCGAGCCCCCATTCCTCGGCACTCCCTGTCCTCCTTGTCAGTCAGCCGCCCCGTGGAAAGGGCTCTTGGAGGGACCCCAGACACCTACCTCAGGTATCTCATTTCTCCTGACCCTGTTTTACAAGGGGGCAAAGTCAGCAGCAGATAAACTGAGAGGCATCCCAGCCCACACAGCCAGTGGCAGAGCTACACTGGGTGGTCCCCGGCCACGCTGTCCCCTGCAGGGTGTTAAGGGGCTGGCCCGGACTGCACAGCCTCTGGGGACTCTCTTCTCTGCCTCACAGGTCTGGGCAGCTCCTCCACCACCATCCCCATGTAGTGTGAGGCACTCACTGCAGGGGATTTCGGGGAAAGAGGCATCCTTTCTTTCCTCGAGTGATGATTTCTTGGAGGTGAGGTGATTTCATAGCACTGTCTGCTATGAAACAGTGCACCAGTGGTCAACAGCATTTGTCCACGTGGCGGCGCTAGGATCGGAGGAGACTCGTGAAATTGAAGTCAGATCCTTGGAGATGACAGAGGAGGGCTGCGCCAGGTGGTGGGTGGAGCTCTTGGTGGCTGGTGGGAGATGGAGGCGTGGCTGGAGCCACCTGCAGGGTAGGGACAGACCCAAGAGGGTGGGCATTTGCAGATCCAGGAGGAGGAACTGGAGCTGGCGGGGAGGTCCTCCCAGTTGGCCAAGAGTCTAGACAGGAAGCAGGGGCGTTGTGGAAGGGACTCAACAGAGGGTCCACAGAGGACAGCTCTTTGAGTTTGTGACAAGGACAGACCCTGCGATCTGTGGCGCCCAAGGGACAGTCGTGGCTCAGTGTGGCTGAGTGACCAACCCCAAGTGGACCAGAAGACCCACATTCCACCTGCTGTCACCCCCTCCGTTTCTTCCTTCTTATTCCCCTCTTGCCACACTTTTCCTCATTTAACTGTCTTTCTTCTCTAATAGTTAAACTCCTGGAAGGAAGGCGCCACCACCTTTCCATTCCCTGGGGTGCGAAGCCCCTCCCCCTCGAAGCCGGCCTTCCTCTTGTGTGGTCTGGGGCCTCGTCCTGGGCTGCCGTGTGGATGAGAGCAAGCCCTATGGGTGCGGGTGGATGCGAGGTCAGTTCTGATGCTCCGCCTGAGGGTGAATGGCACGCAGCCACCGTCAGTGCTCTTGGGCCTGGGAGGGGTGCTGGATTCCTGCACTGCTCCTCCCATTTCCTGGGTGCCTGTCTGAACATGTCCTCGGCAGGAGCCGCTCCCCTCCCTTAGACCCCATTAGAGAGGTGGGGCACATTTTCTGAACTAAATCTGAGGACATGCTGTCTGCGAAGCGTGCCCTTCCAGGGAGGAAGACGGGAGTGAACCCCCAAAACCTGTGCTGCTCTGCGGAATTCAAGGCACTTCGTGGAAGCAGTTTGGAGAAGGCATCAGGGTGATTAAACCCCGGGGTGAACCCCTGTGTGGTCCGGGCCCCAGGCAGGGGGAGGCCAGGCCTCTATGCTGATGCAGCCCCTGTTATCCACGCTCTGGACACCTCAGCCCACAGGGCTTCGGGCTCACCTCGAGGTGAGGGCTCAGCGGGAACCCTGCTGCCCGTGGCAGGAGGGGGGCTCTCCCAGGACATGAGCCGCTGTGAAATGAAGTGGGCGTCGTGGGGAGACACTAGGGGAGCAACGGGAGTGTAAAAGCATGGATTAAACTGGGATTTCAACAGAAACGGTAGGCGGCGGGGAGGAGACTCCAGCGGGCGGTAACAGGAGGTGGGGTGGGTGCAAGCCAGCATGAGTGAGAGACAACTTCCACGCCAGAGCCGTGGGCCCACCGTGTGGCTATGTCTGAGGGCTGGGTCTCCCCACTCCCTGCCTGGAGCCTCTGCTCTCCCAGCTCCCTGTGGGGCCGCTGTCCCTCGGGAGGAGGGCATCGTTGTCAGCAAGGGGAGGAGGCATGGTGGGGGCGCTCCTGGAGCCCCCACAACCTGAGCTGCACAGACTCCCCCAGCAAGAGGAGCTCGGTGTGGGAGGAGGCGCCCGCAGGGCCAGAATTTCCTCCAGGTGCACGCGGCCAGGCGGGACTCCACAGACTTGCGTGGAGGTGGGTGCCTGCGCAGGGCCCGCCCTGGGGCTGAGGGTCCTCGGCTGGGGCTGTGAAGCAGGCCCTCTTCTCAGCCTCTGCTGTGAGGAGCACTAGAATACTCGCCTCGGTGGTGAATGGCATTATCTGCGGTGAAATGCATTAGCCTGTCAAAAATGGCAAAGCCTGGCTCTTAACACAACAGGCACACCAGCATGAAAGGAGGCTGGCGCTGCCCGGGGTGGTGGGTGAGGAATGATGGCTGGGGCCGCCGCCACGGCAGGAGCTGTGTTTGCAGAGGATAGAGCTTCGGGAAAAGCAATTGCATGTCAAACCAAGGAGGACCCGGAGGATGACAGACATTTCCAAATGTCACATGGGGATCACTTAAAGGACGTAAATAAAGAAGGTTCACTCGCACACCTGAGAGGAGCCCCCCCACCCTCGCCTCCTCGGGGGCCTCCACGGGACAAGCCCTGGCTGCCTGGCTGGCCCTTCTCTCCCAGGCCCAAGGCCCCTCAAGCCCAGATCTCCCTGACCCTCGGCTCTGTGAGCCCCGCCTCCTTCTACCCTCCCCTGCTGCGCTGGGGACTCATTTCTGTCACGGCAGACACGTGGGGGTCCCCAAGGCTGTGGCTGGTGTTGGCCGAGGGTCCCCTCTAAGGACTGGACACCTCGGGTCTGTGGGGCAGACAGCCTTGGAACCTGGGGATAGCCGAATTTGGACCTGACCCAGAAAGCGTTTTCTCAGGAAGCTTATCACTCCTAAGGGTAGAGTCCCATTTTCTGGAACAACAGGAACAACAGAGAACTTGGTCAGACATCAGAGTCAGCCCAGCCTGCATCTGTGAAGGAGTCCCCAGTGTGAAACCAGAGACGCATAACACCGTCACCCAAGGGGGGCCCTGGGTGCTGGGGGAGGGGGCAGGGGAGGGGCTCAGAGAACTCTGAGCTGGAACGTGGGGGAGGAAGAAAATGCAGCAGGCAGGGGGGCCTCTGTGGGGCGGGAGAGAAGTGTGGAAGGGACTGAGCCCAGAGAGAGAGGGACTCAGATGCACAGGGGCAGACAGCTGCCCCTCGCCGGTCTTCCGGGTCTGTGCGATTCGAGGGTAGCAGAGGCAGGCACGTTGTCCGAGCAGCAGCTTCTCCTGTTCTGCGGGGCCACAGAATGGTGCTTCCTCTTCCTGGAGCTGTCCTGATACTTTGTTGCTCTCCACGACTTTTCTGCTTTGGGAGAATTACTGATGGTTAAGAATGGAATCTTAGGGCCAGAGCGGTGGCTCACACCTGTAATCCCAGCACTTTGGGAGGCCGAGGTAGGTGGATCACCTGAGGTCAGGAGTTTGAGACCAGCCTGGCTAACATGGCGAAACCCCGTCTCCACTAAAAATGCAAAAATTAGCTGGGTGGGGTGGCAGGCGCCTGTAATACCAGCTACCGGAGTGGGTGAGGCAGGAGAATCACTTGAACCTGGGAGGCAGAGATTGCAGTGAGCCGAGATCAAAACTTCATCTCAAAAAAAAAAAAAAAAGGATGGAATCTTGGTATGTTGTTTCTCTATTAGCAAGTACAAGAGGCTTCGTAGCAAGGTGGCAGGTGTGAACAAGCACCTTTCAAGATTTTTCCGTGTCTAGGTTAATGCAGCCGCAAAATTGAGTGTCTGGGTGTGTTGCTGGCATGTGTCGCCGTGATAGTGACCTGAAGAACAGGGAACGGAGGATTCGCAGATGATCACCAGTAAAGCTACATGTTTCAAAATACATAACCCTGTGCAGAGTTTGCGGAGTGTGGATTCGATATACAGGTTTACACTTGGATTGATCTTATGGCATTTAATAGCAAATCAATTAAAAGAGCTCACGAGTGTAAGTGCGGAATGTCCTAACCTCGGTGTGTGACTGGACCGACCGCCTCCCGGGGGAGTGGAGGCTGGGTTCGACCTCTGGGCAGGCATTTTGTGGTTTTCCGTTTTTTTGGTGAAGATGACACGGGAGAGTAGGCTATGATGGCATCTTCCTGGAATCGCCTTTCCTGGCCTGTAAAACGCCCCTGAAGCCACAGAGTAGACGTTCCTGAGTGGGAGGAAATAAAATGCAGACTTGCTTGCAAAACGAAATACTAAACTGGATGGAAGCTGGAGCTGGTGTGTTCCCCAGAATTATTTCTCTCCCCACCCCAGGGGTTTCTTCTCTACCAGATTCAAGGAGAATAAAATCACGAAGAGTTAAGTGACCCCCAAACGTGAAGCAGAAACGTGAAGGAGAAGAAGTCTAGAAAACGTGTCTAATTCCTCTGAGGGTGGCTTTCCCGGCCCCCTATCTCACCCTGGGCATGCATCTGCCTGGCTCAGACCCCCCTGTTCCCAGTGGGCCCCTTGCCTCTCCAGGTGGGTTTTTTCAGGCACATCCTGAGATTTCAAAACAACCCCAAGTGATGCAGCAGAGCTGACACCTGCATGTGACACAGTGACACATGGCCCCCGGCCCCCAGTCAGCCGACACCCACACGTGACACACAGCCCCCGGCCCCCAGTCGGCTGACACCCACGTGTGACACAGCCCCCAGTCGGCTGACACCCTCATGTGCACATGGCCCATCCCCCAGTCGGCAGTGTCCCCAGGGGCTGCCACTCCCAGCACCCCTGCAAAGTTCACTCCCCAAAAGCCCTCACGCTCCCTCCACAACTCGCTCCCGGGTTTTCCTCCAGGGCTGCCGACCCACCGGTCCCTTCTTGGGGCAGAGCATAGCCTTTGAGAACATCCCAGAGCAGACCATAGAGCTCAGAGGCCCTGGGCCAGAGCAGAGGCATCTGAGACCCGATTCCCAGCAAACCCCTGACCCAGGCCTTTGGGGGTCTCAGGAAGCTCTACAGGGTGTCCTTCAGGCCTTGTGCAGTTAGGGTGTCATTCAGATCAGTTTTAGGAGGAATAATTGAACGATGTGTAATTCCAGAAATGGAGACGCAGCTGCTCCGGTAGCTGCTCCACCCCAGTCGCAGGCCCTGCCCTTTGGCTTAATTAAGCCGTGGACGCCGAATGGAAAGATGTGAATACCTTCTGTGTCCCTGCGCTGGCTCCTCTGCTTCTGAGCCTTTGTTTGCCCTGCTGCCTCCCTTCTGCGCCCCCACCCCGACTTCATCCCCACAGACCCTCCCATCTGTCATGCCCTGCACAGACCCCAGTCCACCGAGCTGCCGTCTCAGCCCAGGGTATCCAGTCCTGTTCTGGGCACCAGGACCCTACTCATCCCCGCCTCCCCTTATCCCTTCTGCCGCCTCTGCAGTGATGTCTCATCACCATCCCTCGTGTGCAGGGTGACTTCCGCATCGTGTCGGACCCAGACAGGCCTGGGTGCAGAGTGGGGCTTGTTCCCCACCCCAGGCCAGCCCGTGTGGGGACAGCCTTGGCTTCCCAAAGGCCGGGTCTGCACAATAGACCCACAGGGCCCCTCGGGGACCTTTAGGTGCTCGATAAGAACCAATCAATAAATTGAACTAAGATATTGACATGGGAAGAGCAGGTTGGGGGGGGCATCTAGACTCCCTTGGAAACCATCCTGTGCAATTCCAGGGTCCAGAGTCCTGCCACCCACGGGAAGTCCTTCCCGCGTGCCGCATGTTGAAGACACGGGTGATGGCAGGGATGGCTCATGCCCATCGGTCGTTATGAGCAAAAAGAAAATCAGGGAGGTGCCAAAGTTTCTTGTGAAAACAGCTGCCCCTTCTCTACTTCCACGTCAGGCCCAGGCTGCTCTGAAGGAGGCGACTTGTTTCTTACTGACTGGCTATTTTAAATTGTCTGACTGCGAAACTGGAAAGCAGGGTCAGCTGTGGGTCTCTCAAGGCTGGCTGCGCTCACAGAGGTCGCGTTGGATCTGTGAATCTGAGGCGCCGCTGATGTTTTTGGAAGCCCTTAGAACTTAATTGCCTGGTGAGTCATGTTCTGTGGGAGCTGGAGAAGGAGGGATTTGCGTCCCGCGTTTTATATGTCTCAGTGGCTGCAGTCCGGCTGGAGGGGCTTTGTGGTGCCGACCGGGCCTCCCGTGGCAGTGGGAGGTCACGGGCATCCTGTTTTAAACGTGCTCCCTCTGATATCTGAGATTTCACTGTCACAGAAGCCAGTCTTAAATATGGGCTAGTCCAGAAAGAAGATCTTATTAAAAATCTGTTTCCTTCCAAGGTCTTTATTTTCACAGCTGCTTCCTAGTTCCAATCTGACGTTCTCAGGAGCAGAGCGAATGAGAACGAGTGTCTTCAGTCTTAGGGGAGAGGGGCAGTCCCTGAGGAAAAGGGAGGCAGGGTCACTCAGCACATGGGTCACTCTCAGATGCAGCTGAGCCTGTGAATAACCAGCTCCCAGGTCCTCCCCTTTGGGCAGTGCTGGCCGAGGTCCTGCCAGCCCATCCACGCCTTCTGCATGCACTTCACGAGGAGCCATCACATTTCCCAGCCACCACCAGGGGCTTCAGGGGACTGGAGCACAGCCCTCACTTTCCCAGAGCAGGAAGCTGCTGTCGGTGGGCGGTTGGGGGGCTCCTTAGGTGGTGCCCCTCGCTGCTCCCCAGGGCTGCCTTGGTGTGGGGCACTTGGCCCCTGAGCCAGCCGTGACCTGGAGCCTGGGGTGCTGACCAGCATGCAGGGGCTCAGCGAGGGCATCCCTGCACCATGTAGACGTTGCAGGTACAGAAAGTAGCCAGGAGGACCTCGGCTCCTGAGTATGGGCGGCAAGGGTCTGGACATGAGAATAACTGGGCAGCAGCACATGTCCAGATGCAGGGAGCCTGGCCCCGAGCCAGTGCAGGGACCCGGGAGAGGGCTGGGGCTCTGCGTGCCGCAGGCACGGAGCCTGAGCTGGGGTGAGGCCGCTGTGTTCCTGCTCATCACCGGCTGCTCCAACACTGTTCCACGTTTAGAAGACTGTTGAAAATCATTTTCACTTGCATGAAACATGTCTGTATCTTTCATTTTTGCTTTGAGAAAACATCTTGCAAAATGATAAAACTCACTCCATATTGCTTGGCCCACATTGCTCACTATGGGCTGCTCCGGCTCGTTCGCCTGTGCTGTGGAACCCCTTCCCACAGGAACTGTGCTTATAGCCCACCTGCGTGACGTGTGTCAGGAGTGGGGAGGGGCGGGGACCGGGTCTCTGGCAGAGCCATGGAGCTCTGTGGCCCAGCCTTGGGCACTGCTGTCGGGGGCGCCCGCCCTTTGGGATGTGTGTGTGTCTGAATGTGTGTGTGTTATTCCCCGTCCAAGTGTAAAAGTTACCTGGGCACCAACGAGAAGCCACTGGAGGCGGTGAGACTGCATCACCAGAGCAGCACTGGCCACATGGGCCATGAGCCAAGGACGCCGTGGCAGGGACGAGTGCTGCCGTGGCTCAGATCACAAACAGGTGCAGCTCCCGGGTCCTGGCTCCATGGGAGGGGGAGGGAGGCTCCCCTGGTGTTCAGAGCAGTTTTGGCTGTCTCCTCTCTGGAAGTGAGCATGGCCTGTGCTCCCTGAGGTCTCACTGGGATGCCCTGGATGTGCCCAGAAGCCGGAGCCTCCCATCGCGGGCCGACTGGAGCTGCCAGTGTTGGTGGGAGTACTTGTGCGAAGTCCTTCTGAGAGAGATCACTGGTTACTGCCCCTCTGCTCCCAGCTGGCCTTGCTGGCCTAGAATGTGAGGCGGTTCCTTCTGAGTCCCTCTGAGTTTTAGGATGAGATGAAAGCCTCTTAAATAAAACTGTGTCATGACCAGGGAGAGGTGATTATACAGGAAATCTTTTTTTCCCGTGATGACACAGCACCCTGTTGAAGCATCTGGATACTTCCCCTGGCCTTTTCCCACGTGCTTTCTAAACGTTTTACCTTCCTGTTTTCCTCTCCTGTCAGCACGTGCTCTGCGGCCACCGTGTCAGACTGGCAGAGCACAGATTTTCCCTTCACCATGTCACATGTGAGCCACCTGTGGGTGCGCCAAGCCCCACGGCTTCTGCTCTGTGTTGGATTCTGCGTTGCCCTCTGGGCTGAAGACCAGGGCCCTCCCCAGAGAGGGCCAGTTGCATTCTCCACGTTCTCTGGGTGCCTCATCCAGTCTGCAGAGTGGCCTTTATTCTTCCCCAGCAGAGCCCAACGAACCCGCTTTTTCCTGCCCGGCTTTGGACGTTTCATTCCTCGCGTTGCCCTGATACTGCGCTCTCTCAACAACCCTCAAACCCAAGGCCGTCCTTTAGCACACGCTGGGCAGCTCGGCTTTGTTCGCTGGCTCCAGGGAGGGTGCAGAGGGGTTTTCCTGAAACCTTTGTGGTCTTGGTGTTTCTTTCGGCAGAATCCGAGCATGACAGGTCTCCTCTCACAGTGATTTCCACTCTGTAATTTTCCCCTTCAGATGCTGAGTTAAGACATGAGACATGTGCATTATGATGAATTTGGATGAATTTCTGCCCCCAGAATCCTCTTCAGCTCACGTTGTGCGTTGTGTTACAAAGAAGTGTAAGCTACTTTGAGGACTCTTTGAGGCAGGGCGTGGGAACGGCGGCGCGCGGCGGCCGCGGCGTGGGAACGGGCGGCGCGTGCGGCCGCGGCGTGGGAACGGGCGGCGCGTGCGGCCGCGGCGTGGGAACGTGCGGCGCGTGCGGCCGCGGCGTGGGAACGTGCGGCGCGTGCGGCCGCGGCGTGGGAACGTGCGGCGCGTGCGGCCGCGGCGTGGGAACGTGCGGCGCGTGCGGCCGCGGCGTGGGAACGTGCCGCGCAGTCCTCAGCTTTCCGTCTGCGTGCTCACGCCTGCGGAGCTACTCGGAGCATGGGAGGCTTTTGGGATGGGGCTCCGGGTGCAGCACTGACCTGCGGAGCCGGCCCCATGTGGCTCCGCTCAGGGCAGGGTCCAGGTGTGGGCGCTTGGGGTGCGCCACGGGGCTCACACTCAACAGTTGCCGTTGGCTCCGGATGTGTTGGAGGCAGCACCAGGGTACAAAAAGATCCATTTTTCACGTTTTCCTGGTGGGGAGTTTTTGCGCCTGGGTGCCGATGTGCTGGGTTTGCCCGTCTCCACAGACACGGCACTGTTAAGATGGCGTTAGGTCAGGCACCACGGGTGTGTTTTGCGGTGGACCATTTCCATTTAGGGCGACAGTGGAAGATGGGGTTCTCTTCTTTAAAAACGCCCAGTTACTCTCATTTCACTTGGAGGGAGGAGGGAGAGGTTCTCATCAGCAAGACAAAGTGGCTGGAGGACAGCCTGGGGGTCCTGCCTCCTTGGTATTGCTATCGTGTCCTGGAAGGAAGCCCTGCCAGATGCCCCCAGCTCCCCTGAGGCTGTGTGGCTTCTCTGTGCCCAAATATAGGTGTGGACACTGGCAAGGGGTTGTCCACACCCACCTGAGATCAGAGCCACACGGCGAGGGTACCAGCTAGGCCTCGTATTAACAACACCCACCTGAGGTCAGAGCCGCACGGGTGAGGGTGCCAGCCAAACCTCGTACTCCGTGCTCCACACACATCCACCCACAGAGTCCTCCCAACAACTCTCCGAGCTGCTCCGCCTTTCTCCCCACCCATTTCACAGATGACAAAACACTCACACAGCTTAAGGCAGCCTATTCAGGGGCACACAGGTGATCTGCCGTGAGTCCTGGGCCTCAGCCTCCACCTTACACGGCCCCACTGTGCAGATCTCAGCTCCGCCTCGGCCTGCTTTCTTTGCCAATGGTGGATTTCATTTTCTACCGTGGGGTTTTTTTTCTAAGACACTAAGGGCTCTGGAACACGTTCTTCCTGAGAACAGAGGCACAGTATGGCCACTGATGTTTTACTGTGGGCAGAGGCACGGTACGGCCACTGGTGTTTTACTGCGGGCAGAGGCACGGTACAGCCACTGATGTTTTACTGTGGGCAGAGGCACGGCACGGCCACTGGTGTTTTACTGTGGGCAGAGGCACGGCACAGCCACTGGTGTTTTAGTGTGGGCAGAGGCACGTGCACGGCCACTGGTGTTTTACTGTGGCCAGAGGCACGGTACGCCACTGGTGTTTTACTGTGGACAGAGGCACGGCACGGCCACTGGTGTTTTACTGTGGCCAGAGGCACGGCACGGCCACTGATGTTTTACTGTGGACAGAGGCACGGCACGGCCACTGGTGTTTTACTGTGGGCAGAGGCACGGTACGGCCACTGGTGTTTTACTGTGGGCAGAGGCACGGTACGGCCACTGGTGTTTTACTGTGGGCAGAGGCACGGTACGGCCACTGGTGTTTTACTGTGGGCAGAGGCACGGTACGGCCACTGGTGTTTTACTGTGGGCAGAGGCACGGTACGGCCACTGGTGTTTTACTGTGGGCAGAGGCACGGTACGGCCACTGATGTTTACTGTGGACAGAGACACAGTACGGCCACTGATGTTTTACTGTGGACAGAGACACAGTACGGCCACTGATGTTTACTGTGGGCAGAGACACAGTATGGCTACTGATGTTTTACTGCAAAGACCACCTGCAAACCATGTGCGGCTTCCGCTACTGCAGACACGTCCTTCTCACTGGGAACTTGACATGCTCTCCTTAATCATTTTCTTAATAACTTTCTCAGCACCTAGGAGGGACAGACAGCTAAAAAGCTACAGAGCAGCTATACTGAGATGCAGGGACCTACAGAGCTTTCCAGAAAGATGTGAGCTCCATCTCCAGGGACAGACACCCCAAACATGCAGAGCAGCATGGCACAAAATCAAATGACTTCCCCTTTGCTACATGGAAATTTCTTTTTTAGTTCACATATACATTGTGGGTTTTTTGCTGCTAAAGAGAAAAGAAAACAGGTTTCAGCCACACTCTGGTAGGAGTAGCCCATGGGTGCCTTCAGGGCTGGGAGGCCCACGCCAACCCTCAGTGGGATGGAGTTTCCATCCAGCCCCACAGAGTGGGGAGGGAGTTGGCAGGTGTGGCCAAACCTCAAGTTTGAATCTACGATCAGAAGAACAATGTGGTGATGTCCGCCTTTCTTCTTCTTCGTAATGAATTACCTGTTGGTCACTGAGTCATGCAAAGTGCCACAAGGTCCTACTTGTCTTTACAAACTCAAGGTCACCAAGCTGTTCACACCAAGCCACTGTGACTGAGGACGCATCATCCCGGGTGGCAGACAGAGGCATCCTCATGACTGTTAGGACGATCTTAGATTTTTCTCTAAGCGAAGTGGCAGGAAGGATTGGACCTTCTGTCTGGCCAAGATCCGTTTGCCAAAAATGTGTCAGTGCCCCCAGCTCAGGCTGTGGGAGGGAGGCCCTGAAACCCTGCAAGCGGGCACTGTGGAGGGGCAGGCCAGGCTGTGCAGGGAGGTCCTGGACCCCTGCAAGCGGGGGCTGTGGAAAGGCAGGCCAGGCTCTGTGGGGGAGGCCCTGGACCCCTGCAAGCGGGCGCCGTGGAGGGGCAGGCCGGGCTCTGCAGGGAGGTCCTGGACCCCTGCAAGCGGGCGCTGTGGACAGGCAGGCTGGGCTGTGCGGGGAGGCCCTGGACTCCTGCAAGCAGGCACTTCGGACAGGCAGGCCGGGCTGTGCAGGGAGGCCCTGAACCCCTGCAAGCGGGCGCTGTGGATGGGCAGGCTGGGCTGTGTGGGGAGGCCCTGGACCCCTGCAAGTGGACGCTGTGGATGGGCAGGCTGGACTGTGCAGGGAAGGCCCTGGACCCCTGCAAGCGGGGCTGTGGAAAGGCAGGCCAGGCTGTGCAGGAGGTCCTGGACCCCTGCAAGCGGGCGCTGTGGATGGGCAGGCTGGGCTGTGTGGGGAGGCCCTGGACCCCTGCAAGTGGATGCTGTGGACGGGCAGGCTGGACTGTGCAGGGGAGGCCCTGGACCCCTGCAAGCGGGCGCTGTGAAGGGGCAGGCTGGGCTGTGCAGGGAGGTCCTGGACCCCTGCAAGCAGGCTTTGTGGACGGGCAGGCCGGGCTGTGCAGGGAGGCCCTGAACCCCTGCAAGCGGGCACTGTGGAGGGGCAGGCTGGGCTGTGCGGGGGAGGCCTTAGACCCCTGCAAGCGGGCGCTGTAGAGGTGCAGGCCGGGCTGCACAGGGAGGCCCTGGACCCCTCTAAGTGGGCAGGTCTCAGGTCTTGGTGCGTTGGCACCTCTGCCAGTTAACACCTTCGGAGGCTGGTGTGGCCTGCAGGCCTCGCTCTAGGGTGTTTACTGTCTGACCAGGAGAGTTTTGTTCTGGGTGAGGATGCACCTTGTGCTTACTGAGGATTATGAGTCAGGGAAATTTCAGAACACGACGGGGCTGGCCTCAGCTGCCTCTCAGGGGAGGTTTGTGTTGTTGATTACACTTTATAAATTATCTTTTGCTCAATAAAATGCTCTCTAGATCACAGCTCTGTATTTTTTGGTGGGGGTGGGAGACAGGGTCTTGCTCTGTCACCAGGGCTGGAGTGCCATGGTGCCATCAAAGCTCACTGCAGCCTCAACCTCCTGCTCAAGTGATCCCCCACCTCAGCCTCTCAAGTAGCTGGGAGTACAGGCTCACACCACCACACCTAGCTAATTTATTTTGGTAGAGATGGGGGTCTCACTAGGTTGCCCAGGCTGGTCTCAAACTCCTTGGCTCAAGGGATCCGCCCACCTCGGCCTCCCAAAGTGCTGGGGTTACAGGCGTGAGCCAGCGTGCCGATGAGCCAGCGTGCCGACTACAGCTCCGTACTTGGAACTCACTGCACAGAATGGTACTTAGAGTGTTTACGGTTGCTGGCTGACGGGTGCCTCCGCTCTGTGCCCTGGACCCCCACAGAAGTCTGATAATGAGCACAGGTGACAGAGGCAGAGGCTGCTCTCGCCTGATGGCAGTTCTGGTGTGATGGCAGCTGACGCTGCAAACTTCAACCGAGGTTTTAAAGAAGCGTGTGGGCCCACGCGGCCCATCGGTCACTGCGTCAGCAGTCGGCAAGCTTATGCCTCCGTTCAGTGCCGTGGACGCCACCGCCTTTTCAGGTGTGGATGCTGCTTCCAGCTGAAGAGCGAGGAGTGTGGCCCCTCCACAGCTGTGGGCTGTCACTTTCGGGGATTGGGAGGGAAAAGCAGCTCACAGTGGCACCTCCAATGAGCCCGCGCCGGCAGCCTCGCTTAGAGGGTTAGAGTGCCTCATGCAGGGTGAAAATGTCCGAATTATGACCTGGAGCGGCTTCAAATGCCACGACGTTTGTCTTCTTGGGCCTGGCTGGACGGTTACTAAGTCAAGTGCATTCTACATTCTTTATTCCATTCTAGGAAGACGTGTTTTCCTTACAAAATTTTTGAATTTTAAGGTAAAGAACCGAGAATGGACAGACTATAGAGTTTCTGTGATTATTTGGAAACTTTAATCAGCCTAAAGGACCAGCGAATGAGATCACATGCGACGCCCCTCGGCGCTTTCTCCAGCAAGACACGAGGCAGAATCCAGGCTCCTTCCCAGCTCCCCCACGTCTGGAGAGTCCCAGGAGTGTCCAGGAAAGGGTGGAGAGGGAGGGGCCGGACGCCACCGTGAGGGAGCTGTGCAGGTGGCCAGGAAAGGGGCCACACGCAACAGGAAGGGACGCCGGCGGAGGCAGGTCACGGTGAGTGGGAGACGTGGCGGTCAGACACCCCAGCCCCGTCCTCGGAGTGGACCGGCCTGACCCTCGTTCCCCGGGAGCGCAGCGGTCTGGGGCATTTCCAGCTCACTTGTGAGGGATCTGTCCCCGGTCGACAGATGTGGCTTTCTTGTGTTTACAGCCAAGGGAGACACCAGGAGTTGGGTCTGCAGGCATGTCTTCCGTGACGTGTGCAGGATGGCCGGCAGCCAGGGCCACGCGGACTCGGGGCTTCACTTGTCAGCGTGATGTCAGCATGGTTTCCAGGGTACGGCCCTTGCTCGGTGACCTCCTCACGGGGCTGGCACGCTGCTCACCCCGCCACGCCTGCCACACCTGCAGGGAGTCCCTGACAGCCGACACCCGGGCGGCTTCTTCCCAGCCTGGGTTACGGTCTGGGATGGAGCTCGGGCTCCAGAAAGTGGCTTCATGGCCAAGCACAGTGTGGCAAAAGCAATGCTTTGTGGGTGTCCTGAGATGCAGCGTGAGGCAGCGGACCCTTCGGTGGGTCCCATGGCATCCACGCTGGCTTTGGGTGTCCTGAGATGCAGCGTGAGGCAGCGGACCCTTCGGTGGGTCCCACAGCATCCACGCTGGCTTTGGGTGTCCTGAGATGCAGCGTGAGGCAGCGGACCCTTCGGTGGGTCCCACGGCATCCACGCTGGCTTTGGGTGTTCTGAGATGCAGCGTGAGGCAGCGGACCGCCGGTGGGTCCCACGGCATCCACGCTGGCTTTGGGTGTCCTGAGATGCAGCGTGAGGCAGCAGACCCTTCAGTGGGTCCCACGGCATCCACGCTGGCTTTGGGTGTCCTGAGATGCAGCGTGAGGCAGCGGACCCTTCGGTGGGTCCCACGGCATCCACGCTGGCTTAGCAGCAACAGCTCGAATAAGGTGTGAACTGCTGTCTGGTTCATGCTGCTTGGCCGTGGCGGAGCCATGAGGTGAGGCGGGCCGAGGAGGCAGCGGCTTGGCCGTGGCGGAGCCATGAGGTGAGGCGGGCTGAGGATGCAGCGGCTCCCTTCAGGCCTGCGTGCTCCAGGAGCCCCGCAGTTGACAGTGTTACTTCCTGCTTGGAAACATCTGCTACGTCCCGTGTCCAAAACGGAGGCTCGCCATGGAAAAGCACATTCAGACAGCAGTCACGGTGCAGATGCAGAGCTCTGTGCCAGCAGCGCTGCCCGCCCGGGGGGCTGTGAGGAGGAGTGACCCCTTCTCTCTCCTCCTCCTTGCCCATCCCAAGGAAGCTCATCAGCTCCTCCAGGCCCCATGCCTGCTCTCACGTCCCCATCTCTGCAAGTGCCATCAGGCCAGGCCATGGCACCTGAGCCTCTCCTGCCGGAAGCCTTCTTTGGCCTCAGGTTCAGGGAGGGTCCCCTCCTCCTGGCCCCCCGCACCCCTTCCCACGAACACCCACACGCGCTGTCACCGTCATTACCGCCACTTCCTGCAGTGACTCATGCCCAGCTCCGGGTGGCCTGGGGTGCTCAGGGGTCAGGGCCTGGCGAGTGTGACTCAGCCTGGCTCAGCCTGGTGTTCCCGGCACCCTGTGCCGTGCCGATTTGGAACCACAGCAAACCCAATTTTGAATAAATTAATGATAATCGTAGTAGGACCAGCAGATAGTCACCTGGCATGTGTCAAGCACAGGCCTGAAGCCTCAATTCAAGCATGTTATCTTATTTAATCCTCCCAACTGTGAGGTTGGTACCATTATCACTGCTTCACAGATGGGGAAACTGAGGCACAGACAGATTAGGCAGTTTCCCCAACACACAGACAGTAAGACCTGAAGCCTGGACTCAAAATCAGACCCTCTGACTCCAGGTGCTAGGAATGAATGAATGAATGATTATCCCAGAAGTCAAAGAAAAGAACCAAAGTCAAGTCTGTTTGCCGTCCTCACGCGTGTTCCTCTGAAGACGTGTGTTTCCTGGGTCCTGGTTTCTGGGATCATCCATCGTGACCCCATGTAGCCCAGTTGCCTGTCTCAAGGCAGCTTTGTGGAGGTGCAGAGAATCTCCGAAGAGACAGGCTCCCCTGGAGACTTCAGAAAAGCCTGAACTGGGGATGTGAGGGAAGCATGGCTGGTGCCTCCGGGAGCCATGTCCTGCCTGTCGTAGCATCCAGGGACATGCCTCTCACCTGCCCCCAGGCTCAGGTGCAGCATGAAGGGACTTCAGCCCCAGCAACCTCATCGGCCCCATACTCGGCCTCCCCATCATCCCCACCCTCCTGGACCCGGCCCCCCCACCGCCCCCACCCTCCTGGACCCGGCCCCCCCACCGCCCCCACCCTCCAGGACCCGGCCCCCACCGCCCCCACCCTCCTGGACCCAGCCCCCACCGCCCCCACCCTCCAGGACCCGGCCCCCACCGACCCCACCCTCCTGGACCCGGCCCCCACCGCCCCCACCCTCCTGGACCCGGCCCCCACCGCCCCCACCCTCCAGGACCCGGCCCCCACCGACCCCACCCTCCTGGACCCGGCCCCCACCGCCCCCACCCTCCTGGACCCAGCCCCCCCCACTATCCCCACCCTCCTGGACCCAGCCCCAGGGAGGGTCTTCATCCAAGAGCAGTGTCCCAGCCAGGAGCTGCCTGGCTGTGCCCAGCCCAGCCTCCCCACTGCCCCCACACCCTGCAGGACATTCCTGGCCTTATCACTGCTCAGGTGTTAGTCTGAGCCATTTGCTGCATAGAAACTTGGTAGTGGTCACAGCGGAGCAGCGCCCGGCTAGAGCACCAGCCCCCATTTGTAGGCAAAAGCCCGCAGGGAGGGGGTCTTCATCCAAGAGCAGTGTCCCAGCCAGGAGCTGCCTGGCTGTGCGGATGCCCTTCTCCCACGGCAGCACCTCCCCTGCACAGGAGCTGCCTGGCTGTGCGGATGCCCTTCTCCCATGGCAGCGCCTCCCCCTGCACAGGAGCTGCCTGGCTGTGCGGATGCCCTTCTCCCATGGCAGCGCCTCCCCTGCACAGGAGCTGCCTGGCTGTGCGGATGCCCTTCTCCCATGGCAGCGCCTCCTGCACAGGAGCTGCCTGGCTGTGCGGATGCCCTTCTCCCACGGCAGCGCCTCCTGCACAGGAGCTGCCTGGCTGTGCGGATGCCCTTCTCCCACGGCAGCACCTCCCCTGCACAGGAGCTGCCTGGCTGTGCGGATGCCCTTCTCCCATGGCAGCGCCCCCCTGCACAGGAGCTGCCTGGCTGTGCGGATGCCCTTCTCCCACGGCAGCGCCTCCCCCTGCACAGGAGCTGCCTGGCTGTGCGGATGCCCTTCTCCCATGGCAGCGCCTCCCCCTGCACAGGAGCTGCCTGGCTGTGCGGATGCCCTTCTCCCATGGCAGCGCCCCCCTGCACAGGCAAAGCCGCCTGTCTCCAGCCTTCCAGGCCAGGCTTTTGGGGCTTCCTCTCCGTCAGGGGCTTTATTCTTGTATCTTTATGGGTGTTTCCCTCCTTTAAAGGAGTTAAGACCTTCAAGGAGACCCCCCACTGCACAGTGGCCACTGGTGAGAACTACAGGTCCCCGCCAGGCAACATCCAGCCCTGTGTCTCCCTCACCGCGCAATGGCACTGGGGCACCCACCGGAGGAGGCCATGTCGGTTTGTCCAGTTCTAAACTGTGTGACTTTGGCCGGACATGGTGGCTTACAATTGTAATCTAGCATTTTGCAAGGCCAAGGTGGGTGGATCACCCAAGGTCAGGAGTTCAAGACCAGCCTGGCCAATGTGGTGAAACCCTCTCTGTACAATAAATACAAAAATTAGCCGGGTGTGGTGGCACACGCCTGTAATCCCAGCTACTGAGGAGGCTGAGGCAGGAGAATCACTTGAATCCAGGAGGCGGAGGTTGCAGTGAGCTGAGATCATGCCACTGCACTCCAGCCTGGGTGACAGAGGAAGACTCTGTCTCAAAAAACAAAAACATATATATATATGTATATATTCCGTGACTTTTTCAGAAATATCTTTGCATTTGCCAAGCCGTCAAGTGTGGCTCTGGCTTAGAGAACCGTTTGAACGTTTATTCACTAACTTCTCTCTTACTCATTAATGCTTGAGGTTTCTCTGTAGCCACCTCCATGCTCAGCAGTAAATATACACAAAACTCTTTTAATCTTCACTGTAACTATAGGATTACCTCCATTTATAACATGAAAAAATTGGCTTAGAGACCTTAAGGGGTTTGTCCAAGGTCACATGAAAAGCTTGTGGTTGTTTGCTGTTGTTGACTTGGGGAGAAAAATAAATAAAATAAAAAATGGAAGTTTGTGGTGGAGCAGGGATCTCGGTCCTGGACCGTGGGTGTCTCAGTGGCTTCACCCCCCCGTGGCACTCAGGAGAGAACAGAGCTCAGGTCACTGTAGCTCTCCCACCGGTGGCAAATCACAGGATGGACATGGTGCTAGCTTGATTTTTCATCTTTATGTGAACAAATCTCCAACATTTCAAATCCTCTTCCCCAGAGCGTCGCATTCTCAGACCTGCTGGCTTCCCTGAGCCGTATGCAGGTTGGTTACTGGTGTCATCTACTTTATTTAAATCATCCTTGTCAGGCAGATGACCTCACGTCAGGAGTTCAAGACCAGCCTGGCCAACATGGTGAAACCCCGTCTCTACTAAAAATGCAAAACTTAGCCAGGCGTGGTGGTGGACACCTGCAGTCCCAGCTACTCGGGAGGCTGAGGCAGGAGACTCGCTTGAACCCAGGAGGCGGAGGTTGCAGTGAGCTGAGATTGCACCTCTGCACTCCAGCCTGGGTGACAGAGCGAGAGTCTGTCTCAAAAAAACAATTGTTCCCTGTGCACATGTTTCTTTTTGTTTATTTCACTTTGTTTTGGAAATTCTGAGAAAACTTGGGTGGATTTTGTAAAACACATTCACTATTTTAGCTCTGTCTATAAACTAGCAAGTACTTGAAGATGTTTGGGAGAGAAGGAACTGGAACGCTCCCTTTTGTTAGAGACCCCTTATCCTCACTGGAGGCCTTCGGTAAAGCCCACCTTCCACGGTGTGTCTCTGCCAGGAAGCCTGCAGTCCTCCTCCCCGCCCCCCTAGTCCTCCTCCCCGGCCCCCTAGTCCTCCTCCCCATCCCCCACAGTCCTCCTCCCCATCCATCGTGATCATCCTCCCCACCCCCGTGGTCCTCCTCCCCATCCCCCACGGTCATCCTCCCCACCCCCACAGTCCTCCTCCCCATCCCCGCGGTCATCCTCCCGACCCCGTGGTTCTCCTCCCCACCCCCGCGGTCCTCCTCCCCACCCCCGTGGTCCTCCTCCCCACCCCCGTGGTCCTCCTCCCCATCCTCTGTGGTTCTCCTCCCCATCCCTCGTGGTCCTCCTCCCCACCCCCATGGTCCTCCTCCCCACCCCCGTGGTCCTCCTCCCCATCCCCGTGGTCCTCCTCCCCACCCCTCTGTGGTCCTCCCACCCCCGTGGTCCTCCTCCCCACCCCTCTGTGGTCCATCCTCCCCATCCCCTGCAGTCCTCCTCCCCATCCCCCACGGTCATCCTCCCCCCCCAAGTCCTCCTCCCCACCCCTCGTGGTCCTCCTCCCCACCCCTCTGTGGTCATCCTCCCCACCCCTCTGTGGTCCTCCTCCCCACCCCCATGGTCATCCTCCCCACCCCCGCGGTCCTCCTCCCCACCCCCACAGTCATCCTCCCCATCCCCGCTGTCATCCTCCCCACCCCCGTGGTCCTCCTCCCCATCCCTCTGTGGTTCTCCTCCCCATCCCTCGTGGTCCTCCTCCCCACCCCCATGGTCCTCCTCCCCACCCCCGTGGTCCTCCTCCCCATCCCCGTGGTCCTCCTCCCCATCCCCGTGGTCCTCCTCCCCACCCCTCTGTGGTCCTCCCCACCCCCGTGGTCCTCCTCCCCACCCCCGTGGTCCTCCTCCCCACCCCTCTGTGGTCCTCCTCCCCATCCCTCTGTGGTCCTCCCCACCCCTCTGTGGTCATCCTCCCCACCCCTCTGTGGTCATCCTCCCCACCCCTGTGGTCCTCCTCCCCACCCCTCTGTGGTCATCCTCCCCACTCCTCTGTGGTCATCCTCCCCACCCCTCTGTGGTCATCCTCCCCACCCCCGTGGTCCTCCTCCCCACCCCTCTGTGGTCATCCTCCCCACCCCCGTGGTCCTCCTCCCCACCCCTCTGTGGTCCTCCTCCCCATCCCTCGTGGTCCTCCTCCCCACCCCCATGGTCCTCCTCCCCACCCCCGTGGTCCTCCTCCCCATCCCCGTGGTCCTCCTCCCCATCCCCGTGGTCCTCCTCCCCACCCCTCTGTGGTCCTCCCCACCCCCGTGGTCCTCCTCCCCACCCCCGTGGTCCTCCTCCCCACCCCTCTGTGGTCCTCCTCCCCATCCCTCTGTGGTCCTCCCCACCCCTCTGTGGTCATCCTCCCCACCCCTCTGTGGTCATCCTCCCCACCCCTGTGGTCCTCCTCCCCACCCCTCTGTGGTCATCCTCCCCACTCCTCTGTGGTCATCCTCCCCACCCCTCTGTGGTCATCCTCCCCACCCCCGTGGTCCTCCTCCCCACCCCTCTGTGGTCATCCTCCCCACCCCCGTGGTCCTCCTCCCCACCCCTCTGTGGTCATCCTCCCCATCCCCTGCAGTCCTCCTCCCCATCCCCCATGGTCATCCTCCCGCCCCCCAAGTCCTCCTCCCCACCCCTCGTCGTCCTCCTCCCCACCCCTCTGTGGTCATCCTCCCTGTCCCCTGTGGTCCTCCTCCCCATCCCCCACGGTCATCCTCCCCACCCCCATGGTCCTCCTCCCCATCCCCCACGGTCATCCTTCCCACACCCCGTGGTCCTCCTCCTCGTCCCCGCAGTCATCCTCCCCATCCATCGTGATCATCCTCCCTGCACCCCATGGTCCACCTCCCTGCCCCCGCGGTCATCCTCCCCATCCCCCACTGTCATTCTCCCAATCCCCTGCAGTCATCCTCCCCATCCCTCCGTGGTCATACTCCCCATCACCCCATGGTCCTCCTCCCCATCCCCCATGGTCCTCCTCCCCATCCCCCATGGTCATCCTCCCCATCCCCCACGGTCATCCTCCCCATCCCCCACAGTCATCCTCCCCATCCCCCCGCTGTCATCCTCCCCGTCCCCCACAGTCATCCTCCTCATCCCCCTGCAGTCCTCCTCCCAGCATCCACGGTCTTCCCCACCATCTCAGCTGTCATCCTCCCCATCCCTGGCTGCTCTCCAGGGGCTGCGGGTTCATGGAGAGTGGGGGCTGAAGGGCCCCTTCCCACAGCACCTGTGTCTCACTATGAGCCTGAACCAGAGCCTGGGAGCATGACCTGCTCATTCTGGAGAGCGCGGTGGAGGGAAATGGCGTTTTCTAGACGGTGCGGTGTCAGCGGGCTTTGCAGACATCTTTAAAGCTGAGGAAGCCAGCAGCCGGGGTGAAAGGAGAACAGAAGCATGGGGTTTTTCCTGTCCATTGGCCGTTGCCTTGGTGGGTGTGAGGACTTTGATGCATCACTGGGGGGGCGAGTGGGCGGCTTGGCCTCCCCAGATGTCACCAAAGTGATATCAAGGCAGCAGCCCACGAGGCCCCTCAGAGCCTGTCTTTCCCCATGAATGCATTTTGCCTCTTCTGTTGGGCTCCGATTCTCTTACAAATTTTTCTGGATATCATTTCATTTCGATGACTCAGGGTACAGGTATATTTTCACCAGGCAAAAGGGTAGAATATCCTGCCACAGTGGTCAGCACACTTTCAACACGGCGTGCTGGGTCAGACGGTGGGGAGCACCCGGGCTGCACCCTGAAGGTGAGCGGCAGCAGCGTGGTCCCAGCATGTCCTGATCAGCTAAGGCTGCGTGGCCACGTCCTGGCTGCAGATGGGTCTTACCCAGCCCTGCGAGTGCCAGTGATGCCCTCCTTCATGTGTCAGATGCTGGGGATGCCCCCCCACATGTGCCAGGTGCTGGGGATGCCCCCCTGCATGTGTTGGGTGCTGGGGATGCCCACCCCACATGTGTGTCAGGTACTGGGGATGCCCCCCACATGTGCCAGGTGCTGGGGATGCCCCCCACATGTGTGCCAGGTGCTGGGGATGTCCCCCGCGTGTGTGTCGGGTGCTGGGGTGCCCCCAAGTGTGTGTCGGGTGCTGGGGATGCCCCCCAAGTGTGTGTCGGGTGCTGGCAATGCCCCCCAAATGTGTGTCGGGTGCTGGGGGTGACCCCTCCGCGTGTGTCAGGTGCTGGGGATGCCCCCCTCGCATGTCGGGTGCTGGGGATGCCCCGAATGTGTGGTTGGGCATTGCTTGGGGAAAGAGGTCGGAGACCTTGCTGTGATCCCACAAAAACTGTCTTGAGGTGTCCTGTTGAGATTTTTTTTAAACCCTGGTAAGTTTGACCTCGGTGTCCACTCAGCAGCGCAGGCTTCCTCCTCCCCTTCCGTCTCCCACGTGGCTCCATCCGCCCTGTCTTGCGTGGGCTCTTGGACACTGCTTTGGAAGAAGAAATAAACACCAGAATAACGTTGTTTTTTCTCCAAAAACTGATTGTGGCATCGGTTTCTGTGTCTCAGTCCACAGTGCAAACCTCCCTCCAGTCTTCATTCTGATAGAATGAGAAGCCACCCAATGAAGGCTGCTGTGGCGTTATTCCAGAACATTCCATGTTGATGGCAGAGGGGGATCCTGTGGATGGTTTCTTCAATCTATAGGAGAGTGTGTGTGTGTGTGTGTATGGAGTGTGGTATGTGTGCTGTACACTTCTGTAGAGTGTCTGTGTGTGTGTGAGGTGTGTGTGTATATGGAGTATGGTATGTGTCTGTGAGGTGTGTTTGTGTGTGACGTGTGTGTGATGTGTGTCTGTGGTGTGTGTGTGGTGTGTGTGGTATGTCTGTGTGATGTATATTTGTGGTGTGTGTCTGTGTGGTGTGTGTGTGAGGAATATGTGTGTGATATGTCTGTGATATGTGTCTGTGGTGTGTGGTGTGTATGTGTGGGGTGTCTGTGATGTATGTTTGTGGTGTTTATGTGTGGTGTGTGTGTGGTATGTGTCCATGTGTGTGATGTGTCTGTGATGTATGTTAGTGATATGTGTGTACATGTGTGTCATGTATCTGTGATGTATGTTGTGTGTATGGTGTGTGTGCATGTCTGTGTGATGTATATTTGTGGTGTGTGTGTGGTGTGTGTATGTGTATGTGTGTGATGTATGTTTGTGATGTGTATGTGTGTGTGGTGTGTCTGTGATGTGTTTGTGGTGTGTCTGGTATGTGTGCATCTGTGGTGTCTGTGATGTATGTGTGGTGTGTGTGATGTGTATCTGTGATGAATGTTTGTGATGTGTGTATGTGTGTGTGGTGTGTCTGTGATGTGTTTGTGGTGTGTCTGGTGTGTGTGCATCTGTGGTGTCTGTGATGTATGTGTGTGTGTGATATGTGTATCTGTGATGAATGTTTGTGATGTGTATGTGTGTGTGGTGTGTCTGTGATGTGTTTGTGGTGTGTCTGGTGTGTGTGTCTGATGTGTGTTGTGTGTGTGTCTGTGATGTATGTGTCTGTGATATATGTTTGTGGTGTGTATATGTGGTGTGTGTGCATCTGTGGTGTCTGTGATGTGTGTGTGCTGTGTGTGTGATATGTGTATCTGTGATGTATGTTTGTGATGTGTGTGTGTGGTGTGTCTGATGTGTGTGTGCATGTGGTGTGTGTCTGTGATGTATGTTTGTGGTGTTTGTGTGTGTGGTGTGTGTATGTGTGTGTGATGTGTGTCCGTGATGTATGTTTGTGATGTGTATGTGTGTGGTGTGTCTGTGATGTGTTTGTGGTGTCTGGTGTGTGTCTGATGTGTGTGTGTGTGTCTGTGATGTGTGTGTGTGATATGTGTCTGTGGTGTGTGTATGTGTGTGTGTGTGCATCTGTGGTGTCTGTGATGTGTGTGTGCTGTGTGTGTGATATGTGTATCTGTGATGTATGTTTGTGATGTGTGTGTGTGGTGTGTCTGATGTGTGTGTGTGGTGTGTGCATGTGTGGTGTGTGTCTGTGATGTATGTTTGTGGTGTTTGTGGTGTGTGTGTGGTGTGTATGTGTGTGTGATGTGTGTCCGTGATGTATGTTTGTGATGTATGTATGTATATGTGTGTGTGGTGTGTCTGTGATATGTGTTTGTGGTGTGTCTGTAATGTATGTGGTGTTTGTGTGTGGTGTGTGTGGTGTGTGTGTGATGTGTCTGTCTGTGATGCATGTTTATGGTGTTTGTGTGTGGTGTGTGTGTGGTGTGTGTATGTGTGTGTGTGATGTGTATCTGTGATGTATGTTTGTGATGTGTGTAAGTATGTGTGTGTGGTGTGTCTGTGATATGTGTCTGTGGTGTGTCTGGTGTGTGTGTGATGTGTGTTTGTGGTGTTTGTGTGTGGTGTGTGTGTGATGTGTCTGTGATGTGTGTGTGTGTGTGTGTGTTTGTATTCTCTGGTTTTGAGAGTGAGGCTGCTATTTCCTTTCTTCCCCAAGTCTGAAGGCTTCTCAGGGTGCCGTGCTGGGAAGGTGCTTTGGGGTGTTTTGACTGTCCTTGTGCACTGGCCCGCCCAGGGGTAAACTCTCACCTGCCTGAACCTCGGATCTTAGCACAAGAAGGGGCTGGTGCCACGTGGGTGCCGTGGCCCCCTGCCTGCTGGGCGTCCCCAGTGCCACTAACCCCCTGCCCTGCCTCCCCCTGTCTTGCAGGAGCTGTGCCGCCAGCGCATGGCCACGCGGCCACCGGACCGACCCGAGGGCACACACACGTCCCGCATCAGCAGTGTCTCGTCCCAGTTCAGCGACGGGCCGATGCCCAGCCCCTCTGCGCGCAGCAGCACCTCGTCCTGGTCCGAGGAGCCTGTGCAGTCCAACATGGACATCACCACCGCCACATGATCCTGGTGAGTCCCACCCTCGCACTCCCTCCTTCCTCGGCCCACAACACCCAGCGTCTGCGCCTTACCCTCGGGGACGGGGTGATGGTGGCTGCGCCATGCCTGTGGGGGCAGAGGCTGACAGGCAGGGCTCGCTCTGCAGGGAGTCCTCTTAATTTAGATAAACAGGAATATCTTCCTGAGATCTTGGCCGTGCTTCCGCCTGGAGCGTGCAGCCCACGTGCTCTCCCTGGCGTGTAAGAGTGAGCACTGGCTGGTTTCAGTGGTGGAATACACGTCTGTTAGCGCCCGCCTCGTGTGCCGCCTTCTGCCTTCTTACTAGGAAGCCGCACTGTCTTCTTCATGCTCAAGCCTGGCTAGCACCGTTTGGGCAAATAAATGTCGCCGCTGTGACAGCGAGGCAGGAGGAGGGGGGCGGGTGCCCGGCTCTTCACAGGAAGCTTCCTGGTGGTGCCAGCACAGAGGCTCATGGTGAGGCAGTTCTGCAGCCTTTTCCAGGGTCCTCGCTGGAGAGGCCACAGGTGGAGTGGTGGTGCGTGGCCACTTCCTGCATAACGAACGTCCGGTGTTGTCATGAGAGCTGCTGATGGCTCAGCACATCCTGCTACTGCCTCCTGGGTCTCCTGGCCGCAGGCGTGGCCTGGTTGGTGGCCGTGGCTGTGCCGTTAGGATGAAAGGGCAGAGCCCGTTTCACTGCTTGGCCTAAGCAGCGGCTGCACTCACAGGTCAAGGAAACATTCTTCCCTGTACCATTAAGTTCCCAGGTCCCAGGGTGGACCCGGTAAGTTGCTGTTAAAGGTTTATGTCTTTTAAAACTTTTTTTGCCTGATGAGTCAGTAAGAATATCAACTGGTGGATTTGGATCACAAAAAGCCAGAAAACCATGTTTTCACTAAAAAGCCTCATTGCAGAGCTTGGAGATCGAGGCTGGAGGCCGCTGGTGAGGCGAGACCTCCGGGTCAGTTCACACTCCAGAGACAGACAGCTCTGACGGCAGGCGGGAAACATGCAATTCTAGACCCGCTTGGACCAGATGTTTTGGGAAACTGAGGAACGCAGCAGTCTGCTCCCTGGATAACTTGAGATGAAACAACACTCAAGAGGCTTGGCTTTCCCGATCAGGGGCTAAACAGTGCACAGCCTTTCCCATCGTTCCCTGGGAAATGCCCACGATGCCAGACTGGCCTCCCGAAATGTTCTCCCTGTGGGCGTGACGGGGATGGAGAGTGACAGCTCATGGAGTGCATTCAGCACGCCTGTCATCGACGCTGACGGAACCTCCTCCCTTGACGGATTGTGGTTCTGTTACTTTAGATCTGACTTTTCAGAGGCTATTTTGACATTCGTCCCTTTTAGAAAAGGAGCTGAGACCGGGCTTTCGTATTTGTGATGAGATTCAGTATTGGGGTCAAACGCGTCCGCCAGAGATGTTCATCTGACAGGTCAGCCACGGGGACAGCCACTTAGCGTGCTCTCATTGCGTGCTGATATTTCCACATTTCAAGGTGCTTGAGTAACAATTTGATGATATCTCAAGCCCCATTGGTGCCTGAAAATACTGTATTTCTCAGAGAATTGTATGTGGCATTCACATATGTAATGGCGGCTCTGAGAGCGAGCACGAGGGGTCATTTCTGCCGGAATGAACCGTGAGGACGGACTCAGCCTGCACCTGGTGGAAACCCCGCAACGCCTGACTCAAGACACCCTGCTGGATGCCGGGGGGCCATGGAGAGCCATCGAGGGCCCTGGACTGCGGCGTCGGCCTGTCTGTCATGCGCCTCACCCCACCCACAACTGCAGGGCCGAAACGAGAAACACACTCAGACCAAGTATGAGTCCGGCCGACCTCCTAGACTCCATGTGTATAAATCGTAAACTTGGGGAAATGGGATCTTCCTCGTCAGACAGTGCCGTTTCGGAGATGAACGTTACCAAGATAGTTCCCTGGCTTCACGAGACCAGCAGGTGCTGGTGGCAGTCAGAGCGGACATGGGGAGTGGCGGGTGTCATGCAGAGTCCAGCAGCCAAGTGGACCGGGTGTGGGCCTCGAACCCAGGTGTCTTCTCTCACTCTGCAGCTCTGACTTCCCTTCCTGTGAGCTAACTTCACAAGACCATTTCCATGCCTGCTCAGCCACGGGGTCTCCTCGTGGGGACGTCCCTGGTACAGGAGCAGAGAGGCCTGTAGACTCACAGCACAGGTGAGCCCCAGGTGGGTTTCTTCCCAGGACTCACAGTGGCCTTTCAGGCTCGGAATCTGCAGGCAATGTCAGGGACTCTGGCTGCCACCCTCCCTGGCACACATAGGCTGTAGAAAGCGCACGCAGGCTGGTGCCGCAGGAACGCACCAGAGTCTCTGACCTTCCACCTCACCAGAGCTGCAAGGCTGCCAGTTCTCTGGTGATTCCCCAGCCCAGCCCTCCATGCGCAAAGGCTCATTTCTGCCAGATGGCCAAAACAGTGACTTGCTGCCCTTCCCCTGAGGATGGCAGGACGTTCAGATAAGCCACTGAGTCCCCGTGAATCCAAGGACCAGCTGTTCCCGACATGCCGCCAGTCCCGGGCACATTGGGCAAAACGTGGCACCTGAACCCCACAACCCAATGAAATCAGTGGCTGATGACGTCCAGGGGCCGGGCTGGACGCGAGGAGCCCCAGCAGGTGGAAGGGGCCGCGCCATCTCTGGGGCAGACTCAGCACCGAGAGTGTAGCCTTTCTGTGGAAAGGACACGTGTGGGAGGGTGGAGGCTGCACGCTGCCCTGGAGCCCAGACCCTCAGGTGGGGCTGGCCTGGCTGTGGCCCCAGAGGAAGGGCTTCTGGGCCCGAAAGCCCCCTCCCGCCCCGGGACCCTCCA
The DNA here is from genome assembly GCA_021498475.1 of Saguinus midas. Classification (NCBI taxonomy): domain Eukaryota; kingdom Metazoa; phylum Chordata; class Mammalia; order Primates; family Cebidae; genus Saguinus; species Saguinus midas. Next base: position 114,327,064 of record CM038400.1, on the reverse strand, counting down.
CCCACTGTAGCTCACGTGGCTGCTGTCTGTGCAGAGGCTGGGATTTCGTGCTGGAGACCCAGAGTCACAGAACCCTACACAGGAGCACTCACTCCAGAGTGGTGCACACACACCCCTTGTAAAGGACATGGGCCAGGGTACGCCCGTCACACGGGAGAAGGAGGCCTCCCTGGAGACAAGAAGCTACAGGTGGCTGCCCCGGTGGTGGGACCTATGGGCTGTGCAGCCACTGGGTGTCACCAGGAAGAGGCCGGCGTCTCAGGACTACAGGGAGGGACTTAGTTACCTGGTCGAGGTGTCCCAGCAGGTGGAACAAGGGGGAGAGCACATGGCGCAGGGTCCCCGAGGGAAGGGGCTGTGCCAGAGCCGGATGGGAAGGGGCAGGGGTGGGCAGGTCTCCAGGACAGCTGCTGGGTCCCCCGCTCTGCCATGACACCGGGTGGCCAGGTCTAGACACAGAGCACACTTTCTGGGCTCCATCGGCAAATGTCAGAGCTGAGATGCTTTGCTGTTGTGGGAGCCATGTCCCAGAACAAACCTCCAACCTCTGTCTTCTCCGCTGTGAGACGGACTCGATGGCAGTGCCTTTCCCCTGGGGTTTCTGTGAGGGGAAAACGGGGTGAGCGTCTGCGATGCCGCCCACCCGAGACCCCACCGGCCTGTGCCGCAGGTGCGCCGGGCTGCAGAGGAAGGGGTCGTGCTGGAGAAGCAGCCTGTGGGGACTTTGCTTGCTGGGGTTTGGGCCTCTGGGACCCCCGGCCCCAGCCCCAGCCCTGCATTCTCTGTGCCCTGCCCGATGCCCGCCTCTGGGCTTTGATCCTGGTTTTTGTGTTGCTTTGCCTGCATTTTCTTAGAAAGGTCCTTTTAAAAATTCCAGTTTTATTCTGATGAACTAAGGAGAAAGGGCATTATCCACAGGGAGAACCCACCCCAGAACATCAGCTGTTCCTGGAAAATGGCCTCCCAGGCACACAGAAGGGGCTGTGCCCCTGCCTTAGACTGTCTGGGAGAAGGTAAGTCGAGGCTCACCTGCGTGCTCATGGAGCCCTCGGAGGAGGGGGAGGCAGGAGGGGAGCAGTGCTGTCAGGACACCGGCACATTTCCATGGAAACAGCCGAAAGGCAGCTCAGAGATGCTCCTGCAGAGCAAGGCTCAGGACTCTGAAAAGCCAGGTGATTCAGGCGACTTCACAGGACGGTTATCAAAGTGGCTGCATCTTCATCATCTGCGGGGACGAGGCTTCTCCAGAAATCCTGCCGCCTGCTTTTGTAAGGTGAAGAATCATCGAACCTTCTCAAGATCTGTTTCGTACCACTTTGCTGTCAGAAGGGCGGCGTTTCTGCCTGGCTGGCTCCGAGTGAGGAGGTGGAGAAGGTGTCGCCTGCCAATGTCGCTAATTATGCCTGAGTCAGCCGAAGCCACCGCGGCCGCCTTTAATGGCTGGAGCACGTTCTGAGAGTGGGAATGTTACGGAAAAGATGGCTTCATACTTCTCCCTCTGACGTGAAGAATAGAGACTTAACTTGGGGACATCGTGCTGAGTCAGTGCTTTAAAGATCCATCCTTGTGAGTGTTGAAACAGCAGCGTGTCTAGAGAACCGCCGTCCTGAGGCACAGGCGCTGTGAACAGGCCCATTTCACAGATGGCAACAGTAAAACCAAGCGCAGTGGCGGAGACGTGAAACGCGGGAAGTCTCAGCACTGCAGGGAGTGGCCAACATTTCCCATCATCTCAGAAGTCAGGAGAGTTCGTGGATTTCACCAAGGAGGTGGGGGGAGCTGCCAGCCTGCGGGGCCGCATTGCACCTTCCACAGATTTGCCCGTGGGGTTTCTGAACTCCCACAGCGTGGGAAGCATGATGCGTGTCTGTGCGGGAGACCCACAGATGCGGGCACCAGCTTCAACCTCCTCAGACCCGCGCGGCTCACAGCCTCCGACCCCAGCCCTCAGGCCTGCCCAGAGTCTTCCCTGGGCCCATCGTGTCTCTGCCTGTGCACCCTGAGAGGTCTCTGTCTCTCATTTTTGATCCTGTGTGTCTTCAGGCTTCTTTGCTCTTAGCGATAAGTCACTGAACCAGGAGCGCCTCTCTAAACTATGCTGGGTGTCCCATCCCGAGGCTGCGAGTCACCAGCTGCAGCAGAAAGGGTCCAGGGTCCCCTGCACCCCACACCACCACCGCAGGGGACTTAGCAGGTGCTCCCTGGCCCCAGTGCCTCCGCCTTCAGACCCAGTGCCCTGTATTTCTGGAAGGTTCTGTTCCATCATTCCTACATGGTTGGTGGGCGTGGATGGCCACTCTCCCAGGATGAAGGGCACTGGGCTGCTGAGAATTTCACTCTGGGGCCATGCGGGCGGCTGTGCTGGCTGTTCTCGCTCTGGCTCGGGTGCTGGTGAGGCATGATGAGTAAACCAGGTCACAGGGCGGACGCCTCAGCTCCAGGGGGCCTGCGTTCTCAGACGGAGCAGGCTGTTGCTGCCTACTTCACGGCTCACATTTGGAGGAGCCCATTCTTGCCAGGAAGCTGTTGCTCAGGGTTGAGGACTGCCTGGCAGAGGCTGAGCCTGCACATGGGACAGCACGTAGTCCCTTCTTCCCAGCGTGGCAGGTGGGGGTGTGCCCTGCCCTGTGGGGAGCTGGGAGTATTCCTCTCCAGGGGGCCGGTTTGGGAAGCCTTCACGCCACACAGGACCTGAGACTGCATTAAACCAGCAGGGAAGGGGGATGCTGGGGCAAGAGGCAGAGCCAGGAGAGGAGGAGCATTCGGGACAGCCAGCCTCACCCCTGTGAGCCTGCGGAGCTCCTCTGAGAGCCATTTATGCATCCACCAAGTTGCTGCATGCTGAGTGGGTCTGACCTCCCAGTGGCTGCCATGGCCTCTGGGCCAAGCTCAGACCTAAGAATCCTTCCTCATACCCTAACCTGCTTGAGGGGACGACCCAGAACCTCCCGTGTCCGCGCAGCCACCCGAGATGCAGCTCCTGTGCCTGGGACTCTGTTCTGTACCTGAGACTGTCACAGGGGACTCAGCCGCCCCTGCACACGGACCTCCCCTGGGTGGGAAGACACGGGCTGGGAATCAGGAGACCCGGGTTAATTAGACAGACGTGTTAAGCTGTTCCCACAGGGCTAGACGGAGATCCCTGAGGCTGGGTAATTCGTAAAGAAAAGAGTTTGAATCGGCTCAGGGGTCTGGAGGCTGTATGGGAAGCGTGGTGGCTTCTGCTTCTGGGGAGGCCTCAAGGAGCTTCCAGTCCTGGCGGAAGGCTAAGGGAAGCTGGGACATCATGCAGCAGGTGCGGGAGCGAGACAGCAGGCGGGGAGGTGGGCACTTCCAAACAGCCCGTCTCAGCAGAGCCCACGCACTACGCAGTACTGTGAGGGCAGCGCCAGGCGGGTGGTCCAGCCACCTGTGAGACCCGCCCGTGCTCCAGCCAAACCCCCCAGGCTTCACCTCCAACCCCGAGCTACACTTCAACAAGCAATGGGCCGGTGCAGCCCCAAACCACGTCACAAGGCCACGCGGGGGCAGCGCCTACTTACTGTGTGCCTGTCAAGCAGCTGGCATTCAGTCCGCCAAGAGCAGAACCCCTCGTTCTGCTGCTTTGGGGTTTGGAGGTGCGGGCTCTGCTCTCTTCCCTGGAAGGAGGGTCTTCCTCTGCCAACCTCTAAACCGAGAGCAGATTGCAGCCCTCAAGCCCTGCACCTTCTTCAAAAGCAGCTTTACGGTGACCTACACGCTAAACTCAGGTTTTCTTTGTCACGGTGCCCCAAGGGGAGGAGGGACTGTCCTAGCAAGCGACTCCGGGGCTGGCGTTTGGCCTGGGACGCACTTCATGAAGACAGTACGGCCACTCCGCACCGTTATGGGAGAGGCGACCACAGCTGGGGGCCTACCCACACCGGGACTCCGGGGCCAGCCCCCTCCCCAGAGCCAGCTGGTGCCACCGTGGTCACGTGATGCGTAAACCGTGGCTCCTCGCTCCGCTGCTCGCAGGAGAGGGCTCTGCGTGAGTGCGTTCGGCCCGGCCCCGCCTCCCGGCAGCCGTATGCTCTCCTGTCCCGGGATGCACAGAATGTATTGTTTCCTGGTAAGGACCATGTAGGCAATTTTCAAACCTTTGCCACTCCCGACTACACACGATGTGAAATGTGAGTTTTTAGAAGCCAGATCCTGAGTCGTTGAGGATGCTCATTGTTTATTTTGATAGATATTGCCACGTTTCCTGCCATAATCTTTGCCCAGATGGCATCTCCCTAGTGACGTAGACAAGGTACCTCTGTCCCAGGTCTCCCAGCCTTGGGTATTAGCGAACCTTTGAGCTTTGCCGCTGGTAAGTGGGAAAGGCTACAGCAAAGTGGATTTCATTTCTATTTCTCTGAGATTGCCTGAGATTGAGGTACTTTCTGTTGTTTGGGAGCCGTTTATTCTTCCACCCAAGTATGGTTTTGGAAGCACTCCTCATGGCGGCAAGGCCAGCACCTTCCAGCACCTGCTGAGTACAGGTGTGGCACATCCATGCAGTACCAACCACAAAAATGAAATGGATGTGGCCGTGAAACTGCTCTGCCGCTGGTCATCTCTGTGTCCGTCATCACAGCCACGGTCACCTCTGAGAGGCAGTGATATCGACTAATCAGGGCAAAGTTTAGGAAGACCGAGAAGAAAGAGAAGGCCTCCGAGAGGTCCTGTGCTGTCTTGACGTGTGTGAGCTGGAGGGAAGGCACCGGCTGGGTGGCTTGGGCCCGCGTGGTTCCTGCGGGTGGGAGCTGTGCATCAGGATCATGGCCCAGAGCAGAGATTGCTGCTCTAATTGATGAAGGACGAAGGGGGGCCCTGGGAGGCATGCATGCCAGCTGCTTGGGGTCTGTGGACCCCCAGGGGCCTGCCCTGGCCTGCTGGGGCCACCATGACGATGTCCCTTAGGCTGAGCAGCTGAAACCACAGCAATGCCTTCCTTGCAGCTCTGGAGGCCAGAAGTCTGCAGTGGGGACGTGGGCAGGGCACCTCTTCCTGGGGCCTCTCTCCATGGCTGGCAAATGACGTCTTGTCCTCCCAGAGCCTTTCCTCTGTGGGAGCACATCCTGCTGTCTCTTCTCAGCACCCCGCTCAGATTGGTCTGGGGCCCACCCCAGTGGCCTCATTTTAACCGCATTGCCTCTGGAAAGGCCCCCCTGCAAATGAGGCTTTGCTGCGAGGTCACCTGGAGGAGTCTAGGGACACAACACCTGGATTCCAGGGTGCAGTTCAGCCCATGACTGGGACGGACGCCTGACCCACTCCAGCCCGTGACCAGGATGGATGCCTGACCCACTCCAGCCCGTGACCAGGATGACACCTGACCCACGCTAGCCCGTGACCAGGATGGATGCCTGACCCACTCCAGCCCATGACCAGGATGACACCTGACCTACTCCAGCCCGTGACCAGGACGGATGCCTGACCCACTCCAGCCCGTGACCAGGATGACACCTGACCCACGCCAGCCCGTGACCAGGATGGACGCCTGACCCACTCCAGCCCATGACCAGGATGGATGCCTGACCCACTCCAGCCCGTGACCAGGATGACACCTGACCCACGCTAGCCCGTGACCAGGACGGACGCCTGACCCACTCCAGCCCGTGACCAGGATGACACCTGACCTACTCCAGCCCGTGACCAGGACGGATGCCTGACCCACTCCAGCCCGTGACCAGGATGACACCAGACCCACGCCAGCCCATGACCAGGATGGACGCCTGACCCACTCCAGCCCGTGACCAGGATGACACCTGACCCACGCCAGCCCGTGACCAGGATGGACGCCTGACCCACTCCAGCCCGTGACCAGGACGGACGCCTGACCCATTCCAGCCCATGACCAGGATGACACCTGACCCACTTCAACCCATGACTGGGAACAATGCCTGACCCACTGCAGCCCGTGATGGGGACAGATGCCTGACCCACTGCAGCACTTTCTGGTAGTGTGGAGTGCATGAGAGGCCCCTGCTCTTCCATCCACAGCCCCGGAGGGTAGCTCCAGTCCTCCCGCACTGGTGAGCTGAGCGCAGTGAGCACTATGAGGCCGTCAGCTGTCTGGGCCCTGGGTCTCTGCTCACCACAGCCCATCCACCTGCTGCGTGAGTTGGTGACGGACCTTCAAGGCCTGACAGAGAGGCTGGCAAGCCACTGTATACACCACTGCTTTGTAGAACTCAGCTCACACCTCCTGGCCGGAGCCTGGCCCTGCTCCCCGCTGCTGCCACCTTCTTTACTGTGGGTGTGGGTGTGAGTGCCGGGGATCCTAGGGAAGGGCGCAGAGGGAGGCTGGAGGCAGCAGCGGTTGTGCAAGGAACAGGAGTTCTGGTGAGGAAGCGGTCACAGCCACTGGTTCTGGATTTCCCTGGGACGCCTGGGCTGGGGGTGTGCCCCGCCCGGCAGTAGCTGTGCCCGCAGCCTTGGTCGGCGGCCATGATGGCCGTCCCCTGCGGCCCCCACACATGCACCACAGTGCCCCTCATGACGCTCTGGATGGTTGGGTCGTGACAGGCAGAGTGTTCCTTCCATCGTCTGCCTTTAATGAGGGTGTGGAGCTCTTATTGTTTGGTAAGGGGGGAGTGATTTGACATTTCATTTTTTAAAATCTGATTTGCTGCTTAAAATGTTAGAACCCTGTGAGTGCTTTCTTTCTCATCTCTCCAGTGTTCAATATGCTGTCTTTTCTGTTTAAAGAAAAAGTTCTGTGACCCAGATCTGACCAGTCCCTGCTGCCCAGTGTGGGGCAATGGCTGAGTCTCAGAGGAAGAGTCTGTAACAACTTTAGGGTGGCAGACGGAGGGTTATGTCCTAGTAAACCCATCGTAAGTTGAAAATAGCATTAGGTTGAAAGTGCATTTTTGACTTTGTGATACTTTTTACTCAAAAGAGGTTTATCCCCCATAGCCACATTATAATCGGGGACTGTCTATTTACGATCTGGTGTGATTGGATTTTGGGGCTCCAGAGGTGGTGGGTGATGGTCCAGAGAGTCTGCAGGTGACACGGGTAGCCCCCCGTGACGGAGCTTGGTCTTTAGCAGCCGAGGCAACTGGCTCGGGTCAGTGCCACCCACTGTCCTGGAGCCCCGCTTTTTAGCTGCTTTTTAGCTGTTTCTGGCTTGGAAGACCTTGTTATAGCATGTGGATGGGGCACGATAGAAGTGCAATCAAGCATCCAACTCACACTTGTCAAATTAAATTGGGTGACCAGACACTAAATTTGGCAAAAGTTAACAGGTCCACGAATTGACAGTTGTGAAAGGAAGCACTTGAGGCTGGTGTGTAAAATCACGTCTGGAACGCGCTCCATTCATGCAGCGTTTTCTGAGCGCCCCGTGACGGGGACGTCCGAAGGCTGCTGTGAACTCATGGAAACTTCCCAGAGAATTCCGAGGGGAGGAGGTGAGACCAGAGCTGGGCTCCCTCAGGTCGGTCTGTGACTCCTGCATCTGCAGGTGTAGAGACAGCATCAGAGAAGCTAAATGACAGCACTTCGGGGCCTGGATGGAATTATCTGATGGTTCACGTAAATGTGTAAAGCTAACACGGGTTGTAACGTGCAGCTTTTGAAATTCCATTGAACTGTAGCTCCACGAGCAGTTCATAAACAAGCTGGCATCAGATGGGCTCTGTGCTCCTCCTGTCCTCACATGGCTCCTGGGCAGAGGACAGTGCAGGTGCTGGGTGTGAAGGAGGCTGTCAGCCTGGCTCCTAAGAGGCTCACAGTCAATTTGGGGCAAAAGGTGGTGAATGGCTGGAGAAACACTAGTCACTGCCACACGCCAAGCTGCTTGCGTGTCTCTGTCCTTCACAGGGTTGGGGGTGGGGTTGTGGTGGGAGGGCTGCAGGGGGGACTCAAGGTGGACATTTGAGGCAAGGTCTTGGTCGATGAGGACAGCCATGTTGGGCAGGTGGCATTCAGAGAAGGAAGCCGCACAGCTCTGTCAAGAAGCAGAGGCTAGTCACAAGCTTGGAGCTCACAGGGGAAGGAGCAGAAGGTGAGCTCAGCGTGGACTTGGGTGAGCACCATGAGCAGCCTTGTGCATCCCTGTGTGGAGTGCTGCTTGACGCCACATGTGATTGCTGTGGCTTCTTGAACCCCAAAAGTCAATTATTCACTATTTATGTGCATTCGCAGAAGGTGGGGACACTTAGGATGCACCAGCCAGGGACTTAGGTCCTGACTTGTCAGTGGTGTTTTCTCTCTGGAGCAACAGGGAAGTGATCTCAGAAAGCCAGGAGGATTTGGTGCTGCAATAAAAAGGTGGTGCCACATCCAGAGTCTGGCTTCCCGTGTGACATCTGGGCCAGCATTACACCCCATGAGCCTGACTTCCGCTTCCACAAAACGTGGCTGCCATGAGCCTGACTTCCCCTTCCACAGAACGTGGCTGCCATGAGCCTGACTTCCCCTTCCATAGAACGTGGCTGCTATGAGCCTAACTTCCCCTTCCACAGAATGTGGCTGCCATGAGCCTCACTTCCCCTTCCACAGAACGTGGCTGCCTAGAAACCCATGCAACAGCACTGTGGTGACATTCTTAGAACTAGAGATGCCAGAAGTTAAATGTTACAGAAAATCAAATGGTTGTGACCATGTTGTCAAAGTTAAGTTTTTCTTTAAAGAAGCTAAGCTCTCGATCACTCGGTGTTCAGCCGTGTACTTCTGTTATCTCTCACTCACTCGGCGTTCAGCCGTGTCCTTCCGTTATCTCTCACTCACCGGCGCTCAGCCGTACTTCCGTTATCTCTCGATCACCGGCGCTCAGCCGTGTACTTCGTTATCTCTCACCACTCGGCGCTCAGCCGTGTCCTTCCGTTATCTCTCGATCACCGGCGTTCAGCCGTGTCCTTCCGTTATCTCGATCACCGGCGCTCAGCCGTACTTCCGTTATCTCTCTCACTCGGCGTTCAGCCGTGTCCTTCCGTTATCTCTCGATCACTCGGCGCTCAGCCGTGTACTTCCGTTATCTCTCACTCACCGGCGCTCAGCCGTGTCCTTCCGTTATCTCTCACTCACCGGCGCTCAGCCGTGTCCTTCCGTTATCTCGATCACCGGCGTTCAGCCGTGTCCTTCCGTTATCTCACTCACTCGGCGTTCAGCCGTGTCCTTCCGTTATCTCTCACTCACCGGCGCTCAGCCGTGTCCTTCCGTTATCTCACTCACTCGGCGCTCAGCCGTGTACTTCCGTTATCTCTCACTCACTCGGCGCTCAGCCGTGTACTTCGTTATCTCTCACTCACCGGCGTTCAGCCGTACTCCGTTATCTCTCGATCACCGGCGCTCAGCCGTGTCCTTCCGATATCTCGATCACCGGCGCTCAGCCGTGTCCTTCCGTTATCTCTCACCACTCGGCGTTCAGCCGTACTTCCATTATCTCTCGATCACCGGCGTTCAGCCGTGTACTTCCGTTATCTCTCACTCACCGGCGCTCAGCCGTGTCCTTCCGTTATCTCTCGATCACCGGCGTTCAGCCGTGTCCTTCCGATATCTCTCGATCACCGGCGCTCAGCCGTGTCCTTCCGTTATCTCTCGATCACTCGGCGCTCAGCCGTGTCCTTCCGTTATCTCTCAGTCACCGGCGCTCAGCCGTGTCCTTCCGTTATCTCTCAGTCACTCGGCGCTCAGCCGTGTCCTTCCGTTATCTCTCAGTCACTCGGCGCTCAGCCGTGTCCTTCGTTATCTCGATCACCGGCGCTCAGCCGTACTTCCGTTATCTCTCACTCACCGGCGCTCAGCCGTACTGCTATCTCTCGATCACCGCGTTCAGCCGTGTACTTCCATTATCTCTCGATCACCGGCGTTCAGCCGTGTCCTTCCGTTATCTCTCACCACCGGCGTTCAGCCGTGTACTCGTTATCTCGATCACCGGCGCTCAGCCGTACTCGTTATCTCTCGATCACCGGCGCTCAGCCGTGTCCTTCCGTTATCTCTCACTCACTCGGCGTTCAGCCGTGTCCTTCCGTTATCTCTCACTCACTCAGCGCTCAGCCGTGTCCTTCCGTTATCTCTCACTCACTCGGCGTTCAGCCGTGTCCTTCGTTATCTCTCACTCACTCAGCGTTCAGCCGTGTCCTTCCGTTATCTCTCACTCACTCGGCGTTCAGCCGTGTACTTCCGTTATCTCTCTCACTCACCGGCGTTCAGCCGTGTCCTTCCGTTATCTCTCACTCACTCGGCGTTCAGCCGTGTCCTTCCGTTATCTCTCACTCACTCGGCGTTCAGCCGTGTCCTTCCGTTATCTCTCACTCACTCGGCGTTCAGCCGTGTCCTTCCGTTATCTCTCACTCACTCGGCGTTCAGCCGTGTACTTCCGTTATCTCTCACTCACTCGGCGTTCAGCCGTGTACTTCCGTTATCTCTCACTCACTCGGCGTTCAGCCGTGTACTTCCGTTATCTCTCGATCACTCGGCGTTCAGCCGTGTCCTTCCGATATCTCTCGATCACTCGGCGTTCAGCCGTGTCCTTCCGTTATCTCTCACTCACCGGCGTTCAGCCGTGTACTTCGTTATCTCTCACTCGGCGTTCAGCCGTGTACTTCCGTTATCTCTCACTCACTCGGCGTTCAGCCGTGTCCTTCCGTTATCTCTCGATCACTCGGCGTTCAGCCGTGTCCTTCCGATATCTCTCGATCACCGGCGTTCAGCCGTGTCCTTCCGTTATCTCGATCACCGGCGCTCAGCCGTGTCCTTCCGTTATCTCTCAGTCACCGGCGCTCAGCCGTGTCCTTCCGTTATCTCTCAGTCACTCGGCGCTCAGCCGTGTCCTTCCGTTATCTCTCAGTCACTCGGCGTTCAGCCGTGTAATTCCGTTATCTCGATCACCGGCGCTCAGCCGTACTTCCGTTATCTCTCACTCACCGGCGTTCAGCCGTACTCCGTTATCTCTCGATCACCGGCTGCTCAGCCGTGTCCTTCCGTTATCTCTCACCACCGGCGTTCAGCCGTGTACTTCTGTTATCTCTCACTCACTCGGCGTTCAGCCGCGTACTTCCGTTATCTCTCACTCACCGGCGTCAGCCGTGTCCTTCCGTTATCTCTCGATCACCGGCGTCAGCCGTGTCCTTCCGACATCTCTCGATCACCGCGTTCAGCCGTGTCCTTCCGTTATCTTCGATCACCGGCGTCAGCCGTGTCCTTCCGTTATCTCTCTCACTCACTCGGCGCTCAGCCGTACTTCCGTTATCTCTCAGTCACTCGGCGCTCAGCCGTGTCCTTCCGTTATCTCGATCACCGGTGTTCAGCCGTGTACTCGTTATCTCTCAGTCACTCGGCGTTCAGCCGTGTAATTCCGTTATCTCTCGATCACCGGCGTTCAGCCGTACTCCGTTATCTCTCACTCACCGCGTTCAGCCGTACTTCCGTTATCTCGATCACCGGCGTTCAGCCGTGTACTTCCATTATCTCTCGATCACTCGGCGTTCAGCCGTGTCCTTCCGTTATCTCACTCACTCGGCGTTCAGCCGTGTACTTCGTTATCTCTCGATCACCGGCGTCAGCCGTGTACTTCCGTTATCTCTCGATCACCGGCGTTCAGCCGTGTCCTTCCGTTATCTCTCACTCACTCGGCGTTCAGCCGTGTCCTTCCGTTATCTCTCACTCACTCAGCGTTCAGCCGTGTCCTTCCGTTATCTCTCACTCACTCGGCGTTCAGCCGTGTCCTTCCGTTATCTCTCACTCACTCAGCGTTCAGCCGTGTCCTTCCGTTATCTCTCACTCACTCAGCGTTCAGCCGTGTCCTTCCGTTATCTCTCACTCACTCGGCGTTCAGCCGTGTACTTCCGTTATCTCTCGATCACTCGGCGTTCAGCCGTGTACTTCCGTTATCTCTCGATCACTCGGCGTTCAGCCGTGTCCTTCCGTTATCTCTCACTCACTCGGCGTTCAGCCGTGTCCTTCCGTTATCTCTCACTCACTCGGCGTTCAGCCGTGTACTTCCGTTATCTCTCGATCACTCGGCGTTCAGCCGTGTCCTTCCGTTATCTCTCACTCACTCGGCGTTCAGCCGTGTCCTTCCGTTATCTCTCAGTCACTCGGCGTTCAGCCGTGTCCTTCCGTTATCTCTCACTCACTCAGCGTTCAGCCGTGTACTTCCACTCTTCGCCTGCGTTTTCTGAGCTTTGTTTTGTTTTGTCGCAGCACCTCTCCTGCCTTCTGTGGGAATGAAGGGTTTTCTTTATTCCCTCTCTCCCCTTGGCTAGTTCAGCAGTTATACTTTAGTGATTATCCTGGTACTTCTAATAGCCATGCTTGACTTGGCAAGATCTGGAATTCACATTTCTGCCCTCCTCGCACCCCGGAACGTAGACAGGCCTCGGCTACCTCCCTCCGACACACACGGCATTGCTCAGCATTTTCAGTAGTCCCTTTTCTTTGCATCCCAAATCAGCCATTTGTTTTACTAGCTTTCATGCTCAGCATTTGTTCAGACTGACTCTCATTTTATGAGGTTCTCCCCTTCCCCCACCACCATCCCTTTCACTCCTCAATTCGTCACTTGGGATAAAATTACTTTTTTTCTGAAGGATATTTTTCTTTCAGTCTTTTACTGGGAAAGTTTCCTTCTCTTTGTCTGAAAATGGCTTTGATCCTCACACTTGCGTAAGAGATTAGCCATGGGTCAAGTTCTATTTTCTTTTATTTTATTACCCAGAAACCCTGTTCTGTCGTCTCTGGTGTCCCTGTGCTTGAGAAGACTGTCTGCTGCTGGTCTGATGGCGGTTCCTTTGTGGGCTGGCCCTAGCTCCCTCCTGATCCCTATGTCTGATGGTATTCCTTTCTGGGCCATCTCTAGCTCCTTCCTGATTGCTATATCTTTACTGTTTTGGAGTTTCCTTGTGTTCTGTCTTGGTAAGGACTGATTTTAATTTTTATTTTAGTTCCAAACTTACTACGATTTCTGAATCTGAGAATTCCTCTCTCCAGCCAATTATAAAAAGTTATAAGCCATGTATAATTTACATTTGACTCTCTTCCATTCTCCCCTCTAATAGAAATAAGTTGGACCTTCTTATTCCCATGTCTCTTAAATCCCTTTTCTATTTCTCTCTTTATCCTTCTGTCCTACATTCCAGGGAATTTCCTCAGATCTGTCTTCCAATATACAGTGATTCTCTTTAGCCGTGTCTAACCTGTAATCCATCCATCGTAGTTATAATGTTAAGGAGTATGGTTTTGTTCCTTTTCAAATCGATCTGTTGGGTTCTTCTTTCCTTACACTGTTGATTCCTACTTTAACACCTTCGGTCATAATCAGTGCATTATACGATGGTTTCTAACACCGATTAAGTTCTCTTGGTGTTCGCTGATTTTCTCATGGTAGTTTGTTTTCTGGTGGTTCTATAAATCCAGATTATAAGCTCCTCAGTGGTTGGGCTTTAGTCCTAGTTTTGTGTGGCCCTGTTCTGAGAGTATTAACCTCAAGAAAGCTTTTGACAGACACACTAGGCTATCATTAAACCAAGACCATCTTCATATCAGGTAGAAATCATGTCAGAGGAAATCCCCACCTTCCAGATCACTCATGTACTGTAACTTTGAGCCTCAATTCTGGATGAGGACCATGTTTCAAGCATCTTCCCATTTTGAGTCCATATGGAGACAGACGAGCTTCCTGTGGTGTGAGCACATCCGTTCACTAAGGGTGTGATCATTGTGGGTCATGTGTAGTGTGGGGGTCTCAGGTCCAGCTCTCCACCACCTGCAGGGTAGGGTTTTCCCTGATGGCTCCACATGGGCAGAAAAGCCTGAGACCCTGATTTTAGATGGAGGGGATCCTGTCACCTGCCCTCCACCCAGGGCTTGAGCAGCTTCAGGCCTCACATCTCCCAGTCCAGTTTCACTTTCTTCTTTCTCTTGGACTCCTGGGGATTTCCCTGAATTTTGTGAAAGGCTGACTGTGCCGTTTTTCCAGCATTCCGGGTGTCTGTGGAAGAAGATGCTTTGGGTTATGTCCTTCGTATCACTGGAAACACACATGCCATGCAAATTACGTGAAGGAAACCAGTGCAGAGGCCACACCACGCTTCCCCTCACATCACACTGACAGTCACCTCCAAGAACCAACTCTATGTTCTGCGTAATAAAGACAGACAGCTGGACACGGTGGCTCGCACCTGTTATCCCAGCACTTTGGGAGGCCGAGGCAGGCATATCACCTGAGGTCAGGAGTTCGAGACCAGCCTAGCCAACATGGTGAAACCCCATCTCTACTGAACATACAAAAATTAGCCAGATGTGGTGATGCGTGCCTGTAATCCCAGCTACTCAGGAGGCTGAGGCAGGAGAATTGCTTGAACCCAGGAGGTGGAGGTTGCAGTGAGCTGAGATCGCGCCACTGCACTCCAGCCTGGGTGACAGTGCAAGACTCCATCTGAAAGAAAGAAAGAAAAAGAGGAAGGAAGGAAGAAAAGAAAGAAGGAAGGAAAAGAAAGGTGGAAGGAAGGAAGGAGGGAGGGAAGGAAGGAAGGACATTCTACCAATGGCTGTCTACACTGCAAGACAGGCAGTGCTCACATTCCACCTGCCTTCCACGCTCACCTTTCTGTAAGCAGGCCGAGTGATCACCGTGTCCAGAATGTGCTGCCTCTCGGAGTGCTGATGGGCCAAGGTCAGCAGCAGATGAGCAGGGAGTGGGCCCTGACAGCAAATGCTGGTGGCCTTGGGGAAGTCCAGGTGGCCACGTGGCAGAGTGATGACAGAGGCAGCCACAGGGAGGGACAGATGAGAAGTCCCAGCAACAAGAGTGACCCCCATCATCCACTCCCAACTCACCCTGCAAACCCTGGCAATGCCAGCAGGCATGTAATTCCCTGGCAATGCCAGCGGGCATGTAATTTGGCCCCCACACCATGTGACTGGCCCTGAGCTGGGAAAAGATGTAAAATATCTCTGATAGTCTCACCTCTGACTCTTCACCCCAAAAAGCAAAAACATATTTTGACCTGTCAACTCTCTATTCTCCTCGCCTTCAAGCTCCTCATTTCAAAGCAATTGGTAGAGGAGCGGTGACCAGCCAACACGTGGTAAAAGTGTGGTTGTCCACAGAAGCCTAAGTGCTCTCTTCCCTTCGGCAGCATTTTAGAAATTTCACTGCTCACCAGAAGGCCTGGAAGGTAGAGGAGGTAGACGGACCCTCTGGGCTTCAGTCCTTGTTAGCACGTTTGCTTGCTGGAGAGCTGTATGTCAACTTTAAGCCTCGCACAAGCAAGGCTTTCCAGCATTTTCTGTGCCATCACATTGTAGGTGTTTGGCTCCCCTGTTCCTGTATTATTGCTCGAGCGCATATAACCTGTGGGTTTTAGGAAAGGAAACATCAAAACATTCTACTTCCAGTGAACACTTTTAGAACTTCTGCAAATATTTTCAAATAAGGTGCTACAGAATTCAGCGTTTCTCCTCTGCATATGGGAGGAAACTGTCACTGTCCTGGGTAACCTTTCTAGCACTTGCTGGAATCCTTTATTCTTCCTAAAAACTTCATCAGAAAATCATAATGAGCGCATCACTGGTGCAGAATAGAGGCGGCTGCTGCTAAGAAAAGACCTGGTAGCAGGAGAAGCTGTCTGCGCATTGCCTGGAAGCCGCCCCTCCTCATCCTTCTTCCAAAAGGTCTCCCTGTTAGAACCACGGTCATCATCAGTGGAGTAAAAATGGTCTCCTCTGGCTGCTTCTCCTCACTTGGTGCCGGCAGAGGAATCTGGTCTCTGAATCTGCTCACAACATTTTGGCCACTATCAGGGTGGGGACAGGGGGGTGCATGACCACTTAAACAAAAGGGTCTGCTGCCACACAGTGCATAGAAATTGCAATACAGAATGGCTTCCAAAGGGGATCTTAGGAAAACCGCCCCTCCCCAGGCTGACGGAGGCCGGTGTGGATGGACGTGGCAGCTCAGCCACCCTGATGCCCCCACCCGTGGCTGCTTATGGCAGAACCAGGGTGACAGGGGCTGCTGCCCCTTTAGAGATTCTGTTTTTCTCCTCAAATCTGCCAGTGTGGTAGGAGACCTCTTCAGGGCTTGGTTACATAAAGGTTGCATTTTCAGGAACCGTTTCTTTTCATTCACACCCTCTTTTCCTGTGATCTGTTTGGAATCCAAGGTTGCTTTTCAGCTGAATTTTGCATTAATTTTTAAATAATTCCTGGCTTCAACTATGTTTCATATATCAAAGAGATCTGTTTGAAGCTGGAATCAAATTCTTTTCTCATTAAATAAGGAACTTGCATTGATTTATATTAATAGAAAAGTTGTAGAACAAATATATGCAAATAAATTTTTTCATATTGTTCAATTAAGTTATAAAAAGTAAACAGAAGGGTCGGGCGTGGTGGCTCATGCCTGTAATCCCAGCACTTTGGGAGATGGAGGCGGGTGGATCACAAGGTCAAGAGATCAAGACCATCCTGGTCAACATGGTGAAACCCCATTTCTACTAAAAATACAAAAAATCTGCTGGGCATGGTGGCGCGTGCCTGCAATCCCAGCTACTCGGGAAGCTGAGGCAGGAGAATTGCCTGAACCCAGGAGGCGGAGGTTGCCGTGAGCCAAGATCACACCATTTGCACTCCAGCCTGGGTAACAAGAGCAAAACTCAATCTCAAAAAAAAAAGTAAACAGAACTATGTTTTATCCAACTTCCTTTTTCCGATTATCATATTCCGAGTCATCATTCTCATTTAAGCCTTAGAAGATACTTTCTTTGTAAAGGTTAGCATTGGTTTCTGTGATAAACTCTCTATGGTTACACTTTGATTATCCTAATTGAATGAGAGGATTTAATTATTGCTAAGAGAGAGGTTTAAAATGGATGGGAAAAGAATCGGGGGAGTTTCATGTGTTTGGAAGGACCTTTCACATGCTTTCTCCAACTTCTTCAGCGTTTTCTGTCTATCCACAGAGGTGACGACCACAGACCCTGCTATAAAGAAGACCTTGGATAGTAAACTTGGTGTTTGATAATAGCCCTTTCAGGAATTTGAAATGCCATGGATAGATGTTTTAAACTTCTGAAAAGCAGAAATCGGTAGAAATATCATAAGATTGAATTCATTTCTCATTAGGCTTGTTTTAATCGAAGGAGCTGCAGACTGGCGTTAAAATCGTCACACTGCCAACTGTTTATAGACCAAAATCACAAGAAGAGAAATACACAAAAGATATTTGTTAAAGGCAGGTGGTCTTGATGAATGCTGTTCCTTCCATTAACATCTTTCCCTTATTAGCTGTGTAATTAATTGTACATAGCCAAGGGAAGCTGTGGAAATTGCATTTTGAGATGTATCAAAGCTGACTTCTGCTCCAGACTTCCATGCAATTTACCATTAATCAAGCCAGAGAGGGAAGCCTCAAATCTATAATTATTACTTACTATTTGAATGACAAGCAAAGAATTTTATCAGCAGAGTTTTAAATGAAAGGGGATTAGCAACTAATGTTGAAATTGTTAATCTTTCTTATGAAAATAATTTTGAAGAAAATGTTTTAGTGGAAAGAGAGGATTGGGGAAGTATTTGCCATTAAAATAGCGATTTCCTGATACTTCATATGACTTTGTCTACATTTGACAGCAGGGCGCAAATATGTTTGAAAGTGAATGAATATTTTATAGGGTCCAGAGCTGCTCATGCATTCTGGGGTTGGATTATGCAATAGTTCCAAACATCCTGGCTGGGGTGAGAGCCTATTAGCTAGCCAGAGAAAAGAGCTGCGGCTGAGAAAATAAAATATAGGGGAAAATTCTAGAGAAATGAAAATTGGTTTCGCGTCCCAGCCATCTACCCTTCTCCCCTTCTGATCGTTCATTTGATTTTAGATGGTGAGTGACGAAAGTCATCACATCAAACACTGGCCACCTTCTGTCCAAAACTCCTTCATGGCAGCACTTCTGTGACTCAGTGTGTCTCACCTGCACTTCCAAAGTGAAGGTGACTGTTACCTGAAACCCGTGTGCCTGGCAAACAGCTCCAGCCTTTGACCACAAGAGTCCTCAGATCAGAGACTGTGAGGCACCTCCCAGGTTCCACAGTGAAATTCAGTGGGTGCCTGTATCCTGCATTCATCCAACAGATGGTTACTGATCATGTAGGATGTGCCAGGCTGTGTCCAATGTTAGTGACACCGTTACATGTAAATTTTCAGCCCCGGGTGCAGCAAAAGAAATAGCCCTCGAATATAAATTTAATTTTTCTCAGCAAGGCAACTTTACTTTCTGCAGACAGGGTGCTCCCGTTAGCCATCTTGCCACAAGAGGACACGGAACAAAGGAAGCAGGGACATTTACATCTAAGACATCCGCCCTGCTGCTGTGTCCTGGTTCCACTGACTGGAACTGGACTTCACAGTCCAGGCTGCCCCAGTTGGCTCACACTTAAAACTTTCCTAAAGAGGTAAAGGCAGAGGAGAACAAAGGAGAAGGGGAAGTCACTTGAGGAATGCTTAGAGAAGCAATGACATTTCCGAATAAGGAAGGGGAAGAAGCTGTGACCGAAAACTTGCATGGACTTGTCCAGGCATGTCAGGGCCAGTATCCAGGTTAGTCTAAGAATTAAAAACACTGGACACACATTTCTTTATAATGACTCACAGCTACTTTAAGATTATTAGCAAAATCTTTAAAGTAACCTTTGAAGAAACGGTTATTTATTCATAATGAACTAAGAGGGAAGCTTTGAAGAGGAACCTTTTATTCTTATTTCCCACGAAGAGCAAACAGTTAGCTCGTGGGGCGTGCCTAACACACACCTGCCATTTACCTCTGTCCTAACGACGCCTCCCACTGAACGATGGCGCTGACGTGTGTGGCATTGTCTGGTCAGAGCCCTGTGTTGCTGTGAATAGCAGAAAGGACATACAGGGAAGTGGACCGGAGAGCCGGCCTTTAGGGCCCGTGGCAAAGCTTCACGTGTGTCCTAGACTTACGGTCATGCCTGAGACATACTGGCTGGTGGGAACATCTGGGGCCTGGAGCCCCGTTGGGTTCTTTAGAACGTTCTGGGCTCCTCCCACACACGGTTTCCAAGGAGAACAGGCAGAAGACCGTGTCCGGTGCGAATGTGCCGGTTTCCATCCTAAAAATCCTGGTTTTCTCAGACTTGCTGCCTCCTTGGTTTCCGTCGGAAATAGATTTCATGGGCCGGAACCCCTGTCCCCTGGTTCAGCCTGAGAATCTTTCACAGCATCGTTTTGTGTCGTCGGGAAAGCACTTTGTGATTGCAGCTGTCCTTTAATAACTGGAGACCGGGTGGTCTGAAGAGGTCGTACGGGCCCCTGACCCATGGGTGATAATTCACCCGCTGGGGCCGCGCCTGGTCACTGTGCCCATGCGACACAGCCCTGCGTGCGCAGATGCACACGGATGTGCACGCTGCCTGTGTTTCCGGGACCGCCTCATCCGCGGACAAGCACCTCCAGGCGTTCCAGGTTAGGCTGGTGATTCGGTTGTTTTTACATTTTGTATTTGGGGATAAGCTCTGGGCTGTTATTTTCTATGGAGCTTTGAGCAAACTTACCTTCGATGGAAGCTGACTGGTGCCGTCAAATGTCTGAATGTCTTGCCCATGTAACAAAAGCACGAAGGCGTTGGAAATACCAGAGTTGTTGGAACGTTTCAGATTTTTATACAGACCTTTAGCTTCAGGTAACTTACGACTGTGAATGACCTTGTCTCTCAGATCAAATCTCAGGGTCTTTCCTTGCTGTGGTTCTGTGGGAGACGAAGAGTTTAAACAGTTACAAAATATTTTGCTAAAGGGTTGAAGATGTCTTAGGCGTGTGAGGAAGGGCAGGTCGGATGAGCAGACAGAATCCTAGCTCCGGGGCATGTCCGGGAGAGCTCTGCCTGCAGCCTGCCTTTCACCCTGCCCAGCTCTCTCCTCCGCCCACCTCCACCGCTGCTCCCCACGCCAGGGCCACTGCCTGCTCTCCCGAGGTCTGCTGCAGCAGCCCTGACTTGCATCCTCCACTCCCACCTTCGAACCAGGGTGTTCTTTCAAAAGCACCATCGTCACCAGCATCTTCGGCTGAAACCTCTCGAAGGCTTCCTGTGGCTAATAAAGTAAACTGCTGAGTCCTGGCCGACAGCCCCCTGTTCTGCCCAACACCGCTGCCCTCACATTCATTCCTTCCCCGAAGCCCCGACCTTCCTTCCTCCTGGAACGCCCGTGCCGAGCCCAGGGCACCAACCTTCACTGCCCTTCCCGGTAGGACCCCCACCCTCACTCAGGCCCTGCCCAGGTCCTTTGCACAAGACTATCCCAGGCGCACCCCATCTGCACACCCAGGCTCTGCTGTGTGACTCATGATGACTTCTTACCACTCACTGTTGTCTGAAATCACTTTTTAAAGCTGTGTTTATCTATGTGTACATGGCCTGCCCTCCAGCTAAAGAAATTAAAGAAATGAGGCTGGGCTCATGCCTGTAATCCCAGCACTGTGGGAGGCTGAGGCAGGTGGATCACCTGAGGTCAGCAGTCTGAGACCAGCCTGGGCAACATGGTGAAACCCCGACTCTACTAAAAATACAAAAATTAGCCAGATGTGGTGGCAGGTGCCTGTAGTCCCAGCTACCCTGGAGGCTGAGGCGGGAGAATTGCTTGAACCTGGGAGGTGGAGGTTGCAGTGAGCCAAGGTTACACCACTGCACTCCAGCCTGGGCGACAGATAAGACTCTGTCTCAAAAACTAAACATAAATAGATAGATAAATAAAAATGAAGGAAATGAGCCCCATGAGGACAGGGTCTTTGGCCAGCTAAGTGCTGCGCCCCCGAACCTAGGCCACTCCTGGCTTGTAGGATGCACTTAATGAAACTGGGTGACTGAAGGGGCAGATGCCTAAACCACCACGACACAGGCAGGAATCCGGCTGAGATGCAGCAGGTCTTATCCCTGTCCCAGAACCAGAGGAGGCATTCACGGTTCACTTACAATGCGAGGCAGACCTCTTTTGCCCTAAATTTACATATTAATAGTGGTACATTTATGGAAAACATAGTGTAATTCTCTGAATTATTTTCCATGGCTTATAAGCATTCATCTTCGTATTTTACCTATGTTCACGTAACCTTAATTTTTAAGATGTTAAATAAGATAATAAGATTCATAAAATTGCTCATTTAAAATTCTTTGCGCTTCTCTGAGAATGACAGGCTGAAATACGAAGTGACGCCTCTGTCGTCACCCCCATTATTAAACAGCTTCTTTCTCGGTCTTTCTGCAGGTGACCCTGTCACCCCTTCCTACGCATGTTCCCTGATACAATATCTTGCTAAAAAATGCCCAGCGTAAAACAATCTATCAATCGTATGAAAGAACAAGACTCTCAGTAAGAGTAGGTGGTAAAGAAAACATTACTTATTTTTTAAGTTTATTAATTAGAACATTTCTAGAACAGAACGTGTTCATTATTAACATCTTCCATGAGGGTTTTTGTTGGTAAGTCTTTATCAAATGGTCACGTTGTTCTGTCAGGTATGATGGAAGTTTAGTGGAAGTCGTGAACTTCAGTGGAGGATCACGGGGCATTGGTCCACAGCCCCCTTTCCATACACTGCAGGTCTTCACGCAGCGTGGACACTGGGTCACTCACGGCCCACAGGAAGCACCTTGCAGACCTCCTGGGCATTGTGTAAGAACGCCTGTATCGGTGTGTTTCTTAGAATTCTGGACTTCGTTATCGGTTTAGAACAGCAAAAGCCAAATTCTAATACAAATATGCTGATGGAAGCTTCCAATTAGTTGAGTTCTGTGCAATCGAGATGGAACCCGTGTTCATTCCTCTTAACCCACCACTTTGCAGAGAGCGAAGCTTCCTTTCCCTTTGCTTCTCTGAAAGTACATATGGTCTGTGATCACGCCCCAGTGCGTCTCTTACAGGCGAGGAATCCATCCTGTTACAGTGTTTTTCTAACAGTCCTTTAAAAAAGAATGCCACTTTCTTGAGAGTTTTATCTCAGGGGCATTCTAAACGCTCAGTGCATGTGTCTTATTTTTCAATGATGAAACAGTTTTAAATAAAACAGGTAATTCAGTGGCATTCACGGTCTTGAAACCAACAAGCACCACACCCTGTTTCTCCTGCTACGCTTTGCTCCGGCCGCTGCCCCTCACCCTTCACCTTCTCCACCCGAACCGCGTGCCAGCTGGGGACTTTCTCCGGAAGATTCCATCTTGAAGTATTTGAACTTTCTCCACCACTTTAATGGTTTATGATTTTCTATTACTCCACAGTTTGATTGGTAACAATTCGAAGAATGGAAGTTGATTTCTAAGTCACATTAAGACGTATGGAAGTCAGTTTTCAAGGGTCCCTGGGCTTACCAGAGATTCTAGGTGGTCCTCCAAATAGGTCAGCTGAAGGTGAAACTCTCAGAGGAAGAGCTTGAGATAAATGGTATTAATCCTCATTGACCAGGGAGGCCAGTCACGGCGCCCACAGGAGGAGGCTCTTGTGAGCCAGTTTCATCTGCCTTGACCCTTCCCAGTCCTCTGGCATAAGGGAAGCTTGTGACTTGCTGCAAATACATGTGGGAATGTTTCCTCCTTAAAAACAAGTTTCCGTGACAGTAATTTTTAAAATGGAATCAAAAGTGAAAAGACCCCAGGAAGGGTCTTTCATGGACTCTTGTTAATTCATTGGGTCCCATTTCGGCTGCTTTTTGGCTTTGTACAGATAACCCAAAGGTCGAATTCCAAAACAGCGTTTGCTTCTCCCGAGTAAAGTCCACCTCAGCCCGTGGCATTCTTGGAGCTGGCTGCAGGGGGCCTGTGTTTGTGGTAATGTGTGTGTCCCCCTGCATCTTACGTTCCTTGCTGGGAGAGCTGGAGCTGCCTGTTACAGCTGCTGAGTAAGACCCGGAATTCCATGGCAAGTCAAAGGTGGGGCCGTGACTGGGGCGAACGGTGCGTTGGAGGGGCAGGTGGCAAAGAAGCCGGTTCACCCCGTGCCACCTCACGTGCTGGGCATTTCTTTCGAAGAGTCAGATGGAAATTTGAATATGGTTGTGTGGTTCATGACTCCTGTTTCAAGAAGAGCTTTCTTAAACTAAGAGTGAAGCTATCTTCTGATCCTTTAACCATTATCTGTTCTTCTTTGTGTTTACATGAATGACTTTGAATTTCTAACTTTAAATATTTTAACATTCCTGCCGCATAATATTAACAAATAATATTTAAAATATGCCAGGTGCCGCAATCTACAGACAGCAAAATACCTTCCCATCAAGCTCGGGCTGCTCCCTAAGCCCTGTAGCTGTGCCAAGTCAGTCGACCTCATCAAACTTCTACAGTTTTGCATGGAATTCAAATGTCCTACTTTAGGAATTCAAAAATTTAACACGAACATTTCCCTTTCATGCATTAATGAAGACAGGTGACCCTGTTTATTTTTAAAGAAAGAAAAGGTCATCATTTCCCCACATGCCGGTGAAAGCAGGTGAGTCTTGCTTTTAAAAGCATTGTTCTAGCTTGTGACTGCAAAACACAAACCTGTGTTCTTGTCACAAGGAAGGAAAATGTAAAGGGATTTTATTCTTCATTTTAACAAAGGCCTTGATTGTGATCTTCAGTAGATTAAAGGCATTGTGCTGCAGCGTGGGTCCGTGTAGAGAAGGGAGCAGAGGTGCCACGGGCCCTCTGATGACGGTGATGACTGCGATCTCCAAAGCCCATAGCACACCTCGTCCACAGCGGCAAGGCATCTCTGCTGCTGGCAGCATCGTTGTAGAAACGAAGTTTCACCCGGGCAGTTTTCACTCGTCCCATATCCAAAGACCCACAGAGTGATGGGGTCTCCAGTCACCCGTGGGGACTCATTTTCCACTGCATGAGTGGTCTGATGGATGTGAAATAAGCCAGATGGATCCACTTTTGCTCATTTTTAAATGACCCAGCATCCTTAAGGGTTTTAGTATGGTGTGGTGGGAGTTTATTCTCATGGTAATTTTTAGTAATAGTAAACCATCTTTCACCTGTCAGTATCTCACTCCTTCGTTGTTAGATGCCAAAATAACCGAATTTCAGTGACTTTGAATGGAGCTGAAATCTCACCGCCTAGCTCCAGCCCTTACTCTGCCTCCCATGGGTTCTGCAGGTGCCTTTGGCAGCAGGGTCTACAGGGACAGGTGAGTCAGTGTTGGCTGAGCCAGGATCCCATGCCTGCAGACTGGATTCACACGGAGCCACATTTGGATCCTTTACGTGTCTCCAGATGCTACCCGCTACTCAGAGGTGGCAGCAGAAAGACGAGTGAGGGCCGTGGCACAGCACGCCGTTCGCTTTCCCTGAGCACCACAGCTCAGAGCCCGCCCCCGTGCCATGCTGGCTTGCTGCACATGGTGAAATACGATTCATATTTTCAGTAAATGGGATGATTACCTGAGTGGTCCTGGAAAGTGACCCTCGATGTCAACACCACTAAAGCGGTGCCATAAAGCAGTCTCAGAATACGGGGTGAGCGTTGGGTCCTGTGTCAGACACACACGGGTGTTGTGCTCTTCCCACCAGAGAAACGGTCCCCGTAACTAGCAGCTGATTTTCTCACGGTCTCTTAAACAGGCATCTCCCAGTAATTCCTCCCCTGAAGACGGGCCGTGAAATGCTTCCCTATTTGAAAAAGAAGTGAACAGAAGAGAGCAGACAGGAGTGGCACGTTCTAGACCCGTCCCTGATGTCGCGCAGGGAGGCGCAGAAGGACACGCTGCTCCCATCAGCTTTCGGCAGGGAGAAAGCCGGTGCTTGCTTGGAATCCGCTGTCCCTGGAGGTGGCAGAGTGCTGGAGCCCTGCTATTCACTCTGATGGTGTCAGTGGGGGTGGCTCTGCCCATGGGGTGACAGTGCATCCACTGGATGGTGTCCCTGTGGTCACCTCTAAACGCATGTTCACGCTGCACTCAACTGCTGCTACTTGTGGCGGCTCATCATGGTGCATTTCCTCAAACAGAAGGTTAAGAGTGTCCCCAGAACCGCAGTGGACCACAGAGCGTAGGAGGGAACTGGAGGGTCTTTCCAGTACCCCCTTCCTCTAACGAAATGCTGAGACCCTCCAGCACCCCAAAACCGGGGCAGACCTTCTGTGCCCCCCATGTTCACTCATCACCCCTCAAAACCTCCTTGGAAACACAGCCTCTGGCTCTCCCCTGTGGGCTGTGACGCCCAGGTTACTCGGATGCACCCATCAGGCTCAGTGAGGTGGCATAGCTTGCCGGAAGGCTCCACACCAAACAGAGCTGTGGGACGGACCAACACCCTTCAGTGTATCAGACTGTTAAGAACTCTTTCAACATCAAGGCCAGAGCCTTCACACCGTGTCAGTGGTGCATCCCTTCCCGCCGTGCCGGTGGCATGTTGTTTCTTCCCGCCATGTCGCTGGCGTGTCCCTTCCCGCCGTGTCAGTGGTGCGTCCCTTCCCGCCGTGCCGGTGGCATGTTGTTTCCTTCCCGCTGTGTCGCTGGTGCGTCCCTTCCCACCGTGCCGGTGGCATGTTGCTTCCTTCCCACCGTGCCGGTGGCATGTTGCTTCCTTCCGCCGTGCGGTGGCATGTTGCTTCCTTCCCGCCGTGCCGGTGGTGTGTTCCTGTTCTGCAGAAGCTCCTTTTCACACTCACCTTTGCGAGTGATGGGTACGGTCTCTCTCCTGAAGAGAGGCTGCTCTTGCAGTCATTAACCAGACCCGGTTGTGTTCTGGTTCGTCTGTGCTCCATGTTCCTGGAAATCACCTCCTTGACCTCATTTGACCGAAAACAGTGCCAACGACATTTGCACTATGTTAACACGTGATTGTGAATGCATCCTCCATCAGAGCGTTAATGGCAATCACACTTTTGTTACACAGATTTTGGGAATCTCTGTAAAATGATTCCATTGAATGTGGAAGCCAGTGGTTTGCCTGATGCGTGGAGACTGTTTCCTCCAGCAGCCGTCCAGCAGCACCCGGTCCTTGCGACCCAGGGACTGCCCTTAACACGCTAACTCTGAATGGTCTCATAGTGTGAGCTGGAAAACAGTATGAGACAGGGTGGGTTCAGAAATGAGAGGATAGCAGAGGAAACCTCAGATTGAGTTAGTGTCATGCAGAATGAGGAAGGGAAAGGAGAAGCAGGAAATTCAGACTCGATGCATTTGAGATCAAGAAAGACCAAAAGGCCATCTGCAGCGGGCACTTGGGAGAGTGAATCTGCACAGAGTCCTGCAGAGTGTCACAAAATGCATAGAAAATCCAAAGAAAGATGAGGACATTGTGTACGTCAAGAAAATACAAACCAGAAGTCACCAGGACAGTGAAGATATTTAACACGCAAGTCTCACTGGGCAAATAGAATCAAGTTAGTTTTGTGATTAAAAAATAGACTGTATGAACACCAATGGCGTCATTCTCAAGGGTGAGAAAGTGAAAAGCACAGCCACGTCTTCTGCTGTGTGGTGTGGATGTCACGTGCTCTGGGACCTACGTCAGACAGTGAATGTCGGCTGCACCCTTGGAAACCCCACATCCTGAGCCCCTGTGGCTTTTCCATGATTGGTTTGATTTGGGAATAATTAACTCCTCCTCAAGCACATCATGTCCAGGCCCTCAGGAAGCATGAGAATTTGAGGAGGCTGGAGACACCTTTCCATTCAGGGCCCTTCTAAAGACAGATTAAGTAAAATTCCCTTGATGGAGTTTAAAAATATGAAAATGTCAGACTGCGTTCTCCCAGCCAAGAGCCCTTCAAAACCCAAAATTACGTAGCAAGCAGCTCTAAAACATGAAAGACTCACGTCCAAACGCCGAGAACCAGGGAACAGACGGCAAATCCGAGTCACCTGAGCACTTCAGCCTGAGATTCAGCACCAATTCTTCACTCACTGTTTTCGCTCTGTGGATTTTCTGACGTGAGCACGCGTTGTGGCGCAGTCCTGCCTTCACTGGCTCACTCTCTCTGGTACCGTTAGCCTCACTCGGCTCATTCTAGAGCTTTCTTCTTAAAGCTTCAACTCAGAGGCACTGATGGAGAGCCCAAAGCAAGCTCTCCATCATGTGAAGTGGGAGGTGCCGTGTGGCAAGGGGACCCTGACCACTGGGAGCTCACGCCCCAGAGGAGACCCAGCCACAGGTGCAGTGTGGATGGCGCCTGGAGGCCGCTGAGAAGGCTCCAGGGACACAGAGCACCCCCACCTGGGGCCTGGACTGTGGAGAATGAGGGAGATGGAAGGAAGGAGAAGAGCTCTCTCAACTGTTGCCCTTCTGAATTTATACAACTGCCGCTAGGTGCAGGTGCTTGCAGGAACACTAGGTGGGCACTGCATCTTTGTAGACAGAAGCCTGTCATGAGTTACAAAGGTGCTTGCTGGGCAACCCCAAGAAGGAAGACGACAGCAAGCTAATGTAGAATAAAATGCTCCAAGCTCCGTATACTCCTTTTTGGGGAAGTTCTTCCAAGTTTCAGAAGATTCAGAGGCCGCATTTTGGATGCCCATCATCAAAAGAAAATGTTTCCCTAGAGTATAAATCACTTGCAGAGATTTCCAGGTTATGCATGATTAGTCAGCGGATATCAGCTGAGTGGCTGGTCCTCGTGCCGAGCCCCTGCCCTAAAAAATTTAATCTCATGAGGACAGTCAGAGCTTCCACAGTTAAAGCACCAGGCAGAATGTGACAAGCGCCATAGAGGTGTATATCTTAAGTCGTAACGATTCGATGTGGGGCGTGAGTTGTAGGAAAGAGTCACGGGGTGGGGCTACGTCATGGGCATGTCCTGAGCAGACTCATGGAGGAGGAAGTTGTGTGTGAGCCGCACCATGAAGTCCGGGTGGGCTCATTACAAAAAAATCAACACAAAATGCAGAGAAGGTGAGGGGCAGACTGAGAAGGAGTCTTCTTGGGATAGAAAGTATCAGGTCAGGAAATTCAGACAAAGGACAGTGCTGGTCTAGGCACCCTTGGTGACTTTTGAAATCGGTCACATTTTTGCACCAGAAACACCAACCTGGTCATTGGTGAAAAGGCGACTGGAAAGGGGAGGTGATGGCAGGAAGATGGGGGGACGGCTGCCGGGATGGGCCGGGAGAACACACAGGGCGTCTCAGAGGCCAGGCCCGGGCTTCGGTGCTACCACGGGCTGCTCAGGCCTGGGGGTCAATTGATCACCTTCTCTAGGCCTTGGTTCCCTTGTCTGCAAGATGTGAGCCTCATCTCAGCATTTTTCACTTTAAAGAAGTAAATTCTGTGATACCAAGGATTTCAACAATGGTACTCCGCTATGGTACTCCGCTGGGAGAACGGCTGCCTTACGCCTTACGGTGGCTGTGGGCACGGGGGAGACTCACTGCTTTTGTTTCCATTCTGCTTATCTTCACTTTCTGACCTTTTCTACATGCGATACTTATGTAACAAAGTTGCAGTGCCTTAAAAACTAAGCCCTCCCACCACCACATTCACACATGCACTGTCTGTAAAATAAGAGTTTAGATGTCTGCTTTTCCTTTTTCTGAGCTAATTCTTTATTTTTTTATTTGTCCATAGGTTATTGGGGTACAGGTGGTATTGGGTTACCTGAGTAAGTTCTTTAGTGGTGATTTGCACCCATCACCCGAGCAGTACACACTGCACCATATCTCCCAGCCCCTCCCACTCTTCCCCCCAAGTCCCCAAAGTCTGTTGGATCATTCTTACGCCTTTGCGTCCTCATAGCTCAGCTCCCACATAGCAGTGAGAACATACATTTGTTTTTCCATTTCTGAGTTACCTCACTTAGAATAATAGTCTCCATTCTCACCCAGGTCACTGCAAATGGTGTTAGTTCATTCCTTTTTAATGGCTGTATAGTATTCCATCGTATGTATACACCAGCTTCGTCATCCACTCGTTGATTGATAAGCATTTGGGTTTGTTCCATGATTTTGCAATTGTGAATTCTGCTGCTATAAACATGTGTGTGCAAGTATCTTTTTCAAATAGGACTTTTTTCCCTCTGGGTAGACAGCTGGGAGTAGAACTGCTGGATCACACGGTAGCTCCACATTTAGTTCTTTGAGGAGTCTCTGTGCTGTTTACTGTGGCAGCCCCACTGGTTCACATTCCCAGCAGCAGTGTTCCCTGATCACCGCGTCCACACCCGCATCTACTGTTTAAGGTTCTGTTCACGCCATTCTTGCAGGAGTGAGGTGGTATCGCATTGCGGTTTTGATTTGCATTTGCCTGATCATTAGTGATGTTGAGCATTTTTTCATAGGTTTGTTGGCCATTTGTGTATCTTCTTTTGCAAATTCCCTATTCGTGCCCTTAGCCCACTTTTTGATAAGATTGTTTGCTTTTTTTCTTACTGATTTGTTTGTTTAAATGTCAGTTTTTAAAACACTATAGCTAAATGCCCACTATCAGGGAAAGGACGTGAGTACCGTTTAAATTACATGTTAGCTTCCTGATAATTCCAGAAGACATCTGACTAGAGTTGCCATACTTGTCCAGGTTCACACGCAGGATGCGGACGCCCACAGTACAGACGGCCCCCAACTTACGATGGTTTTACTCTAAATGGTGTGGTGCAGAAGCAATTTGCTTATAATGGTTTGATTTTACGGTGGTTCGGAAGAACTCACATTAAATAGAAACTGAACTTGGAGCACCTGTGCAACCGCGCCGTTACTTTCAGTTCAGTGTTCGATGAATCACATAACATATTCCACACTTTATCCTCAACAGGCTTCATGTGAGATGGTTTTGCCCAGCTGCAGAGGATTATAGGTATTCTGAGCACTTGTAAGGCAGGCTAGGCTCAGCTGTGATGCTCAGTCGGTTACCTGTGTTCAATGCACTTTCTTTTTTTCTTTTTCTTTTCTTTTTTTTTTTTTTTTTTTTTTGAGACAGAGTTTTGCTCTTGTTGCCCAGGCTGGAGTGCAATGGCACAATGTTGGCTCACTGCAACCTCCACTTCTCAAGTTCAAGCGATTCTCGTGCTTCAGCCTCCAGAGTAGCTGGGATTACAGGCACATGCCACCACACCCAACTGATTTTTGTATTTTAGTAGAGGCAGGGTTTCGCCCTGTTGGCCAGGCTGGTCTTGAACTCCTGGCCTCAGGCAATTTGCCTGCCTCAGCCTCCCAAAGTGCTAGGATTACAGGCTTGTGCCACTGCGCCTGGCCTCAATACCCTTTAAGGAACTCTGGGGCCAGAACCCATCTAGGAAGGGGAGCATCTGCACTAGGCACCCGTGGTCCTTTTGGTTTTGCTTTCGTTGTTTAAAACGTTGCCCTGAGGGCCTGGCTTCCCCACAGACGAAAAGCATCTTACCTACAAGTCATGAAAGAGGAGAAGGACTCCTAAGAGGTGGTTGGGAGATATTTCATCAGTTTCATATCACAAAGGATGTTTCATAAAAAATATTGGTAGAAGAAAACAGAACAGATCAAACTGAAATGAGCGGAATGGGACAAACACGGCTGGCATGGCGTATCCGAGAGATGCAGCTTGATCTCAGTGGTTTTTTTGTTTTTTGTTTTTTGTTTTTTGAGACAGAGTTTCACTCTTGTTGCCCAGGCTGGAGTGCAGTGGTGTGATCTCGGCTCACCGCAACCTCCGCCTCCTGGGTTCAGGCAATTCTCCTGCCTCAGCCTCCTGAGTAGCTGGGATTACAGGCACGAATCACCATGCCCAGCTAACTTTTTGTATTTTTAGTAGACACGGGGTTTCACCATGTTGACCAGGATGGTCTCGATCTCTTGACCTTGTGATCCACCTGTCTTGGCCTCCCAAAGTGCTGGGATTACATTATCTCAGTTTTAATGCAGTCAAGTACTCTGCAGAAGACTTCATGCTCATTGAAACGGTACCACGTCAGTATCTACCTCTTCCTCCCTCCTACTGCCTGAGCTTGCGGAACAGAGCTGTATCAGTTTATATTTTTGCCATAAATTTAGAAATTCAAGAGAACGTAGAGGATAATTTTGCTTCCCTTAGTTAAGATAAGTGTGAAAATTTAAGCAGCTGCCGTTTGTAGGAATTAATATCATATCTAGTGCCTCTTTTGCAGACTATTTTCAATTGGATTAAACCTGCCAGAGTTCATCATTTTAGAACCCATCATGTTTAATAGAAGGAAGCCCATTTGTTTGTGATGGATTTTATGAAAAGAGCATTTTCCCAAGGAAAGCTAGGACGCAGAGTCGGTTTGCCAGGAACCATTGTATACCTATTTATTTGCAGAACTCGACAGAAGCCCACCTTGAGAAAAGCAGCTATAGAAACAGACTGAGACTGTACTTTCCCTGTGACTACCCACCTCCCAGTTCCCCTCACACACCAGATTTGGGCTAGATGAGCGAGTCAGTATTTTCACAAAACTTAAGTACTACATCATTGAAAACTGCTTTTCCTGTTAGGGTAACTTTGGTATGCACATATGAATTTGAAATTCCAGAACGATTGTCTCAAAAGAAAGAGTATGTAGTTTGCATTTTCTAGATTGAGCCATTTGAATTTTGCCTAATTTCATAACTTAAGACATCTCTGTGGGGTGCTTCTTCCACACACAAGGGAACCCCAAGGCTGCCTGGGCGTCCGGGCTGGTGAGGGAAGTGGATGAACTCATTTGCTTTGGCTCAGAGCAGCCCCAGTGCTTCTGTTCCTGGCACGGTGTGCTCAGGAAAAGCGTTGGCCGTGTGGAGTTGCTGCAGCCTCTCGTGGCACTGGAGCCCCTCTGCTGTTCCCAGCTGGCTCAAGCAGGTCATGGTGGGGACGACAGTGACCACCTGGGACCCCCCAACAGGCAGCCTCAGAGAGCCCACCCTGAGCCGAGCGAGCACACCCACCCAGATGAAGGGCTGTCGCATGACCCGCCCACATGCCTGGTGCACCCAGTCCTGCGTGAGCCCGGCCAGCATGGCAGGGTTTGTGTTTGCTGCATGGGTTCAGGTCAGCTGTGATCAAAACTTCACTGAAGGCACGATGACCCCAGATTCCCTCCTCGCCCAGTGCCCGGCCCTCCTGCCCTGTTTGTCTCTTTCTCCACCTGTCTCCTGGAACAGGCAGCAGTGTGCAGGGACGGACCATCCCAGCTCCTCAGGTCAATCGGAGGGGGTGTCAATGAATGGAATGTGGGGGTGCCGGGGGCAGGCGGAAGGTGAGAGGGGCCTGAACCCCGGGACTGACGTTGGGGTGCATGGCCACTTTGCACCAAAGGACTGTGTGTGCCTGTGCAGGTTTTATTTTCCTGTGTGGACACACTTGGAACCTGCGTCTACACATGACACACAGCACCTTGCAAATCTGTGCTCAGAATGACGGCAGCGAAGGCCGTCATTTCCTGTGGTGCGATCGTGCACTGGCTTTGGTCCTTTGAAATGCTCTTCCTTAAAATCAGGGCCAGTTCTCAACCGTACAGATCAATGAGAAGCGAGTGGACTGCTGGAGGCCCGGGGTCGTTGTGGAAGGGGGTTTTCAGGAGGCCTTTGTCTCCTTGTCTACTCGTGGTCATGCTCACCAACAAGCGCCAGAAAAGTTCAGACTGGAACCACCGAGGGTCGAAGAATTTGCTTCCATCCGTGTGTTTGTTTCATGCCAGAGGCTGTTTCCCGTTTTGCACAGATCAGAGCAGCCCAGCCTCTGGAACGCGTCACACCCAGAGGGTTCAGAAAAGTGTGTCCGTTTTAAGAAACGTGACTTCTATGCAGGCAGAAATGGGAACGTGGAACAGCCCCACCAAGAGCCTGGTCTGAGCTCCCTGCCCTGAAATAATGTGTATGCTTGTTGTCATCTGTAAACTGATTCCCAAACACACACCTACACCTGAGTTTACAGTTACGTCTGTAAAACGTGTCCTAACAATGCACATACTTCACTCAGCAGTCACATGGCATCATGTGCAGTGTGCACCGGAGCACATGTGGCAGGACACGGAGAGCTCCCCGTTCAGTGATGTCGTGGCGCAGCCCCAGCCTCTGTGCATGGGGGGCGTGGCCCGGGCTTGTCTGCGTGGGGGGCGCGGCCCGGGCTTGTCTGCGTCGGGGGCGCGGCCCGGGCTTGTCTGCGTGGGGCGCGGCCCAGGCTTGTGCGTGTGGTAGGCTCAGCCCACGCAGCGTGTGGGAAATCCTCTACTGCCCTCTGTGCATCTGCCACTCCGGGCTCCCCACTCATGCGTGCTCCTGACCCTGTGTTTCCCTTTCAGTCTTACATGGAGGACCACGTGAAGAATAAGAACCGGCTGGAGAAGGAGTGGGAAGCGCTGTGCGCCTACCAGGCAGAGCCCAACAGCTCGCTCGTGGCCCAGAGGGAGGAGAACATGCCGAAGAATCGCTCCCTGGCCGTGCTGACCTGTACGTACGAGCCCTGGGGTAGGGAGGCCAGGGTTACAGGTGGGGGAACTGGCCGTGCTGACCTGTATGTATGAGCCCAGGGGTAGGGAGGCCAGGGTAACATATGAGGGAACTGGCCATGCTGACCTGTAGGTACCAGCCCTGGAGCAGGGAGGCCAGGGTTACAGATGGGGGAACTGGCTGTGCTGACCTGTACGTATGAGCCCTGGATCAGGGAGGCCAGGGTTACAGGTGGGGGACTCACCCCATCCTCAGGGTCTGGAGAGCCCTCCCCTCCTCCTTCTCAGCACCTCCTCCTCTACAGTAGACTCGCCCTCTCTGGGAAGGCCTTCATGAGACTCTCCCCTCTGTGATGCCCTCCCCGGTTCAAGCATCAAGGAGCCAGCATCTTCCTTTCCCAGCGCAGGCTCGGGGACCAGCGTTTTCCTTCCCTGCAATGCAGGCTCGGGGATCAGCGTCTTCCTTCCCTGCAGCCCAGGCTTGGGGACCAGCATCTTCCTTCCCTGCAGCCCAGGCTCGGGGACCAGCGTCTTCCTTCCCTGCAGCCCAGGCTCGGGGACCAGCGTCTTCCTTCCCTGCAGCCCAGGCTCGGGGACCAGCGTCTTCCTTCCCTGCAATGCAGGCTCGGGAATCAGCATCTTCCTTCCCTGCAGCCCAGGCTTGGGGACCAGCATCTTCCTTCCCTGCAGCCCAGGCTCGGGGACCAGCATCTTCCTTCCCTGCAGCGCAGTCTCAGGGACCTCTGCACCCCGGTGAGCATCAGATCTGTTGTCCTCTGTCACCGTGTGACCTGAAACATGTTCCTTAACCTCTTGGAGTGTCCGCATCTGTAGTTGGGGTCGTGCTGTCATCCTTGAAATATTCCTTCTGTAAGGATCGGACGAGGTCATTCACACGGCACCAGCGCATCGTAGGCATAGAGTGAACCTTGGTCGCTATTACAGCGTCTTTAATGTTACAATTATTTCCACAAACATGACTGAGCACCTGCTACCTGTCGAGGTATCACTGCCAGAAAATGGAAACATAAGAAGCCAGTAGTTCTCTGGGGCGACTCGTGTGGGGCGGGAGAGGCACCGTCTTGTGTTTCCGCTGCGCAGGACACACTATGCGGCTGACGGATGAGGAGGGCGAGGGCCATGCAGCCCTGGCGTCTGCCCCGCTCACCCTCTGTGTGTACAGCAGGTTCCAGGGAAGGTTCTGCCTGAGTCATAGCCCACCCCACAGGGAGGAAGGATCTCAGACGTGTTCCCGACCAGTTTCGGAGGGAAACAGAGACTCGCAATGTTGATTCATGAATGAGAAATGTCAGTGTGGGTAGCCTTCCCAGAACCCTCAGACAAGGCCTTGCATGCGTCTCTGATGAACCAGAGGCCAGGTTACAGGTGGGGACTCACCCCATCCTCAGGGTCTGGAGAGCCCTCCCTCCTCCTTCTCAGCACCTCCTCCTCTACAGTAGACTCGCCCTCTCTGGGAAGGCCTTCATGAGACTCTCCCTCTGTGATGCCCTCCCGGCTCAAGCATCAAGGAGCCAGCATCTTCCTTTCCCAGCGCAGGCTCGGGACCAGCGTTTTCCTTCCCTGCAATGCAGGCTCGGGATCAGCGTCTTCCTTCCCTGCAGCCCAGGCTAGGGGACCAGCATCTTCCTTCCCTGCAGCCCAGGCTCGGGGACCAGCGTCTTCCTTCCCTGCAGCCCAGGCTCAGGGACCAGCATCTTCCTTCCCTGCAGCCCAGGCTCGGGGACCAGCGTCTTCCTTCCCTGCAATGCAGGCTCGGGAATCAGCATCTTCCTTCCCTGCAGCCCAGGCTTGGGGACCAGCATCTTCCTTCCCTGCAGCCCAGGCTCGGGACCAGCATCTTCCTTCCTGCAGCGCAGTCTCAGGGACCTCTGCACCCCGGTGAGCATCAGATCTGTTGTCCTCTGTCACCGTGTGACCTGAAACATGTTCCTTAACCTCTTGGAGTGTCCGCATCTGTAGTTGGGGTCGTGCTGTCATCCTTGAAATATTCCTTCTGTAAGGATCGGACGAGGTCATTCACACGGCACCAGCGCATCGTAGGCATAGAGTGAACCTGGTCGCTATTACAGCGTCTTTAATGTTACAATTATTTCCACAAACATGACTGAGCACCTGCTACCTGTCGGTATCACTGCCAGAAAATGGAAACATAAGAAGCCAGTAGTTCTCTGGGGCGACTCGTGTGGGGCGGGAGAGGCACCGTCTTGTGTTTCCGCTGCGCAGGACACACTATGCGGCTGACGGATGAGGAGGGCGAGGGCCATGCAGCCCTGGCGTCTGCCCCGCTCACCCTCTGTGTGTACAGCAGGTTCCAGGGAAGGTTCTGCCTGAGTCATAGCCCACCCCACAGGGAGGAAGGATCTCAGACGTGTTCCCGACCAGTTTCGGAGGGAAACAGAGACTCGCAATGTTGATTCATGAATGAGAAATGTCAGTGTGGGTAGCCTTCCCAGAACCCTCAGACAAGGCCTTGCATGCGTCTCTGATGAACCAGAGGGAGCTTGGTCAGCTCACACTCCGAGAGCACGGCTCAGCCACACTCACTCCAGCTCAGCATCACTGCGGCAGGCGGGACCAGGGTCCCCAGGGCTGAGGCCGTCTCCGTCACTGTGTCCCTGCCTCAGCCCTTCGGAGCCGGTCAAGGGACCTGCCTGGTGTTACTGACATGCCACCCAGCCTCATATGCAGCAGCACAGCTCCCCCCCTGCACCCCCCAATGCACGCTGCCCTCACCTCTTGCCAGCCCACAGGAAGCCTTACAGGTCAGAGCAGTGAGAAGGTGGAATCTTGTCTGGCTTCAGAAACTAACCTGGGGAGCTGCAGCCCTGTGTAAAATCCCATTCACGCACTGACTGCAACCTCCTGCTCACCACTTAGTGTTCACAGCAGTTTCTATGAGGTCTAGGGATGTTGAACCCTAAAGAGCTCTAAAAACAGAAGCTTTGTGATTTATAAGCTTTATATTTAGAAGAAAAGCAAACTATAATACATCCCATCAGCCAACTAGCAGATATTTAATAAGCACCTTCTGTGTCGGGGCCACTGCAATGGACCAAGGGGGCCTGGACACGGTCCTCAGAGAGCAGCAGCCTGGGGGAGGTGAGGGCAGGGGCAGAGGGGTGTGGTAGGACACGTGAGGGTGGCAGTGAGGGAGGCATTCTGCTGTCCCGCCGGGTGGCCGGTTCACAGGAAGCAGCTGTGCGGTAAGCTTGCATGACGTGTCTGTGTGTGTCTGGTCGTTTACGTGGGTAAGGAGGTGTTTTATGGTAAATACTCAAGCTCAAAGCCTGTTTCTCTGACAGCACACCGTCCCCAGAGACAGCCCGGAGCGTGGCAGAAATGACGGATGTGGTGATGGCTTTTCCTCCCGTGCACCCTGCAGCCACCTGGGCTGTCTGTGCGGTGTGGATGGGGTTCGAGTGAGGTACCTAGTGATGGTGAAGTGTCCTGTGCCCACATTGGACACGAGCAGCCTCTCAAGGAAGCAGCCAGTGCCAACTGGGCGGCCATATGAGGACGGGCACTGATGTGCTCCCTGGGATCAGGATGGCCCCACCCATTCTGAGCCCAGTCAGGGGTGCGGGGAAAGCACCTCCCTCCAGAGACTCATGCTGAGCAGGAAAGAAGCTGCCTGCACCTCCTCCCGGGGTTCTGCCGACACAGCTCTATCAGGAAGCTCGTGGGATGCAGGGCTCCTACCTGTGCCGGGATGTGAAGACAGCACCACCTTTTGTGGCTGACAGGCCACCAGGACTCCTACCTGTGCTGGGGTGTGAAGACAGCACCACCTTCGTGGCTGACAGGCCACCAGGGCTCCTACCTGTGCCGGGTGTGAAGACACAGCACCACCTTTCGTGGCTGACAGGCCACCAGGACTCCTACCTGTGCCGGGGTGTGAAGACAGCACCACCTTTCGTGGCTGACAGGCCACCAGGACTCCTACCTGTGCCGGGATGTGAAGACAGCACCACCTTTCGTGGCTGACAGGCCACCAGGGCTCCTACCTGTGCCGGGGTGTGAAGACACAGCACCACCTTTCGTGGCTGACAGGCCACCAGGGCTCCTACCTGTGCCGGGGTGTGAAGACAGCACCACCTTTCGTGGCTGACAGGCCACCAGGGCTCCTACCTGTGCCGGGGTGTGAAGACACAGCACCACCTTTCGTGGCTGACAGGCCACCAGGACTCCTACCTGTGCCGGGGTGTGAAGACAGCACCACCTTTCGTGGCTGACAGGCCACCAGGACTCCTACCTGTGCCGGGTGTGAAGACAGCACCACCTTTTGTGGCTGACAGGCCACCAGAACTCCTACCTGTGCCGGGTGTGAAGACAGCACCACCTTTCGTGGCTGACAGGCCACCAGGACTCTACCTGTGCTGGGGCATGAAGACAGCACCACCTTTCATGGCTGACAGGCCATCAGAACTCCTACCTGTGCCGGGTGTGAAGACACAGCACCACCTTTCGTGGCTGACAGGCCACCAGGACTCTACCTGTGTGTCTGGTCGTTTACGTGGGTAAGCACCTTTCGTGGCTGACAGGCCACCAGGACTCCTACCTGTGCCGGGTGTGAAGACACAGCACCACCTTCGTGGCTGACAGGCCACCAGGACTCCTACCTGTGCTGGGGCATGAAGACAGCACCACCTTCGTGGCTGACAGGCCACCAGGACTCCTACCTGTGATGGGATGTGAAGACAGCACCACCTTCGTGGCTGACAGGCCACCTGGGCTGTCTGTGCGGTGTGGATGGGGTTCGAGTGAGGTACCTAGTGATGGTGAAGTGTCCTGTGCCCACATTGGACACGAGCAGCCTCTCAAGGAAGCAGCCAGTGCCAACTGGGCGGCCATATGAGGACGGGCACTGATGTGCTCCCTGGGATCAGGATGGCCCCACCCATTCTGAGCCCAGTCAGGGGTACGGGAAAGCACCTCCTCCAGAGACTCATGCTGAGCAGGAAAGAAGCTGCCTGCACCTCCTCCCGGGGTTCTGCCGACACAGCTCTATCAGGAAGCTCGTGGGATGCAGGGCTCCTACCTGTGCCGGGATGTGAAGACAGCACCACCTTTGTGGCTGACAGGCCACCAGGACTCCTACCTGTGCTGGGGTGTGAAGACAGCACCACCTTCGTGGCTGACAGGCACCAGGGCTCCTACCTGTGCGGGGTGTGAAGACACAGCACCACCTTCGTGGCTGACAGGCACCAGGGCTCCTACCTGTGCCGGGATGTGAAGACAGCACCACCTTTGTGGCTGACAGGCCACCAGGACTCCTACCTGTGCTGGGGTGTGAAGACAGCACCACCTTCGTGGCTGACAGGCCACCAGGACTCCTACCTGTGCTGGGGTGTGAAGACAGCACCACCTTTCGTGGCTGACAGGCCACCAGGGCTCCTACCTGTGCTGGGGCATGAAGACAGCACCACCTTTCATGGCTGACAGGCCATCAGAACTCCTACCTGTGCCGGGGTGTGAAGACACAGCACCACCTTTCGTGGCTGACAGGCCACCAGGACTCCTACCTGTGCCGGGATGTGAAGACACAGCACCACCTTTCGTGGCTGACAGGCCACCAGGGCTCCTACCTGTGCCAGGGTGTGAAGACAGCACCACCTTTCGTGGCTGACAGGCCACCAGGGCTCCTACCTGTGCTGGGGCATGAAGACAGCACCACCTTCGTGGCTGACAGGCCATCAGAACTCCTACCTGTGCCGGGTGTGAAGACAGCACCACCTTTCGTGGCTGACAGGCCACCAGGACTCCTACCTGTGCCGGGATGTGAAGACACAGCACCACCTTCGTGGCTGACAGGCCACCAGGGCTCCTGCCTGTGCCGGGTGTGAAGACAGCACCACCTTTCGTGGCTGACAGGCCACCAGGACTCCTACCTGTGCCAGGATGTGAAGACAGCACCACCTTTCGTGGCTGACAGGCCACCAGGGCTCCTACCTGTGCCGGGTGTGAAGACACAGCACCACCTTCGTGGCTGACAGGCCACCAGGGCTCCTACCTGTGCCAGGGTGTGAAGACAGCACCACCTTCGTGGCTGACAGGCCACCAGGGCTCCTACCTGTGCCGGGTGTGAAGACAGCACCACCTTTGTGGCTGACAGGCCACCAGAACTCCTACCTGTGCCGGGTGTGAAGACAGCACCACCTTTGTGGCTGACAGGCCACCAGGGCTCCTACCTGTGCTGGGGTGTGAAGACAGCACCACCTTTCGTGGCTGACAGGCCACCAGGGCTCCTACCTGTGCCGGGGTGTGAAGACAGCACCACCTTTCGTGGCTGACAGGCCACCAGAACTCCTACCTGTGCCGGGGTGTGAAGACAGCACCACCTTTCGTGGCTGACAGGCCACCAGGGCTCCTGCCTGTGCCGGGTGTGAAGACAGCACCACCTTTGTGGCTGACAGGCCACCAGAACTCCTACCTGTGCCAGGGTGTGAAGACAGCACCACCTTTGTGGCTGACAGGCCACCAGGACTCCTACCTGTGCCAGGATGTGAAGACAGCACCACCTTTCGTGGCTGACAGGCCACCAGAACTCCTACCTGTGCCGGGTGTGAAGACAGCACCACCTTTGTGGCTGACAGGCCACCAGAACTCCTACCTGTGATGGGATGTGAAGACAGCACCACCTTTCGTGGCTGACAGGCCACCAGGGCTCCTACCTGTGCCGGGGTGTGAAGACAGCACCACCTTTCGTGGCTGACAGGCCACCAGAACTCCTACCTGTGCCGGGGTGTGAAGACAGCACCACCTTTCGTGGCTGACAGGCCACCAGGGCTCCTGTGCCAGGGTGTGAAGACAGCACCACCTTTGTGGCTGACAGGCCACCAGGGCTCCTACCTGTGCCGGGTGTGAAGACAGCACCACCTTTGTGGCTGACAGGCCACCAGGACTCCTACCTGTGCCAGGATGTGAAGACACAGCACCACCTTTCGTGGCTGACAGGCCACCAGGGCTCCTACCTGTGCCGGGTGTGAAGACAGCACCACCTTTGTGGCTGACAGGCCACCAGGGCTCCTACCTGTGCCGGTGTGAAGACACAGCACCACCTTTGTGGCTGACAGGCCACCAGGGCTCCTGCCTGTGCCGGGTGTGAAGACAGCACCACCTTTCGTGGCTGACAGGCCACCAGAACTCCTACCTGTGCCGGGTGTGAAGACAGCACCACCTTTGTGGCTGACAGGCCACCAGGGCTCCTACCTGTGCCGGGTGTGAAGACAGCACCACCTTTGTGGCTGACAGGCCACCAGGGCTCCTACCTGTGCCGGGTGTGAAGACAGCACCACCTTTCGTGGCTGACAGGCCACCAGGGCTCCTACCTGTGCCGGGTGTGAAGACAGCACCACCTTTGTGGCTGACAGGCCACCAGAACTCCTACCTGTGCCGGGGTGTGAGGACAGCACCACCTTCGTGGCTGACAGGCCACCAGGGCTCCTACCTGTGCCGGGTGTGAAGACAGCACCACCTTCGTGGCTGACAGGCCACCAGGCTCCTACCTGT
The DNA here is from genome assembly GCA_021498475.1 of Saguinus midas. Lineage (NCBI taxonomy): Eukaryota > Metazoa > Chordata > Mammalia > Primates > Cebidae > Saguinus > Saguinus midas. The sequence continues at coordinate 114,286,228 of CM038400.1, read as the reverse complement.
GCCGGGTGTGAAGACAGCACCACCTTTCGTGGCTGACAGGCCACCAGAACTCCTACCTGTGCCGGGTGTGAAGACAGCACCACCTTTCGTGGCTGACAGGCCACCAGGGCTCCTACCTGTGCCGGGGTGTGAAGACAGCACCACCTTTGTGGCTGACAGGCCACCAGGGCTCCTACCTGTGCCAGGGTGTGAAGACAGCACCACCTTTGTGGCTGACAGGCCACCAGGACTCCTACCTGTGCCAGGATGTGAAGACAGCACCACCTTTCGTGGCTGACAGGCCACCAGAACTCCTACCTGTGCCGGGGTGTGAAGACAGCACCACCTTTGTGGCTGACAGGCCACCAGGGCTCCTACCTGTGCCGGGTGTGAAGACAGCACCACCTTCGTGGCTGACAGGCCACCAGAACTCCTACCTGTGCCAGGGTGTGAAGACAGCACCACCTTTCGTGGCTGACAGGCCACCAGAACTCCTACCTGTGCCGGGGTGTGAGGACAGCACCACCTTTCGTGGCTGACAGGCCACCAGGGAAGGCAGAGAAGGGCAAGTCCACCTCCTGGAAGAACCCCAGATAAAAATATTTTCACTGCCAGGTGCAGTGGCTCACGCCTATAATTTCAGCACTTTGGGAGGCCGAGGCAGGTGGATCACCTGAGGTCAGGAGTTTGAGACCAGCCTGGCTGACATGGTGAAACCCTGTCTCTACTAAAAATACAAAATTAGCCGGGCATGGTGGCGGACACCTGTAGTCCCAACTGCTCGGGGGGCTAAGGCAGGAGGACTGCCTGAACCCAGGAGGCGGAGGTTGTGGTGAGCCAAGATCGCACCATTGCACTCCAGCCTGGGCAACAACAGTGACAGTCCATCTCAAAAAAAAAAAAACGTGTGTGTGTGTGTGTGTGTGTGTGTGTGTGTGTATGTTCATGAACACATAGGTTTATTCTGAGCAAACTCGTGTCCCCTACTTTCTTCCCCATACTCCCGGCCGTCTTGCCTTTGGAAGGAAATCCTGTCCTCTGAGAACAGCAGCTTGGCTGAAACTCACCACTGCCAGGCTCCGGAGAGTCGGCCACCTCCTCTGTCGTTACTCCTGCTTCGCCTGTGGCCGCTGCTCACTTCACAGAACACAGCTGGCTCCAAAGCAGCCACACGTGGTCCAAGAGGACCGGCTTCCCCGTGGCTCTGTGGCTTGGAAGGCCCGTGCTGTACTGTCATGGCAGGTGTACGGTACTCAGTGGTGGTGGCACACGCTGACCTCTGTGTGGGGGTTGTGATGACTCTCAGCACTGGGCACAGGCTGTCCTCGTGTGGGGATGGAGGTGACTCTAAGCCCTGGGCACAGGCTGTCCTCGTGTGGGGATGGAGGTGACTCTAAGCCCTGGGCACAGGCTGTCCTCGTGTGGGGATGGAGGTGACTCTCCGCACTAGGCACAAGCTGTCCTCCATGTGGGGATGGAACCTTCACGCCCTCTGTCGCACCTGCCGCTCCCACCTCGTCCTCTCCACGAGTTCACTGGGCACTCCCGGGTCTACTGAAAGGGTCCTCGGGACCACCCCTCCCTTCTCTCCTGCCCCACCTTCCCCATGCAGCGCTTCCCCGGTCATTCTTCTGCCCTGGAGATGGACAGAGTCGCCCAACATCCCCGATGTGCCCTGATCGAGCGGTCCCCCAAAGGAGAAGGAAGCTCACATTATGAGATGCTTGGCTGGCACCATGCTAGGTCTAGTTATATTATCTTGGAAGTTTAAAGAACTTAATGTGCATTTTCTGTTTTTTGAATGTTTAAAGAGGAATTATGCAGCATTTCGCTTTTCTGCATTTCAAATTAAGAACAGGGATATAATACTATTTTGGTGCAGTATCATAAACAGAAAAGTATTTTTCACTCTGTGTCGTAATAATGAGAGAGAGAGAGAGAGAGAAACAAGACAGACAATTCAGAGAGAGTTCAGAGAGGACGAAACTGAAGGCCCAGGGACACGAAAACAGCTCGGAGGAGAGGGATGTGGGGTTCACATCTCCTGGCTTCTGCAGGCATTGCTGCTTGGCGGATCATAGCCACTTCACAGCCAGGGGCGCAGCTGTGGGCATCTCCCAGAGCCTTGCCTTGCAATCTGATCCAGTGATGCAGAGTCCCATCTGAATACCATTCTCAGGAGTTGGGGTCACCAGGCTGGCCCTGAGCTGCAGCTGCATAAGCGGCATCCTGACCACAGCATAGCCGGGGCGTCATGAGCCAGCATCCCCCATGCCCGTGAATGTGCCACCTCTGGTTCTCACAAGAAACCCCTTCACTTGGCAGACAAGAACTTTGGGGTTTAGCGCACAGCCCATCACAGCTGAAGCCCGGTCCCCCAGGTGCCAGCCTCATAGGCTGCCGTGGGCTCACCTGAGATTGTGCATGTGTGCTGGAAAAATCCACAGACGTTTCAAACTCCTGCGGAAGCATTAGAAACCACAGCACTCTGGCTAAGCACAGCTTTCCTTGCAATACTCAGAAAACAATTTCTTTCTTTTTCTTTTTTTTTTTTTTTTGAGACGGAGTTTCGCTCTTGTTACCCAGGCTGGAGTACAATGGCGCGATCTCGGCTCACCACAACCTCCGCCTCCTGGGTTCAGGCAATTCTCCTGCCTCAGCCTCCTGAATAGCTGGGATTACAGGCACGCACAACCGTGCCCAGCTAATTTTTTATATCTTTAGTAGAGACGGGGTTTCACCATGTGGACCAGGATGGTCTCGATCTCTTGACCTCGTGATCCACCCGCCTTGGCCTCCCAAAGTGCTGGGATTACAGGAACAATTTCTTTCTAAATAAACCTTTGGTTTAGATTTTTTCACTCCCAAAACTCTAAGCAGAGTCCTCTAAGACAAATATTTTGCCTTGGTTACTTCTGAGTGACCAAAAGTATCATGATTTGCTTTTTGTTGTTGTTGAGACGGAGTTTCGCTCTTGTTGCCCAGGCTGGAGTGCAATGGCGCGATCTCAGCTCACCGCAACCTCCGCCTCCTGGGTTCAGGCAATTCTCCTGCCTCAGCCTCCTGAGTAGCTGGGATTACAGGCACGCACAACCGTGCCCAGCTAATTTTATATCTTTAGTAGAGACGGGGTTTCACCATGTGGACCAGGATGGTCTCGATCTCTTGACCTCGTGATCCACCCGCCTTGGCCTCCCAAAGTGCTGGGATTACAGGCACGCACAACCGTGCCCAGCTAATTTTATATCTTTAGTAGAGACGGGGTTTCACCATGTGGACCAGGATGGTCTCGATCTCTTGACCTCGTGATCCACCCGCCTTGGCCTCCCAAAGTGCTGGGATTACAGGCACGCACAACCGTGCCCAGCTAATTTTATATCTTTAGTAGAGACGGGTTTCTCCATGTTGGTAAAGCTGGTCTCAAACTTCCAACTTCAGATGATCCACCCGCCTCAGCTTCCCAAAGTGCTGGGATTACAGGCACGCACAACCGTGCCCAGCTAATTTTATATCTTTAGTAGAGACGGGTTTCTCCATGTTGGTAAAGCTGGTCTCAAACTTCCAACTTCAGATGATCCACCCGCCTCAGCTTCCCAAAGTGCTGGGATTACAGGAACAATTTCTTTCTAAATAAACCTTTGGTTTAGATTTTTCACTCCCAAAACTCTAAGCAGAGTCCTCTAAGACAAATATTTTGCCTTGGTTACTTCTGAGTGACCAAAAGTATCATGATTTGCTTTTTGTTGTTGTTGAGACGGAGTTTCGCTCTTGTTACCCAGGCTGGAGTACAATGGCGCGATCTCGGCTCACCACAACCTCCGCCTCCTGGGTTCAGGCAATTCTCCTGCCTCAGCCTCCTGAATAGCTGGGATTACAGGCACGCACAACCGTGCCCAGCTAATTTTATATCTTTAGTAGAGACGGGGTTTCACCATGTGGACCAGGATGGTCTCGATCTCTTGACCTCGTGATCCACCCGCCTTGGCCTCCCAAAGTGCTGGGATTACAGGAACAATTTCTTTCTAAATAAACCTTTGGTTTAGATTTTTTCACTCCCAAAACTCTAAGCAGAGTCCTCTAAGACAAATATTTTGCCTTGGTTACTTCTGAGTGACCAAAAAGTATCATGATTTGCTTTTTGTTGTTGTTGAGACGGAGTTTCGCTCTTGTTGCCCAGGCTGGAGTGCAATGGCGCGATCTCAGCTCACCGCAACCTCCGCCTCCTGGGTTCGGGCAATTCTCCTGCCTCAGCCTCCTGAGTAGCTGGGATTACAGAAATGTGCCACCACGCCCAGCTAATTTTTTGTAATTTTAGTAGAGACGGGGTTTCTCCATGTTGGTAAAGCTGGTCTCAAACTTCCAACTTCAGATGATCCACCCGCCTCAGCTTCCCAAAGTGCTGGGATTACAGGCGTGAGCCACTGCGCCCCGGCCATGATTTCCTTATAAAGGTCAATACATGGGTGATTCTCTAACTTTGATGATTAAGCACAGGCTTTCTTTTTCCTTCTGTAGAAAAAGGTTCTGGGTGCGTATGTCACCTCGCAAAGAAAGCCGCTGGAGAGACTCCCGACCTGACCGCCTTCCCTCCACCCGTTTTGATCTCAGCGCCAGCTGACTCTGCCCCTAGGATTTGGGAAGGCTGTTGGTTCGTTGGTGTTGGAAAGAAAATATCCCAGCAAATCCCGGGTGGGCCTTTTTTTTTGCTACCTCACAGGCAGAAGCTGTTCCAGGCAGCCATTCTGCCGGAGACTGCGGATTCTTTTTCGGGGAAGAGATGTAGAGTCCTTCTCTCTAGGCGCTTCTCTAACGGAAACATTGTCCAGAAGCGTCCTCTCTGAACTATCACGGCGAGCGCGCCTTCCGTGAACTGTTCGGGCCGTCTGGTGCTAAGCAGCGCTGGCGGGTTTCTCGGTTAGAAGCCGCAGCGACATTCCACACAGTTCAGCTGCTCCGAGCTCAGATTTTCCATGCTCTTTACTGTCTCTCTGAGAGCTGAACCAGGAGGTTCGTGAGATGTCCGGCCTGCTGTGGCACGGTGGCCCATCCTTCTCACGTCCTCCTTCCGATTCTGCTTACGGGATCTTCGTGCGGGAAGGGTCTCCGAGAGTGTGGGGTGAGCCCGGCCTTCCGGGTGGCAGCAGCAGGGCCCACCCTCCTGGGTGCGTCGTTGCCCGTGACCAGAGGGGCCCCGGGCCCTGTGCTTCTGCCTGGATCTGGCGTCCTCCCTCTCCCACTGAAAATCACGTCCAGCCTGCCACGCGCGCATCTCGGCGCTGCTGATTCTGAGGCTGAACTCACTAACAGGCAGGGCGTCTTCCTCACGGCCTCCGTGCCGCCCAGGCCCCCGCGCCGCCGTTAGTGACCGTGGAGCGTTGTGAACAGAGCCGAGCCCTGTGTTCATCTGCCATCACTGATGCTTGTTCTTCAGAGCTGTGGCTCCTGAGCCACCGCGTCGCCTCCCTCTCAGCTCTGCGCCATCTGCTCGTTTTATAAACCTGGTTTTCACATCGTCAAGTCATTGATAAAAACATTCCACGGCCCATCCTCCCCCACCACGAGGATCCACCACGGCTCCTTCCGGCCCGTCGCTCGGAGCCGAGGTGGTTCCACGGCCCGGCCATGCAGTGCGGTGACCCCGGCGGCCGTCCCGGGCCTGAGCACTTCGGCAAAGGCTCATCAGATGTTTCCATGTGAGGCACGGGGCTAAGCGCCTCCTTTTCATCCTCGAAATAGCCCTGGATTCACAGGGGGATGGAGCCGGGGCTGAAGGAGGTGAGGGGCCCAGGCTTCCTCAGCAGCTCCCAGGAAGGTGTGTGCCGCCCGCACCCCGCAGTGTAGACCCAGCCGCAGCCCACGCACGCTGCTCCTGCAGGACTCTCCAGAGAAGTGTGCCTGGCTCTGCAGGACTTCTCACACACTTCTTATTGCAAGAGTTTTAAACACTCAAGTGGGAGGGGTAGCGTGGCATTCCCTGCACCCCCACTGCCCGCCTCAGCCAGACTCCCAGTGCTGGCCGTATTCCCATCACCTCGGGCACCGCCCTGATTTTCTGGCTGGGCTACTTCAAGTAAGTCATGAGGTCCAAACACTCCAGTCTACCTGCGGGTCCTAAATGCAAGGCTTTCTCCTAGGTATCCACAGCCCCGTTACAACTAAGGTGAGCGAAACAACCCCTCAGTGCCCTCAGACGCCCACCTGTGCCAGTCTGCCCAGGCTTCGGAGACTGCAGAGGAGCAGCTGAAAGCACGGAGTGCGTTTCCCCACCATTTGGAGGCTGGAGGCTGTGGTGCAGGCCCCAGGGCTGGCCGCGTCCGAGGCTTTCCCTGAGCTTGCTGGCACTGTCTGTGACTGGGGTCCCCTTTGTTTAGGGACAGCAGAACCAGCACACGAGGGCCACCACCAGGACCTCACCTTCACTCCCTGGCCTCTCCAGAGAACCTGTCTCCAAACATGGCCGCATTCCGAGGTCCCGGGGGTCAGGGGGTCCACACAGGGGCGTCACAGCCACACTCTCCCAGGACTCCCACCATTTTCTCCTCAGCGGGGTCAATTGTCATCCGTTTTGTTTTTCCCATGGGTGCAGTTAAGACTCATCATTGCATTTTGAGTTTTGTGTCCCTTTCGTCTTTTTAATTTTAAAACAGCTGCCCCCGACTTACTTTCCTGATATGAGTGGTTCCTAATAAAGCTGTTCTTTGAGTGAACACCTTCCCATTCCAGACACTCACAGGCACTCCATGTGGGAGTCTGTGGGGAACTCTGCAAACCCACGAGAGACTCACCTGCCCGCTTCTGGAGCTCCCCTTCCAGAACCCCCGCTTCCCAGGGATCCGAGTGTCTAGATCTCCACAATGCTGTAGGAACACGACCAGCCTGTTCTGCGGCCTTGCCACGGCCCACAGATCTCAAACCCTGCCGCTGAGCCCTGCCCTAGTCCTCCCCTGTCCTCCTCCTCCCCGTCCTCTCCCTCCTCCCCATCCCCTTTCCTCCTCTGTCCTCCCCTCCTCCCATCTTCCCCATCCTCCCTGTCCTCTTCCTCCCCTATTCTCTCTGTCCTCCCCCTCCTCCCGTCTTCCCCATCCACCTCCTCCCCCTCCTCCCATCTTCCCCATCCTCCCTGTCCTCCTCTTCACCATACTCCCTGTCCTCCTCCTCCCGTCCTCTCCCTCCTCCCATCTTCCTCATCCTCCCTGTCCTCCTCCTCCCCTGTCCTTCCCCTCCTCCCATCTTCCCCATCGTCCCTGTCCTCCTCTTCCCCCTCCTCTCCCTCATCCCATCTTCCTCATCCTCCCTGTCCTCCTCTTCTCCCTCCTCCCTCTCCTCCCATCTTCCCCATCCTCCCTGTCCTCCTTTTTCCTCCTCCCACCTCTGTCATGGCTCCCTGTACTCTGATTGGCCAGCTGAGCAGACCTGCTCTTAGCAGCACGAGGCTTTCAAAGGCATCCAGTTGCTTGTGGTCTTTCACCAGCAAGAATGTGAGGGCCACCTCTGTGGGCTCCCAGTTAGGGTCACCATTGTGACAGGGAGGGTCACCCAACCATGTGCCTGCAAGGGGCTGGGGAAGCCTGGATGACAGTGCTGAGGTCTGCTCTTGGCAAGAGACCCTGGGTCTCTGCACACTGTGTGGGGCCGCGGGACGAGAGCCCCCGATGCCCTCAGGACCCCTGCGGTCTCAGGCTCATGTGACAAATGGCAGTTCAGGCTGCTGCAGAACCAGGTCTGCTCATCAGCCGATGCTGGATTAGGGAGGTGATTTCCTGCAGGTCCAGGCAGGCCAGTGTCGGGGCGAGAGCCCCTGTGTGTGGGAGAGGGAGGCGGTGAGGCATGGAGGGCTGGCTGTGGGAACCTCTGCCCGCGGTGCTGGCTGGAGAACGGGGAAGGAACGCGGCGGCCTCCTGCTGGAAGAGGCAAAAGACAGATTCGCCCTGCAGCTGTGAGGAGCCAGCTCTGCCTGCACCCTAGGGTGTGCCCTGGACGCCTGCTGTCCAGAGCCGAGATGACGCCCTCGTGTTGATTGAGGCCCCGGTGCCGCGGACGCCGCTGGCAGCAGCTGCAGGAGGTGCACACGCTGAGGCTTTGTGGCGTGGGGTCCGTGCAGACCCGCTTCCTGGCCTGTGTCTCCGCGCGGTCATCTCCGCCATAACTGTCGCATGGAGAGCCTAACTTTTCGTTTCGTTTCTGTGAGGAGCACAGCACTGGAAGCAAGGTCACCTGCTGACCTTACAGTGGGAACGGGGGACGCATGGAGTCACCTAGGACAGTCTCTTCTTATCAACGCCCTAGACCTGTATTTATGGACGAGTTCTGGACCCAAAACCACCACAGGATGCTGTGCAGCTGATTCAGAGGCAGGGCTGGAAGCCGGGGCTGGGCCTGGCCCTCGGGACGCGGTGGGTGCTGCCTCGTCCAGCCCCAGGGCTCTCCCTGCCTCCTCCCTCGGCCACCCAGCCTGACGGCACCCAATTCCCAGGCTGGAAGCACCCAGGCCCCTTCTCAGGGACTCTCCTCGTCAGCGAGATCAGCCCTCTGGGGCTGCGGTGCCATCACAGAGCCACAGGACCCGGGGCCGGGAGGCAGGGCCCTCAGCTGGCGTGGGGGGCGTGGGGCTCTGCCCTGGCCGGGGGTGCGCCCGGAGCCACCACTCCCCCTTTCCCAGCTTCACCCTAGCACCTCCCTGGGTGCCCTTTCTCCCACGCCGTGGAGGTGAGTTGCTCCTGCGAGCTCTGTGGGCCTTTTCCACACCTGCTTGTTAGTTCCGCCTCCAGTAAGCCAACGGGCAGGTTTCCTGTTGCCTCCTTTCCAGAGGCACCTGCCTGGTAAGGCTCTGTGCGCCTTGCTGCAGGGTCAGCAGTCACTGCTCTCTGCAGCTCCCCTCCAGCCCAAGACGGTCAGTTACAGGTGCAGCCTCTGCCCCCGCACTCCACAACACGGGTTAATCTCAGGCAGCACAGCCAAGTGAGCCCCTGTGTCTGGTGATAAAGTGTGTGAGCCCCCACCCCCAGTGATGTCCTGTCTGGTGATAAAGTGTGAGCCCCCACAAGTGATGTCCTGTGTCTGGTGATAAAGTGTGTGAGCCCCCACCCCAGTGATGTCCTGTGTCTGGTGATAAAGTGTGTGAGCCCCCACCCCCAGTGATGTGTGTGTCCTGGTGATAAGTGTGAGCCCCCACCCCAGTGATGTGTGTCTGGTGATAAAGTGTGTGAGCCCCCCACCCAGGATGTCCCAGTGTCACCCCAGTGATGTCTGGTGATAAAGTGTGTGAGCCCCCACCCCAGTGATGTGTGTCCTGGTGATAAAGTGTGTGAGCCCCCACCCCCAGTGATGTGTGTCTGGTGATAAAGTGTGTGAGCCCCCACCCCCAGTGATGTGTCTGGTGATAAAGTGTGTGAGCCCCCACCCCAGTGATGTCCTGGTGATAAAGTGTGAGCCCCCACCCCCAGTGATGTCCTGTGTCTGGTGATAAAGTGTGTGAGCCCCCACCCCAGTGATGTCCTGGTGTGTATAAGTGTGAGCCCCCACCCCCAGTGATGTCCTGTGTCTGGTGATAAAGTGTGAGCCCCCACCCCAGTGATGTGTGTCCTGGTGATAAAGTGTGTGAGCCCCCACCCCAGTGATGTGTGTCCTGGTGATAAAGTGTGAGCCCCCACCCCAGTGATGTCCTGTGTCTGGTGATAAAGTGTGTGAGCCCCCACCCCAGTGATGTGTGTCTGGTGATAAAGTGTGTGAGCCCCCACCCCAGTGATGTCCTGTGTCTGGTGATAAAGTGTGTGAGCCCCCACCCCAGTGATGTGTGTCTGGTGATAAAGTGTGTGAGCCCCCACCCCAGTGATGTGTGTCTGGTGATAAAGTGTGTGAGCCCCCACCCCAGTGATGTGTGTCTGGTGATAAAGTGTATGAGCCCCCACCCCAGTGATGTCCTGTGTCTGGTGATAAAGTGTGTGAGCCCCCACCCCCAGTGATGTCCTGTGTCCTGGTGATAAAGTGTGTGAGCCCCCCCACCCCCAGTGATGTGTGTCTGGTGATAAAGTGTGTGAGCCCCCACCCCCAGTGATGTCCTGTGTCTGGTGATAAAGTGTGAGCCCCCACCCCAGTGATGTGTGTCCTGGTGATAAAGTGTGTGAGCCCCCACCCCAGTGATGTGTGTCCTGGTGATAAAGTGTGAGCCCCCACCCCCAGTGATGTCCTGTGTCTGGTGATAAAGTGTGTGAGCCCCCACCCCCAGTGATGTGTGTCCTGGTGATAAAGTGTGAGCCCCCACCCCAGTGATGTCCTGTGTCCTGGTGATAAAGTGTGTGCCCCCACCCCAGTGATGTCCTGTGTCCTGGTGATAAAGTGTGTGAGCCCCCACCCCAGTGATGTCCTGGTGATAAAGTGTGTGAGCCCCCACCCCAGTGATGTCCTGTGTCTGGTGATAAAGTGTGTGAGCCCCCACCCCAGTGATGTCCTGTGTCCTGGTGATAAAGTGTGTGAGCCCCCACCCCAGTGATGTCCTGTGTCTGGTGATAAAGTGTGTGAGCCCCCACCCCCAGTGATGTGTGTCTGGTGATAAAGTGTGAGCCCCCACCCCCAGTGATGTGTGTCTGGTGATAAAGTGTGAGCCCCCACCCCCAGTGATGTCCTGTGTCTGGTGATAAAGTGTGTGAGCCCCCACCCCAGTGATGTCCTGTGTCTGGTGATAAGTGTGTGAGCCCCCCCACCCCCAGTGATGTGTGTCCTGGTGATAAAGTGTGTGAGCCCCCACCCCAGTGATGTCCTGTGTCCTGGTGATAAAGTGTGTGAGCCCCCACCCCAGTGATGTCCTGTGTCCTGGTGATAAAGTGTGTGAGCCCCCACCCCAGTGATGTGTGTCCTGGTGATAAAGTGTGTGAGCCCCCACCCCAGTGATGTCCTGTGTCTGGTGATAAAGTGTGTGAGCCCCCACCCCCAGTGATGTGTGTCCTGGTGATAAGTGTGAGCCCCCACCCCAGTGATGTGTGTCCTGGTGATAAAGTGTGTGAGCCCCCACCCCAGTGATGTGTGTCCTGGTGATAAAGTGTGTGAGCCCCCACCCCAGTGATGTCCTGTGTCCTGGTGATAAAGTGTGTGAGCCCCCACCCCAGTGATGTCCTGTGTCTGGTGATAAAGTGTGAGCCCCCACCCCAGTGATGTCCTGTGTCTGGTGATAAAGTGTGTGAGCCCCCCCACCCCCAGTGATGTGTGTCTGGTGATAAAGTGTGTGAGCCCCCACCCCAGTGATGTCCTGTGTCTGGTGATAAAGTGTGTGAGCCCCCACCCCAGTGATGTGTGTCTGGTGATAAAGTGTGTGAGCCCCCACCCCAGTGATGTGTGTCTGGTGATAAAGTGTGAGCCCCCACCCCAGTGATGTGTGTCTGGTGATAAAGTGTGTGAGCCCCCACCCCAGTGATGTCCTGTGTCTGGTGATAAAGTGTGAGCCCCCACCCCAGTGATGTCCTGTGTCCTGGTGATAAAGTGTGAGCCCCCACCCCCAGTGATGTGTGTCCTGGTGATAAAGTGTGTGAGCCCCCCCACCCCCAGTGATGTGTGTCCTGGTGATAAAGTGTGAGCCCCCACCCCCAGTGATGTCCTGTGTCTGGTGATAAAGTGTGTGAGCCCCCACCCCAGTGATGTGTGTCCTGGTGATAAAGTGTGTGAGCCCCCAACCCCAGTGATGTGTGTCCTGGTGATAAAGTGTGAGCCCCCACCCCAGTGATGTCCTGTGTCTGGTGATAAAGTGTGAGCCCCCACCCCAGTGATGTGTGTCCTGGTGATAAAGTGTGTGAGCCCCCAACCCCAGTGATGTGTGTCCTGGTGATAAAGTGTGTGAGCCCCCACCCCAGTGATGTCCTGTGTCCTGGTGATAAAGTGTGTGAGCCCCCACCCCAGTGATGTCCTGTGTCTGGTGATAAAGTGTGAGCCCCCACCCCAGTGATGTCCTGTGTCTGGTGATAAAGTGTGTGAGCCCCCACCCCAGTGATGTCCTGTGTCCTGGTGATAAAGTGTGAGCCCCCACCCCAGTGATGTCCTGTGTCTGGTGATAAAGTGTGTGAGCCCCCACCCCCAGTGATGTGTGTGTCTGGTGATAAAGTGTGTGAGCCCCCACCCCAGTGATGTGTCTGGTGATAAAGTGTGTGAGCCCCCACCCCAGTGATGTCCTGTGTCTGGTGATAAAGTGTGAGCCCCCACCCCAGTGATGTCCTGTGTCTGGTGATAAAGTGTGTGAGCCCCCACCCCAGTGATGTGTCCTGGTGATAAAGTGTGTGAGCCCCCACCCCAGTGATGTCCTGTGTCCTGGTGATAAAGTGTGTGAGCCCCCACCCCAGTGATGTCCTGTGTCCTGGTGATAAAGTGTGTGAGCCCCCACCCCAGTGATGTGTGTCCTGGTGATAAAGTGTGAGCCCCCACCCCCAGTGATGTCCTGTGTCTGGTGATAAAGTGTGTGAGCCCCCACCCCAGTGATGTGTGTCCTGGTGATAAGTGTGAGCCCCCACCCCAGTGATGTGTGTCCTGGTGATAAAGTGTGTGAGCCCCCACCCCAGTGATGTGTGTCCTGGTGATAAAGTGTGTGAGCCCCCACCCCAGTGATGTCCTGTGTCCTGGTGATAAAGTGTGTGAGCCCCCACCCCAGTGATGTCCTGTGTCTGGTGATAAAGTGTGTGAGCCCCCCCACCCCCAGTGATGTCCTGTATCCTGGTGATAAAGTGTGTGAGCCCCCACCCCAGTGATGTCCTGTGTCTGGTGATAAAGTGTGAGCCCCCACCCCAGTGATGTGTGTCTGGTGATAAAGTGTGTGAGCCCCCACCCCAGTGATGTCCTGTGTCTGGTGATAAAGTGTGTGAGCCCCCACCCCAGTGATGTCCTGTGTCTGGTGATAAAGTGTGTGAGCCCCCACCCCAGTGATGTCCTGTGTCCTGGTGATAAAGTGTGTGAGCCCCCACCCCAGTGATGTGTGTCTGGTGATAAAGTGTGTGAGCCCCCCCACCCCCAGTGATGTGTGTCCTGGTGATAAAGTGTGTGAGCCCCACCCCAGTGATGTCCTGTGTCTGGTGATAAAGTGTGTGAGCCCCCACCCCAGTGATGTGTCCTGGTGATAAAGTGTGTGAGCCCCCACCCCAGTGATGTGTCCTGGTGATAAAGTGTGTGAGCCCCCACCCCAGTGATGTGTGTCCTGGTGATAAAGTGTGAGCCCCCACCCCCAGTGATGTCCTGTGTCCTGGTGATAAAGTGTGAGCCCCACCCCAGTGATGTCCTGTGTCTGGTGATAAAGTGTGTGAGCCCCCACCCCAGTGATGTCCTGTGTCTGGTGATAAAGTGTGTGAGCCCCCACCCCAGTGATGTCCTGTGTCTGGTGATAAAGTGTGTGAGCCCCCACCCCAGTGATGTCCTGTGTCTGGTGATAAAGTGTGTGAGCCCCCACCCCCAGTGATGTGTGTCTGGTGATAAAGTGTGTGAGCCCCCACCCCAGTGATGTGTGTCTGGTGATAAAGTGTGTGAGCCCCCACCCCAGTGATGTCCTGTGTCTGGTGATAAAGTGTGAGCCCCCACCCCAGTGATGTCCTGTGTCCTGGTGATAAAGTGTGAGCCCCCACCCCAGTGATGTCCTGTATCCTGGTGATAAGTGTGTGAGCCCCACCCCAGTGATGTGTGTCTGGTGATAAAGTGTGTGAGCCCCCACCCCAGTGATGTGTGTGTCCTGGTGATAAGTGTGTGAGCCCCACCCCAGTGATGTGTGTCCTGGTGATAAAGTGTGTGAGCCCCCACCCCCAGTGATGTGTGTCCTGGTGATAAAGTGTGTGAGCCCCACCCCAGTGATGTCCTGTGTCTGGTGATAAAGTGTGTGAGCCCCACCCCAGTGATGTGTGTGTCTGGTGATAAAGTGTGTGAGCCCCCACCCCAGTGATGTGTGTGTCTGGTGATAAAGTGTGAGCCCCCACCCCCAGTGATGTGTGTCCTGGTGATAAAGTGTGTGAGCCCCCACCCCAGTGATGTCCTGGTGATAAAGTGTGTGCCCCCACCCCAGTGATGTCCTGTGTCTGGTGATAAAGTGTGAGCCCCCACCCCAGTGATGTCCTGTGTCTGGTGATAAAGTGTGTGAGCCCCCACCCCAGTGATGTCCTGTGTCTGGTGATAAGTGTGTGAGCCCCCACCCCAGTGATGTGTGTCCTGGTGATAAAGTGTGTGAGCCCCCCCACCCCCAGTGATGTCCTGTGTCCTGGTGATAAAGTGTGTGAGCCCCCACCCCAGTGATGTCCTGTGTCTGGTGATAAGTGTGAGCCCCCCACCCCAGTGATGTCCTGTGTCTGGTGATAAAGTGTGTGAGCCCCCACCCCAGTGATGTCCTGTGTCTGGTGATAAAGTGTGTGAGCCCCCCCACCCCCAGTGATGTGTGTCCTGGTGATAAAGTGTGAGCCCCCCACCCCCAGTGATGTCCTGTGTCTGGTGATAAAGTGTGTGAGCCCCCCCACCCCCAGTGATGTGTGTCCTGGTGATAAAGTGTGTGAGCCCCCCCACCCCCAGTGATGTCCTGTGTCCTGGTGATAAAGTGTGTGAGCCCCCACCCCAGTGATGTCCTGTGTCTGGTGATAAAGTGTGTGAGCCCCCACCCCAGTGATGTGTGTCTGGTGATAAAGTGTGAGCCCCCACCCCCAGTGATGTCCTGTGTCCTGGTGATAAAGTGTGTGAGCCCCCCCACCCCCAGTGATGTCCTGTGTCTGGTGATAAAGTGTGAGCCCCCACCCCCAGTGATGTCCTGTGTCTGGTGATAAAGTGTGAGCCCCCCACCCCCAGTGATGTCCTGTGTCTGGTGATAAAGTGTGTGAGCCCCCACCCCAGTGATGTCCTGTGTCCTGGTGATAAAGTGTGAGCCCCCACCCCCAGTGATGTGTGTCTGGTGATAAAGTGTGTGAGCCCCCACCCCAGTGATGTCCTGTGTCCTGGTGATAAAGTGTGTGAGCCCCCCACCCCAGTGATGTCCTGTGTCCTGGTGATAAAGTGTGTGAGCCCCCCACCCCAGTGATGTCCTGTGTCCTGGTGATAAAGTGTGTGAGCCCCCACCCCCAGTGATGTCCTGTGTCTGGTGATAAAGGTGTGAGCCCCCCACCCCAGTGATGTCCTGTGTCTGGTGATAAAGTGTGAGCCCCCACCCCAGTGATGTCCTGTGTCCTGGTGATAAAGTGTGTGAGCCCCCCACCCCCAGTGATGTCCTGTGTCTGGTGATAAAGTGTGAGCCCCCACCCCCAGTGATGTCCTGTGTCCTGGTGATGAGCCCCCACCCCAGTGATGTCCTGTGTCTGGTGATAAAGTGTGTGAGCCCCCCCACCCCCAGTGATGTCCTGTGTCTGGTGATAAAGTGTGTGAGCCCCCCCACCCCCAGTGATGTCCTGTGTCTGGTGATAAAGTGTGTGAGCCCCCCCACCCCCAGTGATGTCCTGTGTCCTGGTGATAGGCCGCCACACTCCTGGTTTCTGCTCGCACAGATGAGATTCATCGTCACTGCTGTTGAAATCATGGAGGGCCTCCCAGTGGCACCGTGCATATGGCTCAGCCCTGCCTGGCTGATACCTGTGCTCCTATTGTGGAAAACTGTTCTCATTCCTGCCAGAAAGTCGCCAGCAGCACACGCAGCCACACCTCACTCTGTCTGGAGCTGGCCTCTGGGTTGCCTACACTCCACAACTGCAGGCTGCTCCGGGTGCTGCTCAGGGAGCCAAGCCAGGGCACAGGCAGCTGCTCGGGGCGGGAGGTCTGCAGAGACAGAGCGCTGGGGTGGGTGGTGTAAGTGGCTGAAGCGGCTGTCTCCCATTCTGGAGGCCCGAAGGGGAGGGCACGGAGTCAGCAGGACTGGCTTATCCAGAGGCCTTGCTCCCCAGCACAACCACGGCCATCTCCGCCTTCACATGGACACTCTCCCTCTGCGTGTCAGGGTCCAGAGCTCGAGGGGCTCCTTCCTAGCCCCACACAGGTCATACTGCATTCTGGCCACCCACATGACCCCCACTCCCTTCCTCTGTAAAGACCCTGTTTTCAGGGCTGGGACTCCAGCATGAGGGGAGGGGGCACAGCTCAGCCCTGGGACCTGGTGCCTCTAAGCCAGCTCAGTGACTGGGTGGACGCTGCCCACCACGGCAGCCCACACACCCCCGGCATCTGCTCCCTGCACAGCCCTGCCTGTGGAGTTCCTTCTACACAGACTCACGCGTGACACTAGTGTGGGCTAAAATCGCCTCGGGTGCGGGAATCCCCGGGGCTTCAGGCCCTTCTCATCCACCTGTGCCGGCCACCTGCCCAGCATGCCTCCGATCCCATTGGGGGGCAACTCTCTGAGAGGTCTGAGGGGGATGCCAGTGACACAGTTTAAGACATGAGAAGACACAAAACCCAGCCCCAAGACTGTGGCATTGGGCCAATCACTGCTGCTCCTCTGGGACCTGCTTTTAATGTGTCCGTGTGGAAGCCAGACACCAGCCTCGAGCTCTGTTTCCGGTCAGCAGTGGGCAGCACGCTTCCCGAGTGGTCAGCAGGGCGGGCCTTGTTTTCATGACCAGCTTCGGACACAGGAGGGCTGTTTGGATAGGAGCCCGAGCCCGTCCCAGCTTGTCCAGAGTCGGCATTGTATGCTGAGCCACGGAGGCCCTGAACGGCACTGACTCCTAACATTCGACGGTCTTTACAGTTTGAGCTGAGTGTTTCCCAAAGGCATCATTGAAAGCAGAATGTCCACCTGCTGACTGAGGATGGAGTGTGTGGGAGGAGGACTCCCCTCTCCAGGGCGTGTGTTCCATCTGTTCCATCATCCCGCTGTGGGATGTGTGGGAGGAGGACTCCCCTCTCCAGGGCGTGTGTTCCATCTGTTCAGTCATCCCGCTGTGGGACGTGTGTGTTCCGTCTATTCCGTCATCCCGCTGTGGGACGTGTGGGAGGAGGAGGACTCCCCTCTCCAGGGCGTGTGTTCTGTCTGTTCCGTCATCCCACTGTGGGACATTTGGGAGGAGGAGGACTCCCCTCTCCAGGGTGTGTGTTCCGTCTGTTCCGTCATCCCGCTGTGGGATGTGTGGGAGGAGGAGGACTCCCCTCTCCAGGGCGTGTGTGATCCGTCTGTTCCATCATCCCACTGTGGGACATTTGGGAGGAGGAGGACTCCCCTCTCCAGGGCGTGTGTTCCGTCTGTTCCGTCATCCCACTGTGGGACATTTGGGAGGAGGAGGACTCCCCTCTCCAGGGTGTGTGTTCCGTCTGTTCCGTCATCCCGCTGTGGGATGTGTGGGAGGAGGACTCCCCTCTCCAGGGCGTGTGTGATCCGTCTGTTCCATCATCCCGCTGTGGGATGTGTGGGAGGAGGACTCCCCTCTCCAGGGCGTGTGTTCCATCTGTTCAGTCATCCCGCTGTGGGACGTGTGTGTTCCGTCTATTCCGTCATCCCGCTGTGGGACGTGTGGGAGGAGGAGGACTCTCTCCAGGGCGTGTGATCCGTCTGTTCGTCATCCTCTGTGGGACATTTGGGAGGAGGAGGACTCCCCTCTCCAGGGCGTGTGATCCGTCTGTTCCGTCATCCCGCTGTGGGACATGTGGGAGGAGGAGGACTCCCCTCTCCAGGGCGTGTGTTCCGTCTGTTCCGTCATCCCGCTGTGGGACATGTGGGAGGAGGAGGACTCCCCTCTCCAGGGCGTGTGATCCATCTGTTCCGTCATCCCGCTGTGGGGCGTGTGGGAGGAGGAGGACTCTCCAGGGCGTGTGTGATCCGTCTGTTCTGTCATCCCACTGTGGGACATTTGGGAGGAGGAGGACTCCCTCTCCAGGGCGTGTGTTCCGTCTGTTCCGTCATCCCGCTGTGGGACATTTGGGAGGAGGAGGACTCCCCTCTCCAGGGTGTGTGTTCCATCATCCCGCTGTGGGATGTGTGGGAGGAGGAGGACTCCCCTCTCCAGGGCGTGTGTTCTGTCTGTTCCGTCATCCCACTGTGGGACGTGTGGGAGGAGGAGGACTCCCCTCTCCAGGGCGTGTGTTCTGTCTGTTCCATCATCCCACTGTGGGACGTGTGGGAGGAGGAGGACTCCCTCTCCAGGGCGTGTGTTCTGTCTGTTCCGTCATCCACTGTGGGACATGTGGGAGGAGAGGACTCCCCTCTCCAGGGCGTGTGTTCTGTCTGTTCCGTCATCCCACTGTGGGGCGTGTGGGAGGAGGAGGACTCCCCTCTCCAGGGCGTGTGTTCTGTCTGTTCCGTCATCCCACTGTGGGACATTTGGGAGGAGGAGGACTCCCCTCTCCAGGGCGTGTGTTCTGTCTGTTCCGTCATCCTACTGTGGGACATGTGGGAGGAGGAGGACTCCCCTCTCCAGGGTGTGTGATCCGTCTGTTCCGTCATCCCGCTGTGGGACATGTGGGAGGAGGAGGACTCCCCTCTCCAGGGCGTGTGTTCCATCTGTTCAGTCATCCCGCTGTGGGACGTGTGTGTTCCGTCTGTTCCGTCATCCCGCTGTGGGACGTGTGTGTTCCGTCTATTCCGTCATCCTGCTGTGGGACGTGTGGGAGGAGGACTCCCCTCTCCAGGGCGTGTGTTCTGTCTGTTCCGTCATCCCACTGTGGGACGTGTGGGAGGAGGAGGACTCCCCTCTCCAGGGCGTGTGATCCGTCTGTTCCGTCATCCCTCTGTGGGACGTGTGGGAGGAGGAGGACTCCCCTCTCCAGGGCGTGTGTTCTGTCTGTTCCGTCATCCTACTGTGGGACATGTGGGAGGAGGAGGACTCCCCTCTCCAGGGTGTGTGATCCGTCTGTTCCGTCATCCCGCTGTGGGACATGTGGGAGGAGGAGGACTCCCCTCTCCAGGGCGTGTGTTCCATCTGTTCAGTCATCCCGCTGTGGGACGTGTGTGTTCCGTCTGTTCCGTCATCCGCTGTGGGGCGTGTGTGTTCCGTCTATTCCGTCATCCTGCTGTGGGACATTTGGGAGGAGGACTCCCCTCTCCAGGGCGTGTGTTCTGTCTGTTCCGTCATCCCACTGTGGGACATGTGGGAGGAGGAGGACTCCCCTCTCCAGGGCGTGTGATCCGTCTGTTCCGTCATCCCTCTGTGGGACGTGTGGGAGGAGGAGGACTCCCCTCTCCAGGGTGTGTGCTCCATCATCCCGCTGTGGGATGTGTGGGAGGAGGACTCCCCTCTCCAGGGCGTGTGTTCTGTCTGTTCTGTCATCCTGCCATTGCTCATCTTCACATTCCCGGTCTGCAAAGAATCAAGCCCATGTAGCTTCTCAGAATACTGAAACAAACATGGTCTGATAATGAATTCCTTTGCCTCAACCATGACGAGTTCAAAGTCCTTTCTGATCGGGATGGACTGGAACCCGTAAGTGGCATTGAAGCCGATGCTGAAGGACAACAGCCCCAGGATGTGCCGTTGCAGCCATCAGACCTTTATGGACACCGTGAAATTGAGCAGGAGCACGTGGAGGCTGGTGCCAGTGGTGAAGCACATTCTAGAACACATTCTTTGCTGAGGAGTCAGAGCTCAGAACCCCAGGGAGCAAGATGCTGGCTCCAATCTCCGCAGGTCGCGTGGTCAACGTGAAGAAGAGGGCCTCCCGCTGGCATAACTGACTGAGCATAAACTACAGGAAGCAGAGGCAGTTGGTGAGCCCAAGAGAATGCGTGAGGCCCCTGGGGAAGGAGCCCCATTGCCGAGTTCCAGGAGTCAGCAGTGGCTTCCACAGATGGCCTCACGTGTCCTCCACACAGCAGCACCGTGGAGCCCGTGGACTGGTGGGAGGCAGATTCCTGGCCCTGCAGAGCGGCTTCCTGAGCATGGACAGCAGGCTGGGAGGCCTGGGGAATCACCATCCTCGGGGATGCGTGTAGCAAGATGGTGCTCCAGGCAGAGGCGTCCTCACACGCATTCCTCAGATGCAGCCAGGTGGGGCGCAGGAGGTTCTGGGTCATGATTAATGGCAGTGCTGCCACGTCCTCTAACGCACTCAGCCTGGCCGTTCCAAGGCTCTTTGCCCGAGTACTAATCAGGAAGCAACGGTGAGGTGCGTCTCTCCTGCAGGCACCTGTGACAATTGCTCCGTACGCTCAGCTGCTGTGGGCAGCGTGAACCTTCTTTGCCAGCTCGGCCAACCTGTCTGGTTGGGTGCGTGTCCGCCGTCCTCCCAGCCCTGCTCCTCGCTGCTTGCCGCATGCCATTTATCACGACAGCCCTGTGAGGTGCGTGTGATCAGCCCGCGTTCTGATGAGAAATTCAACACCAAGCAGTTTAGCCAGGGCCGCCGCCGCCAAGCAGTGGGGCTGGGATTCGAGCCCGCGCTCCCCTGGGAACCACAAGGCCTTGGCCACGTGAATCGTTCCATCCTTCTGAGCCTGTTTCTTTAGCCTCACATGGGAAGGTCGTCCCTGCTCTGTCCGTGGCCCAGATGGCCACTGGGTCCACGATGAGAGAAGAGGATTTAATCTGTGAAAATATGGAACATTTGAGAAATTAGAAATATTCTGTTTTTATGCATTTTTTTAATTTTTTATTTTGAGACCGAGTTTCACTCTTGTTGCCCAGGCTGGAGTGCAACCTCCGCCTCCCTGGTTCAAGTGATTCTCCTGCCTCAGCCTCCCCAGTAGCTGGGATTACATGTGTACACCACCACACCCGGCTAATTTTTTGTATTTTTGGTAGAGACAGGGTTTCACCATGTTGGCCAGGCTGGTCTCAAACTCCTGAACTCAGGTGATCCAACCACCTCGGCCTCCAAAAGTGCTGGGATTACAAATGTGAGCCCCTGCACCTGGCCTGAAATATTCTTGAATGAGGCACTAATGCATGGTAAACACAGTGGGGGGTCAAGAAAGGAACGTGCACAGTGGGTTAATTTCACCCTCTGAGGTTAACTCAGTTAGAGGTCCCGGTGAAGGAGGACGCCACGTGAGTTCCCATGTTCTCCTGGCCTCTCAGTAAATTCTCAGACTATGGTTTTGAAGAGCACACCCGTTCTCGACAGAAATGTGAGCCCAGGTTGTTATAGATTCCCGTCCTGTGGTCCTGCCATTGAGCTGTTTGCCTCCCCAGGGAGGTGTGATGTTTCATTTGAGAACAGGAGGGAGCAGCCTCAGTTCCCGGAGCACAGGCTAGGGCTGATTGCACGGGAAGCCCCTGGCTTCCCCTCCAGCCTGGGGTTGGCCTGGAGAGGCCCCAAGCCACCTACCTCCCTTCGCTTCATAGAACGTGAAGGCCCCTCCCCAGGCCTTGAGTGTCAAGGAAACTGCCCTTTAGGGGACCCAGGAACTGGATGCCATCGTCCCATTGGCTCTCAAACATCTCATAAAGAGTAAGAGAATCAAAAAACAGAGGTTTGCCAGGCACGGGAAATCTCCGCAGGAGGAGCAGTTGCCATCCCTCACAGGAGTCAGCGCCCACCCTCCTCCACAGCCCGCAGCCTTCCTCAGCCCTCCCAGGATGGCTCCCAGCATCTCCCGGAGGTTCCAAATGACCCCATATCACAAACAAAATGACTTTGCTGGCCGGGTGTGGTGGCTCACTCCTGTAATCCCAGCACTTTGGGAGGCCGAGGCAAGTGGATCACCTGAAGTCAGGAGTTTGAGACCAGCCTGGCCAACATGGGAAAACCCATCTCTATAAAAATACAAAAATTAGCCAGGCATGGTGGTGTGCACCTGCAGTCCCAGCTACTTGGGAGGCTGAGGCAGGAGAATCGTTTGAACCCAGGAGGCGGAGGTTGCAGTGAGCCGAGATCAGGCTGCTGCACTCCAGCCTGGGTGACAGAGCAAGGCCCTGTCTCTTAAAAAAAAAAAAAAAAAGACTTTACTGTTAATTTTAAAAGGAATATGTTGACACAGAATCAAATATGCAATCAGGAAGGAGGAACTCTCCAAAGCCTTGGAAGCGGGATCCTTGACCCAGTGCCATCTTTAAAGGGCAACCTCGGGGGAAATGAATTCAGCCGAAACAACCTTCCTCCAAGAGAGTCGCCAGGAGGCCCATGGATTGTCCTCTGCTCGCCAGCAGGGCTCAGGGGCCCAGGGCAGATTCCCCCTCTGCGATCAAGAGGAGAGGGCCAGGCTCATAGAGCGCATGTTTAACTCCCCAAGACTCCTCAGCTGGCGAAGCATTTTCTTAATTTTCTGATGAAAAAATCCAGTTGGCACTTGTCTGCTGAGCCCAGTGGCAGTGGCCACACTCTCCCCGTGGCCTGTTGCATGCAGAGCCTGGCGGCGGGGACCCCCTCGACTGAGGAAGAGCTCCCAGCATGCTGCCCTGGTGCCTCCTCTGCCCCCCGATGGCCAGGCCACGGGTCTCAGGGTGCAGTGGGCACCATCAAAGCACCAGACCAAGCCAGGTCAGAAGCCCGTAGACTCTGAGCTGTGCCGCTTCCCTGCCCCGCTCCCTCCTGACCCTGCTCTTGGTCAAGCTTCTCGGACACACAGGAGTGGTCCCCAGTTTCTGGTCTCACAAGTGCCTAAAGGTGTCTGTGCTGAAAATAGTTATGATGAGGCATGGCCCTGGAAGGCCCTGGGGCAGCCCAAAGCCCCGCTGTCATTCCCAAGCTCTGTGTGGCTGCAGCGCCCGGCCCGGCCAGCACCTCTGACCTCAACCGTGCCCCTCGCTGTGATGTCTCTGTGGCCCCACTGTGAAATTGGGGGCTTCTGGGATTAATATTTGTGGAGTATTTGGATGTCACAGTGGACCCGTTTTTTCTGATGATTTGTATTACAATTTCCTGCCACTGCCAATTTTCACTCTCCGAGAAATAATTTGTGCAGGAGCTAAAAGCCATTGAGTCCCTGGGATTTTTGCATCATTCACACCTTCGTTCAAAGCTGATGGGATGATTTGCAGCTTCACACCATTCCTGAGACATTCAGCTACCTACGGCATGTGCATACGTACATGTCCCAGGGAGCACGTGCTTTCCTCTCCCTGTCTCTACATGTGTTTCTTATCCCAGCTTGTCACCCCAGAAGAGGCTGACATTCCTACCTGAAGAAGGGCATCCAGACAGCATCCAGCCTGGAGTGTACTGATTCTAGTGCATAATACTTTCTTAGTTCAATCAGTTAAAACACTCACTCAGTTTCCCAAACCCTAAAAAATGTAAGAGAAATCTCCAAGGAAAATGAAAGAATTGCATAGGGAAGCAGAGTCCCTGAAGCTCCACCACCACCCACTGCTCCATGATGGAAGCCACCTCCTTCTGGTGCCAGTGCCCGTAGGAGGAGCCCAGCAAGCTTGGAGTTGGGGAACAGAGCCAGAGGGGACAAGTCCACGACCGCCAAGCACCAACCTCTGAGGGCTCCAGCCAGGATGCTTTTGTTTTCTTAGAAGAGAAGGGAATCGGTGTTGTGTGCAGCACCAAAGGTATTCCCTGGGACAAAAGCCAGCAGAGCCGAGGCACTGCCACTTTGAGATTTCAGCCAGTGATGGCAGTGGTGAGCCATCTGGAGTGGCCACTGCTGTCACACTGGCTCCAGCAGGGAGGCGTGACCTGGGCCTCCTGCTCCATGAAGCAGGCAGGACCTCCATCCTGGGGAGCAGCTGCAGCTTCCCAGACCTTGGCTGTAGACCCAGGCATCCCTGCACTCTTGGGGACCCAGGAAGAAGATCCTCACCTTGTGGGAAATGCCCTCTCCTGCCGCCTGGTTTCTCCCCACTGTTGGCACCTATTCTGATCTTGGAGCAAAGTGAGGGCCAAGCCTGAGTGCTGTCACAGCCCAGCAGATGTGGGCATACTCAGGGCACTGCTCACACCAGCCCCCTGCCACCTCAGCCCCCTCTGGACTTTGGGCGCCGACAAGGGAGGGAAGCCAAGAGAGGGCTGAGGAAGCTCGGCGCTGGCCTGCAGGTGCCAACAGCCTGGGTGCCAGGAATGGCAGCAGGAGGCAGAGATTCCTGAGTGGGAGGGGGCAGGTCCCTGGTGAGGCCAGGGAGGGCCTGGGGGCTGGGCTGCAAGTCCTGCACATCAGAGTGGGAACTTGTGGTGCCTTTTCTGGGCCTGCCCATGGACGCCCACGGACCAATCAGCATGCACTTCCTCCCCTCTGAGGTCCATAAATGCCCCAGGCTCAGCCAGAGCTGCACCAACATGAGATGACCAGCTGCAGAGAAGAGCTACCCTCTCCAGGGCCTCCTCTCTGCTGAGGGCCATAGAGACAATGGGATGACTGGCCTGTAGAAAGGAGCCACCCACTCCAGAGCCTCCTCTTTGCTAGGAGATGAACACTCATGGGGACACCCTTGTGCAGAAAGGAGCTGCCCCCCGTGGGAGACTGAGCAACATGTTCTATTGCTCCATAAAGCTCCTCTTCATCTTGCTCACCCTCCAATTGTCTGCGTACCTCATTCTTCCTGGTCACAGAGCAGGAACTCAGGATGTGTCAGATGTGGGGCTACATGAGCTATAACATGAACAGGCGTGAGACATGCCCCTTGCTCACCATGGTGCGGGTGAAGAGAAGGAGAGAACAGCTGCAGCCCTTTGGGGAGCCTGGACCTGGGAGCTCCCTGAGCCAGACCTGTGACTGCATCTTTGGGGCTCTGCGGTTCCTGGCATGTCCATGTCCCTCAGTGTTAGCTGTGGAAGCTGCCTGCAGTGTGACTGGTCCAGCCACAGCCTCACAGAGAGCAGGCACCTGTGCTGGCCCCTGGAGCTGCCCGCCCTGGTGCAGCAGCCAGCATGCCCATGTGCAGTGGCTGGACCCCACGCCCCATGCCTGACTCACCTTAATCACCGTTGGCAGGCATGGTACCCAGGCTGGTAGGGTGGTACCCGAATGCAGCCTGCCAGGCCCAGCCTGAGCAAAACTCGGGCAAAGGTGCCACCAGCCACAGAGATTTCTGGCCAGAAAAACAACACCCCGCAGATCCCATAACACTGGCACCTTGCAGAGAAAAGGAAGTGGCCGCACACCAGGGAGGCGGGAGGAGCAGGAGGGGCTCCTGCAGCTTCCCCTCATCTGCAAGCTCCAGTGGTCGAAGTTCTAAAAACAGGGCAAAGAGGAGGGTGGTGGCAGTAAGCACGATGATGGACGTTACCCCAGAACCAAAGCCAAGACAGCTCGCATGTCACACGTGTCACAGGTGCCACGCATCCTCGCCACGGCACCTGCTTCAGCAGCCGTCAGGTTACTCGGCCTGTTCAAGCGAGTTTTTGTCAATCTCCACAGGTACATTTCTCCTCCATTTCCTGTTTGTCTGCATTTTATTTGTCTCTTACTCTCCTTTTAAAACCAAATTCCAGTCATCTTGGGGACTTAACCGTTCGTCGTCTGTGAACTTTGTGTTTTGGAAGGTGGCTGATTACTAGACATTCATATTTCTGTTTACCTGCTGTGTGCTGCCAAGTGTGTCTGTTATTTAAAGGCCAGTGTGGTATAAAATTCTGTGGAGGAACCCTGACCTGAGTGTGTGAACTCCACATGGGGGAAGGCACCAGGATCCTCCGTTCTGCTGAGTGGGAGCTTTGCCAGTTCCCCACATGCCACTCATCTGCCTCCCACGTGGAGGATCACAGATGGAGGGGAGAAGGGGAACAGGAGCATTGGAAAGCACGTGCAGGAGGGTGTCAGTGGAGTCCTGGGAGAGGACGTTGTGGGCCCTGGAGGCTGCTAGGGGTCCCACATTGCTGGGCAGGTGGGGAGGCTGGCCGGGGGTCTCATGCTGCTGGGCAGGTGGGGAAGCTGGCCAGGGGTCCCACATTGGGAGGCTGGCCGGGGGTCTCATGCTGCTGGGCAGGTGGGGAGGCTGGCCGGGAGTCCCACATTGCTGGGCAGGTGGGGAGGCTGGCCGGGGGTCCCACATTGCTGGGCAGGTGGGGAGGCTGGCCGGGGGTCCCACATTGCTGGACAGGTGGGGAGGCTGGCCGGGGTTCCCACATTGCTGAGCAGGTGGGGAGGCTGGCCGGGGGTCCCACATTGCTGAGCAGGTGGGGAGGCTGGCCAGGGGTCCCATGCTGCTGGACAGGTGGGGAGCCTGGCCGGGGGTCCCACATTGCTGGACAGGTGGACCTTGAAGGCTGGGCAGGGGTCCCATGCTGCTGGGCAGGTGGGGAAGCTGGCCAGGGGTCCCACATTGGGAGGCTGGCCGGGGGTCTCATGCTGCTGGGCAGGTGGGGAGGCTGGCCGGGGGTCCTACATTGCTGGGCAGGTGGGGAGGCTGGCCGGGGGTCCCACATTGCTGGGCAGGTGGACCTTGAAGGCTGGGCAGGGGTCCCATGCTGCTGAGCAGGCCAACGTTTCTCTGACCCCTGTGCCGTGTCCTTGCAGATGACCACTCCCGGGTCCTGCTGAAGGCGGAGAACAGCCACAGCCACTCGGACTACATCAACGCCAGCCCCATCGTAAGTGTATTGCCGCACAGGGCTCTGGCTCTCCCTCGGGGGCAGGGGCTCCGGCTCTCCCTCGGGGCACGGACGCGGCCAATCACACAGGAAGGTTCTCAGGGAAATCGAGTCCCCACCTGGCTCAGGGTCTCTGCATTGGACGGTCCGCTCTGCCCACTGGGCTCCGGCCACTCTCCCGCTCCTTCACCTGCAGGGTGTCTGTGAGCAGTGTGGGTCCCAGCTCACACTGGGCAGTGGGTCCCATGACTTGTGGAACACCCAACAATGGCGACTGGCCATTTCCTGACTGGAAGCCGTGGCTTTGAGGGGAGGTCCACGGTGGATGCCGTTCCGCTTCCCTGGAGCTCCACGTTCCCTGTAGATTCACAGGCATGGCACACCAGGCCCCACCCACCCTTTTTGTGGCATGGAGGCAGGTCCTGAATTGAAGGTTTCTTTTCCTAAAGTTTTTCCAGCGAGGGGACCCTACTTCTTAAGAAAGGGACTGTTTGCTGGCTGTTCCTCCCCCTAGAGTGGATGCTGGTGCAGTGGGGATCCACCTGTCCTCTGTTTCTGGGGATGGGTGTGGCAGCTTCTCCCATGCCATGAGGTGTGAGTCCCTGTGGCCTGCGGCCCCTCACTTCCCAGGGGGCAACTCTCAGCCCACGCCTGACATGGCTGTCACCCTTGTCAACTCTGGGCATCCCCCCTCCCTGTCATGACCCATGGGGGGCACAGGGCTGAATGGGGAGGCATGCAGCCCTCCCGGGGTGAGAAGAGGACAGAGAGAAATGAGCGTGGAGAGGGTTAAAGCCACATGCTGGGGACGCTCGGACTGGCTGTTCAGATGAGCAGTAACAGGGGCAGATGGCAGGGGTGGAATGGGACACTGTCCAGGCCCGGGGCTTTAGAGATGTGGCAAGTGGCATTTAAAGCAGTGGTGGAGAGGCCAGGCTCTGTGCGGATTCATGGCCAATGCTGGTTGTTGTGTTTCTCCGTTTAAACAGCTCTTCTCAATTCTGGTCTTCAGGGAAGCATGAGGACATCTCACTAAAATTCCAAATTTTCATTTAATCAAACACGGTGCCTGCAGGATGCGAGGCTGTTCTAGGGCTAGGGGAGACAGGGCAGGTGAGTGAGGCACAAATCACACCCTGTGGTGTCTGATGTGTCTTCACTCGTCGTCCGTAGGGAGCTTTGGATGAAAGTACTGGCCCAGCTGCCTGTGGGCCGCAGCCACGGATGGCGGACGGCAGCCACGGATGGCGGACGGCGGCCACGGATGGCGGACGGCGGCCACGGATGGCAGACAACGGCCACGGATAGCGGACAGCGGCCACGGATGGCGGACGGAGGCCAGCTCTTGGCTCTGCCATCTCTGCACAGCTGGGGGCAGAGCTGGGAAGACACTCACATACCTGAGCCAGCCTGCTTTCCCGGCACCTCGCAGCCCACACAGGAACAGATTCAGCTTTGAAACAGTGGATTCAAAGTGAAGAGCTGGTCTAGTGCACGTGGTCTACACCACCGGAGCCCAGGCTTCTGTGATGTGTTCATTCTTAAGAAGGAATCACTTCCGTATCTCCAACAGAGGTCGAATCCCAAGTTTGGTTCAGTCTGAGTTTCAAAGATCCCCATTCATCGTCCTTCATAAGATGTGCTGCATGTAGCATTTTTCTGTCATCAATTCTAACTCAAAAACATCAAATCCAGGCCTCACCGATGTGCCAGCCTCTCTGATAGAGCGGGCTGTGCGTCGTGCCTGGATTCCGTTCCTGTGCTGCATGTGGCAAGGCTGACAACACAAACTGTCAGGAGGAAGAGAAGTCATGTTGAGGCCCCGTTTCCCCGAGATGAACCATTTGACGGGGCCAGAATGAGGAATAAAGCCATGATTCACAAGTCTAAAGAGGAGAGTGGAGCAGTGCGGCTGTGTCCAGCTCTCCCCCATTTGATGGGTTCCAACTTGCAGCTGTCTGGGCTATTCCAGGCCACAGCCAGGCCACGGCCAAGCCACGGTGTGGGCAGCAGCACCCAGCGCAGCAACTGTGTCGAGCTGGAACCAGTCAACGGCTTTTATGCTCCTGTGGGAACCAGAGGGCGGATGTGTTTGGGGGATGGATTCCTACCATTCACTCAACTCCCTTTCCAGGCCTTCCTGGGCAGAAGTGGGGTCAGAAGGTGCGGCCGGGCAGGAGAGGTCATGGTATCTTTTACATCTTTCCTGTATTTCATACCACAATTCTTTTTTTTTTTTTCCAAATTTGGGTTGTTAAGAATGAAGCAGAAGAAATCGATGATGCCTCCTCTTTATGAAACAGCATAAGGTACGATGCTAATGACCTTCCCAGCAGCAGCTGAATGAAAGGCCGACAGTTACAGGAAGGGGAGGCCCTGGCCGCACAGGATAAAACCATGATAATTGCGTCTGTCGTATTTGTACTTAGTCCTCATTAAATTTCAGGGAAGGCATCCAGCAGTAAATAATGTGCAATCTTCGCTTTTAAATCAGAGATCATGAAAGTCAATGGGAGTTCTGCTGTCCCTCGGAGGGTGTCTGAGAGAGAAACCATGAGCTACATTTAAACAGCCTGGTTATTACTGAGGACACCGAGCTGAGGAATGGCATTCGGGCGGCAGCCAGCTTTATCACCGGGACAACTCCGGAATGCTGGATGACACCAACACCAGATTTCGCTGTCTATTAAGGGAGAAAAAAACATCATTTAGAGTTTCAGTTCAGAATGCATTTAAATGTTAGGAAAGGCAGCTGGAGAGGTGGGCAGGTAGAAAAACCTACAGGTGCATGTACTTAGTTCCTCTGTGCAAGATTTCAGAGTAAAGACGCAGCCCCCATGCCCTTCCCCAAAGCTGGCCAGATCCTCCTGAGACGTTTGGGTCACAGCTGTCAGAGACCAGGGCTGCTTTGGGAGCAGAAACTGGCTCTCCCTTCACCTGCCCAATGGTGGGTGGCCTCCAGCATCATTGAGGCTGCTGACACTGCAGAACCGAGTCCAACGGTCCTCACGTGCTGAGGGCTTCATTTTTAAAATGAGCTTTGTTTGGAATATTGGGGAAATTATGGCTAAGTTCTTCATGCAGATTAGAGTTTCTAAAGATACCTGCTTAGTAATTATCCTCCAGTAGCATAAGGGGCCCCACGAGGCCATCTTTACACAGGTATTCGGAGACACAGAGGGAAACACCCCATTAGTCTCCTAGTTCATGTGACATCTTCCAGAGAATCAGTCAACCAAGGGATAATACAGTCAACACAGACAAATGGGTTTCATTTTTATTTTTAAAAAGTAGGTCAAGTGCAGTGGCTCACACCTGTAATCCCAACACTTTGGGAGGCCGAGGCAGGCTGATCACCCGAGGTCAGAAGTTCGAGACCAGCCTGGCCAACATGGTAAAACCGTGTCTCTACTAAAAATACAAAAATTAGCTGAATGTAGTGGTGCACTCCCATAATCTTAGCCACTTGGGAGGCTGAGGCAGAAGAATCGCTTGAACCCAGGAGGCAGAGGTTGCAGTGAGCTGAGATCGCACCACTGCACTCCAGCCCGGGTGACAGAGCGAGACACCGTCTCAAAAAAAAGTAAAATTATACAGTATACAGAATGATACTGTTCACGTTACTTGCCTTCTGCCCATCGGTTTTCATGAAGTCACTTGGAATGAGTCACACTGGATTCCCATTGGTACCGAGCTCTGTGGGTGGGTGTTGCTGTGGAAGTCACACTGGATTCCCATTGGTACCGGGCTCTGTGGGTGGGTGTTGCTGTGGAAGGCCCCATCTGGGAGAAAGCACTCAGGAACCTGCGAATCACCGTTCAGGCTCGGGGCCGCACGCTGCTGGAGGGCACGGCAGTTCTGCGCCGAGGAAGCAGCGCCCTTGGTTCACTGAGGACCGCATGGATGCGTGTTCACCGGCCGCAGACCACCCAGCAGCTTGGCGTTTACCTGATAAACTGACAGATTTTCACTGACAGCTTCAGGATGACCACCAACACTCAGACACACACGTTCACACAGATGAGTCTGTACACACACGTGCACTGCAATCCAGAGCTAGAGGATCACCCAAGCTCCTCACTCCCTGACCACACCCACCTACAGCTAGTGAGACCGAGGCCCAGAGATGGCAACAGACCATTTCCACAGTCAGGGAGTCCGTGTCACGAACGGAACACTCCTACAGATAAAAAGGATATCACAGTGAAGTGGAAATTAGCCAGTAGAAGGCGAAGATGAGGAATCAAGATGGGAGGAAGCCGGAGCAGGTGCCGCACGGACCTTTGGGCAGGGAAGATGGCAGGACACACACCGCCATGTCACATTGTCAGCCAGACGCCCTTGCTGGAGAAAGCAGTGTTGGCAGAAGCTCACTTGATTTCCTCCAGAGACACTTTTCCTGCCTGAAAAGCTTAAATGGAATAAAACCTCTGTTTGGTTAGTTAAGTACTTCCTTGACTTTTCCTCGAAGGCTGTGTGAAACCACGAGAGGCCACTTGTGGCCTTGGTGGTTGCTGCTTGCACAGAATGCTTCCGCCCAGAATTATCTTCTGTTCAACGGAATGTGCCTGGAATGAAATGATTGTCTCCTGAATTATTCTTAAACTGATGACTCATGTCGCCATGTGGATCGTCGTGCTGTTCCCGCCATCGCAGTGGCCCCCACAGGATGGCCGGCAGACGGGAGGGAGGTGAGGCCGGTCCCCACTGAGTCTGCACAGCCCACACTTCCTGTTCAGCCACCCCTCCCAGCACCCTGGCTGTATTCACTCCTGTCCTGGGCGTGGGAGCAGGTGATGGGTGTGTGAACTTTAGGACACCTTAACAACTCAGACCTAACACAACAGTCTCCTCAGCTACTCTCCAGCAGCCCCATGAAGAATTTTACTTTCAATCACCTAGTTCTCATTTTGAAAGCAACTAGATGTGCTGGTTTAAACATGCTTACAATTTTAAAACGTGTTGCTGTAGAAATTGCTCTGGGGAAAAAAAAGGCACATTTAAGAAGGAGGTGGGGTTTTCCTTTTTGTGCATTACTATTTGCAGGGAAGACACAGGGGTCTCTGTAAATAGCTGTCACCCCCAACAAATGCATATTTCAAAAAATCAAAACTGCTTATTTCTGCTAAGCATTTTTCTACTGAAACATTCTAATTGGGGCTTTCAGTGGCAGTAACGTGATTTTACCTGGATTGTGTGTGTTGTGGTGAATTTCAAAACGAGGTCCAGTTTTAATTACAAGTCACTAAATCAGATGCACAGAAAGCTTTTCTCCCTGCCTTCCCCCAGCCCCCAGCTAACGTCATCATGTTGTTCTGCGAGAATAACTTACATCTGTTCCTTTATGCGTGCCCCTCTTTTATGGGAACATAATTATAAGGTGCATTCGGTGCCTTCTTTTGTGCTGACAGCCGTCATCTCTGAGGCTGGTGGCGGCTGCACATGGCCGCTCTGGGTCTCTGCGAAAGAAAACGTGCCTCACGTCAGATTCCCAAGTGCAGAAGCACTTAAGGTGACACTGGGGCCACCACGGATGTCCTCGTGTGTTGGCTTAAAACCACATAGGGTTAAAACTTGCTCGCTTTTCACTGTGTTGAGAAATGTATTCTTAATAATTACCTTCAAATCCAGAGCATTGTAAACCTCAAATCAAACCCTGATAGCAAGAGTAAGTTCTAGTCCTACACATGAAAGGAGAAAGGACTGTGTGTGTCAGTGACACACAGCTGCCCCCGAGGTGAGAGGACTCCCCCACACCAGGAGTGTGTGTGTCAGTGACACACAGCTGCCTCCCGAGGTGAGAGGACTCCCCCACCAGGAGTGTGTGTGTCAGTGACACACAGCTGCCTCCCGAGGTGAGAGGACTCCCCCACACCAGGAGTGTGTGTGTCAGTGCACACAGCTGCCCCCCGAGGTGAGAGGACTCCCCACACCAGGAGTGTGTCAGTGCACACAGCTGCCCCCGAGGTGAGAGGACTCCCCCACACAGGAGTGTGTGTCAGTGCACAGCTGCCCCCGAGGTGAGAGGACTCCCCACACCAGGAGTGTGTGTCAGTGCACACAGCTGCCCCCAGGTGAGAGGACTCCCCACACCAGGAGTGTGTGTGGTGCACACAGAGCTGCCCCCGAGGTGAGAGGACTCCCCACACCAGGAGTGTGTGTGTCAGTGCACATGAGCTGCCCCCAGGTGAGAGGACTCCCCCACACAGGAGTGTGTCTGCACACAGCTGCCCCCCGAGGTGAGAGGACTCCCCCACACCAGGAGGTGTGTGTGCACACAGCTGCCCCCGAGGTGAGAGGACTCCCCACACCAGGAGTGTGTGTGTCAGTGCACACAGAGCTGCCCCTGAGGTGAGAGGACTCCCCACACCAGGGTGTGTGTGTCAGTGCACACAGCTGCCCCCGAGGTGAGAGGACTCCCCACACCAGGAGTGTGTGTCAGTGCACAGCTGCCCCCGAGGTGAGAGGACTCCCCACACCAGGAGTGTGTGTGGTGCACACACAGCTGCCCCCAGGTGAGAGGACTCCCCACACCAGGTGTGTGTCAGTGCACACAGCTGCCCCCGGTGAGAGGACTCCCCACACCAGGAGTGTGTGTGTCAGTGCACACAGCTGCCCCCAGGTGAGAGGACTCCCCCACCAGGGTGTGTGTGTCAGTGCACACAGCTGCCCCCAAGGTGAGAGGACTCCCCACACCAGGAGTGTGTGTTAGTGCACACACAGCTGCCCCTGAGGTGAGAGGACTCCCCCACAGGAGTGTGTGTGTCAGTGCACACACAGCTGCCTCCAGTGAGAGGACTCCCCCACACCAGGAGTGTGTGTCAGTGCACACAGCTGCCCCCAAGGTGAGGAGGACTCCCCACACCAGGAGTGTGTGTGTCAGTGCACATGAAGCTGCCCCTGAGGTGAGAGGACTCCCCACAGGAGTGTGTGTCAGTGCACACACAGCTGCCTCCCGAGTGAGAGGACTCCCCACACCAGGAGTGTGTGTCAGTGCACACACAGCTGCCCCCAGTGAGAGACTCCCCACACCAGGAGTGTGTGTCAGTGCACACAGCTGCCCCCAGTGAGAGGACTCCCCACAGGAGTGTGTGTCAGTGCACACAGCTGCCCCCAGGTGAGAGGACTCCCCACACCAGGAGTGTGTGTCAGTGCACACACAGCTGCCCCCAAGGTGAGAGGACTCCCCACACCAGGAGTGTGTGTCAGTGCACATGAAGCTGCCCCTGGTGAGGACTCCCCCACCAGGAGTGTGTGTCAGTGCACAGCTGCCCCCGGTGAGAGGACTCCCCACAGGAGTGTGTGTCAGTGCACACAGCTGCCTCAGGTGAGAGGACTCCCCCACCAGGAGTGTGTGTGTCCAGTGCACACACAGCTGCCCCAGTGAGAGGACTCCCCACACCAGGAGTGTGTGTGTCAGTGACACACAGCTGCCCCCAGGTGAGAGGACTCCCCCACAGGGTGTGTGTGTCAGTGCAACACAGCTGCCTCCAGTGAGAGGACTCCCCACACCAGGAGGTGTGTGTCAGTGCACACAGCTGCCCCCAGTGAGAGGACTCCCCACACCAGGGTGTGTGTGTGTGCACACAGCTGCCCCCAGTGAGAGGACTCCCCACAGGAGTGTGTGTGTCAGTGCACACAGCTGCCTCCCGAGTGAGAGGACTCCCCACACCAGGAGTGTGTGTGTCAGTGCACACAGCTGCCCCCCAAGGTGAGAGGACTCCCCCACACCAGGAGTGTGTGTGTTAGTGCACATGAGCTGCCCCTGAGGTGAGAGGACTCCCCCACAGGGTGTGTGTGTGTGTCAGTGCACACAGCTGCCTCCAGGTGAGAGGACTCCCCACACCAGGAGTGTGTGTGTCAGTGCACACACAGCTGCCCCCCAAGGTGAGAGGACTCCCCACACCAGGAGTGTGTGTGTCAGTGCACACAGAGCTGCCTCCCGAGGTGAGAGGACTCCCCCACACCAGGAGTGTGTGTGTCAGTGCACATGAAGCTGCCCCCAAGGTGAGAGGACTCCCCACACCAGGAGTGTGTGTCAGTGCACACAGAGCTGCCCCCGAGGTGAGAGGACTCCCCCACACCAGGAGTGTGTGTGTCAGTGCACATGAAGCTGCCTCCCGAGGTGAGAGGACTCCCCACACCAGGAGTGTGTGTGTCAGTGCAAACACAGCTGCCCCCGAGGTGAGAGGACTCCCCCACACCAGGAGTGTGTGTGTCAGTGCACACACCGCTGCCCCCCGAGGTGAGAGGACTCCCCCACACCAGGAGTGTGTCAGTGCACATGAAGCTGCCCCCCGAGGTGAGAGGACTCCCCCACACCAGGAGTGTGTGTGTCAGTGCAAACACAGCTGCCTCCCTGAGGTGAGAGGACTCCCCCCACACGGCCTCCGGCTCCCAGGGTTCAGTCTCTGCAGGTGCTCCTGGGAGGTGTGGGGAGGAGCTGGTGAGTGCCTGGGGATGACAGTAGTGACCTGGTATCTTTGTGTCCTTTGCAGCATGGCCTGGGGTTGGCCTCCATGACACCCCTCAGCCACGTGCTCAAATCCCGCTTGCCTCTCGAGGCTTTGTCCTCGTGTCCTTTTTTTCTGTGATTAATCTTTGAAATAAATGTAGTAATTATGGTCTTCTAAGCCAAACTTCTCCCGTTGGAGCTAGCAGCATGCGTTCGGACAAGCTGGGGAGCCAGAGAGCCCGCACCTGCTCTGTTTCCCGTCCCTGCCTGCTGGGGAAACAGGACAGGAAGCGGCGCCCCGGAGGAACTGCCGCCCCAGCTCTGCCACAGACCCAGGCCCAGGCCAGCCGACCGGCTCTGCCCGTGCCCCCTTCCCAGGATACACAAAAACAAGCCCCACACACACGCCTAACTCCAGCAGGGAAGCAGCTGCTCACTCTCCCAGGATGCTGGTGCGTTTGTCTGTGCAGCCTGGAGCAACCGCGTTCGCACTCTCCCCTGCGAGCTTGGGCTCAGCCACACCCTAGCCGGGCCTGTGGTTGTCTGTGCAGCCTGGAGCAACCGCGTTCGCACTCTCCCCTGAGAGCTTGGGCTCAGCCACACCCTAGCCGGGCCTGTGGCTCCAGCAAGAGGCTCGTTCTCCTGAACACGTGGGTGGGCTCCGTGGCCAGGAAGCTCACCTGTGTCATGGGGCCGCACCTGCTGGGCAGGCTGATGACGGCTGCCTGGTCTCCATGGGCTGCTGGTCTTCATTTCTGTTGATGCTGCTTTTAGAACCTCAGCCTCGGGGTAAGGAGAGCATCTCAAACACGGTGGCCCAGGCTGAAGGCTCAGGACGGCTGGGTCCCCGCCTGTGCTGGGCGCTCATTGGAATCAGTGAGGGGCAGGTGGTGTGTTGCCACCCTCCCCTCCTCCTGAGCCTGGGCTCTGCCTCTGGGCTTCCTGCCTCCCGCCTAACCCCTACCGCACTGCTCTTGTCTCCACAGATGGATCATGACCCCAGGAACCCCGTGTACATCGCCACCCAGGGACCACTGCCTGCCACCGTGGCCGACTTTTGGCAGGTAAACTTTCTTAAATTAAAATCTCTCTTTCTGAAAAGAAGATCTCAATAAATTGGTCATGAATTACATCTTGAATTTGATAAAGCCAGTCAAACTCACTTACAAATGTTCATCAAATGTCACTTATGTTGGAATTTGAGTCCGTTCATATCTCTTATTGTCAATCTTTTGTTTTCCAAAACCTGAGTATGAACAGATCCCCTTTGGGAGATTTAATGCCCTCAAGATCATTACTTTGCATGTCATAAAGTAGCCAGGATGAAATCAGTGTTCACGTTATTACAGGCTACTGTGCCTGTCGTCCATGGCGTCCGTCTTACCATGCTCACCGCGGGCACCCCCGTGTGGTTTATCACCCTCTCCTGGAGTCCCCGTAGTGCATCTAAAGGCTGGGCACTGCTTCTCTATGCGGCAAAAGCCCAGGTCACACAGATGGCGGCACAGATGTGGGGCTGATGTGGACATCAGCAGATAGAGAAACACGCAGAGGGCAGGTGGAGTCTTCCCCCCCCGCCCCCCGCTCACCAGCCACGTGACAAAGCTGAGCACGATTGGGCTCTGGAACGTGGCCGGGAGTTGCCGCAGGCGCGCAGGGGTGTCTTCAGCAACAGCAACAGGCGCCAGCTGCGCATCAGGCACAGAAGCCATCCCTGAGCCTGGCGGGGAAGATGCCTAAGAGGTGAGCCGGGACAAAGGTGGGATGTGACAGGTCACCCACGAGGTGAAATCCAGGCAGGGAGGGGCCTGTCACAGCCGCGACGCCGACGCGGGGACCAGGCTGCAGCCTCCTGATGACCCACAGCGTGGGCACCCGGGCAGCACCACGGTGAGACATTCCTCATGTAGCGGCTCATCAGAGTCAGCAGATTCACCTCTGCTCCAGGCTCTTCCGATTCCCTTTCCCAGCTTTCCCGTCAGCCTCGCATACTCTGACTACAGGAAGGAGAGCCTCTTCCCTCCGCCCTCGAGAACAGTCTCTGCAAAGTCAGGAACAGTCCGGGGTTTTCAAGGGCCTCTGAGCGCCCTTGTATTGTGAGCATTTGAATCCTCGGGTGCCATCGTTCCATTTTGTGGGCAAGGCACGTGGGTACTGGAGAGAGGGCATCACCTGCCCAGGACAGCTCGGATGAAGCCAGGGTTTGAAACACGTTGGTATGACCTGGCCGCCCGTGTCTTCACGCTATTGAAGAAAAAACAAAACTAACCTGCATCTGTGTGTCATTGTTGAAGCTTGTAATCCCAGCATGGCACAGCAAACCTGTGGTGCTTGGATGGGTTTGGAGGCTCTTGGTCCTGGCACCCTGGAGTACGTGGGTCCCTCCTCATCACAGCGGGGGACTCGCCCAGCCCAGCAAGACACGCCTGTCCCAGGGAAGACAGCACCCTGGGGTGATCATTTCAGGACAGTTTCGTGGGAGGAAACTCTTCCTTGCCTGGCACACACCTGCCTTCCAGAAGTGTGGACCCATCCGTCCCAGCACTGCCAGTACAACGGAGCCCCAGGGCCTACCCAGGGATGCCCCCTGCTGCACACACTCAGCTGGGCTTCCCAGAGAAAGGGACAGAGTGTTCCGAATTGGAGGGTGGGCAGGGAATACCCACGGAGTCCCAAGACCACCGAGTTTTCATCCACCTCAACCCGTTACCCAAATGTGCTTATTTATGTGTGGCATGGAATGCCCCCAGATACGTGTTCTTTCATCTTATTCAATGTTAAGGTTCTGTCTGCCCTCCCTAGCTTAGCAGAATACAGTCTGCAAACACCGGTCTTTGAAGCCTCCCAAGGAAGGCCGAACTTCGTTAAGCCCAGGGTAACGTGCATTTTGAAGGACAAAGCTGGATGTGAAACATGCAGTTGGTGGTGACGAAGTCAGCAGGCTGAGGGGGAGTGAGCGTCTCCTCCCGAAACCCCCGTCTGGACCTTTCCCTGATGCCAACCAAGGATCCGGACACAGACCGAAGGTTATGGTCCCAAAGCCCCTTCCTTTTATCTCTGGCTGTTGAGTGCTGGTCTGAGACTCCTCCTTGGGGTGGGTCCACAGGTGTTTCTTTTCTGTCAGTAATCAGCAAACTCCAGGAAGAAAGCGTGAGAGTGAACGTGGGGTTAAGTGAGAAAGGCCGTGATGGGAAAGACAGCCGTGTCTGCCCCAGGCCCCTGCGCTCCTCGGGGCCAGAAGCGTCCCCCTCATCTCCAATCCCTGTCACGCAGCCTTTCCCCACCATGGATCTGTGTCGGGGTCCAAATTTCCCTCCTCTTGGAAGGACTTGGAGCTCGTCCTGGCCTGTGTGACCTCACTGTAACGTGACCACACCTGCAAAGACCCTATTTCCACATAAGACACATTCCTGCATTCCAGGTGGACACAGATTTGGGGGTGCATTATTCTACCCAGTACAATGGCTAAGAAGAAAGAAGACCCTTTCCAAGCAACTCATTGGCACCCACATGACCTGAGGATGAGTCAGGGGCCGTGGCAGGAGGTCACTGGGAGGCTGGGAGGCAGAGGAGGAGAAGCAGAGGAGCCGGGAGAGCCACTAGGTCTTCAGCAAGAAATGCTGCACGGGGGCCCATGGGTCCAGAGAGGAGGCTGGGAGAGGAGCTCGGGGAAGTCCCCTCAGGGACCCCAGAGAATGGAGGCCACTCCAAGTGTGCCAGCCTCTTCCCCAGTGTTGAGAGTTACCAACCACCCTAAGTAAATCTCAACACCCCAGCACAGCACCATGAGGCCCCATCAGCCCAACTTCCGGCACCTCCCGGCACCTCTCCCTCCCGGGGGCCCACAGCGTCTCTGTCTGCGCTGCTGCAGCCGTGAGCAAAGCCCGGAATGTTTAGGGAAATCCACAGAGGGTCGCCCCTCGCCACACACCGGCACTTTCCTGCGCTAAACCAGCTCTATACGTACACTGGAGGCATTTCAAGAGTTTGATTTCCAAAACTTTGACTTACATCAAGAGATCCTAAAAACGAATTCATTACCTAAAGGAAGACGTGCCTCGAATGAATCCCTTGCCTGCCCTCCAAGCCATTCGGCCGAGTTCTGGTCCTTACGGCATCTGAGGGGCCTGTGGAAGTCTGAGTTACAGTTCAGAGAGCAGTGTCACTAGTGAGCAGTAAACTGGACCACAAACAAAGCACACCTTACGGAAAGAACACCCATTTTGGGGTGAGGGTGTCATTTTGTCATAGAAATACTTTTTATGGGCCGGGCGCGGTGGCTCAAGCCTGTAATCCCAGCACTTTAGGAGTCTGAGGCGGGTGGATCACGAGGTTAAGAGATCGAGACCATCCTGGTCAACAAGGTGAAACCCCATCTCTACTAAAGATACAAAAATCAGCTGGGCATGGTGGCGCGTGCCTGTAATCCCAGCCACTCAGGAGGCTGAGGCAGGTGGATCATGAGGTCAAAAGATCGAGACCATCCTGGTCAACATGGTGAAACCCCATCTCTACTAAAGATACAAAAATCAGCTGGGCATGGTGGCGCGTGCCTGTGATCCCAGCTACTCAGGAGGCTGAGGCAGGAGAATTGCCTGAACTCAGGAGGCAGAGGTTGCAGTGAGCTGAGATCGCGCCATTGCACTCCAGCCTGGGTAACAAGAGCGAAACTCCGTCTCAAAAAAAAAAAATACTTTTTATACGTGTGGAATAATTTTAAAGGAAGAATGGAAAGAAAAAAGATGAATGGTACAAGCTTGTGCTACATTGTTTGAAGTCAGATCAAGATGTTAGAAAGAAACATCTCCACTCTCCTCTCTGCTGGTCATTCTGGGATCGCATCTGGAATATGCTCTTCATCCTGGGATCACAAATTCGAGAAGGGCGCTGACATTCAAAACACAAAAGGAAAACAAGCCAGTCTGGTGGAAACAGCCAGCGGGGTGAGAGTTTTGGAAATCACGGCAGCAAATACCGGAGGTGCAGAAGAACCGGTTTGGGGAAGAGGTGGGAAAAGCCGTCCTCCCCACAGAGCGCCACCCACAAGCTCCCTCTCCCATCCACGCGCTGTCAGCCCAGACATCACGCAGGAACTGGCCTCAGCTGGCGTCTGGGCTGTGTGGTATATAGCACCTTTTCTAAACAATCCTGAGGCTATTCTTTAGATCTCAAGGAGGGTTCATCATATTTGAATAAATTTAAAATTAGGAACATGAGTCTGGCTTTGTGAGGTTTTGCTCTTCTGTTCAGTGCTTCTAAATAAGGAGCCTAACGCCTTGTACCCAGCCTCTGACACCCCGAGGCGCTGAGCGTCTGCTGCTGTCCACACGCTGCCTGGGGAGGCTGAATATCCGGAACGAAGGCGAGAGGAGAAGGTGCCCCTTGTCCACTCCTCGGTCCCCGCGGCCCTGGGTACAGTCAGAGAGCCTTTCTCTAGGTCTATTTTAATCTACAAAGACGCCTCCCACCTGTCAAATGGAGCCACCTTGAGTGAAAGACAGACACACACCCGTGCAGAAGGGGACATCCGAGTGCAGGCTGGCATCAGGAAAGCAGGCTGGGAAGAAAGGAAGCCACATCTGTTGAGCTCTTTGGTGTCACACCCAGGGCAGGCACCCTCCCTAAGGGACCTCATTTGGCCGAGCCACTGACCCTGCCGTGAGGCCATTGCAAGCCCCTCATTCCACCTACATGTGGTCTCAGAGGTGTCAGTCACAGAGACAGGAAGTAGAGGGGCAGTGGCCGGAGGCTCAGGGAGGGGACTGTGGGCTTGGTGGGGCCACAGTTTCCATCTGGGAGGATGAAAGTGCTCTGAGGATCGTGGAGAAGGTGACGTTCCACAGCGATGGAAGGCCCTTACTGCCGCTGCACTCTACACTCACAAATGGTAAATTCATGTGATGGATATTGCATTACAGTTAACATAGACATATACAGAGCCCAATTCTAGCCAGGATGAAGCTGGGGCCCAGAGAGCCTAAGGACCCAGCCAGGTCCACACGGCTGGGGGAGCCCATTCTAGACCCAGACACGGGGAGCGCCAGGGTGTCTCTGCCACACACACTGCCTGCCAGTGAAGAAGGCACCATGATGGGGCAGGGGTCATTCACGAACACGTCTCCGTAAACAGGAAAGAGAGAAAGACCCAGCTGCGGTGAAGTTGGCATTTCCCGAGCAGGCATTGTTTACAAAAATACACCTGTGCTTAGTCTCAAGGCACCGAATAGGTGAAAGTCGGACTCAGACACTGGAGATAAAGCGACGCTTTCTCCGGGTCCTGGGACCTCCCCATAGGGAAGCGAGGTCTGCTGCTTCTCAGGAACGGGGCACCACAGCATACCCAGGCCAGCCATGTCCTGTGTGCACAGGATGCCGTCACAGAGAAGCCCCTGCAGGCAGGACTGTAGCTGGAGGGTCAGGACTGCTGGGGAGGCAGGGGAAGAGAGCGGGCAACAACCACCTCCCTGCAACCCGTTGCCTTCCACCACACCCAGTACCACATGGCTCACATCAACCAAGGCAAGTCGGCCACCCGCCACCCCTCCTTGCCTTCTTTTAGAAAGAGCTGCAGAATTATGTGCTCTTCTTGCAGAGGTAGCCTCTGTGTGTCACCTCCAAGCACTGGCTGTGCCCGGGAGACAGACACAGTTGTTTCTAAGCCAGAAATGTAGGCAGTGTGGCCTGTCGGGATCAGGTGCAGAGTGGGTGGCTGCAGACATGACGTGGAGGGTCAGGGCGCTGGAGCCCTGGCGCTGGGCAGCCACTGTGGGAACTGGAGCCCTGGCGCTGGGCAGCCACTGTGGGAACTGGTTTCTCACCTGGGAAGCTCAGCCAAGCGGAAGACTCGAGCATCTCACCTTGCCTCACCTGTCTGACCAACAGGCTGCCTTTCAGGACAGAATAGACACGAAGCAGCTCCCCCGACCCCCAGGGAGCTTGCAAAGCACTCGCTGAAGTCAGCAGGTGTCCCACTGGCATCACAGGTGTGAGACTCTTATTACCCATCAACATTTTACCAAGAAAAAGGTGCACTATCACTTTCTGAAGTGTTCCGCTGGGGGATACGTTTTCTCATTTCCAAATGGACGGACTTGACGTGGACACAGCCTTCTGTTATTTGGCATCCATAGACCATAGTTCTTACGATGGTTAAAAAAATCCTGAACTTGGAACTGCGGACGACCCAAAGAATTTAAAGGTGTTTCTTTCCAAACTGCTTGCCAGCCACTGGTGGCAATGCCAAAATGCAGAAGAATGACAGTTGAGAGCTGACTGGCACCAGGCAGGGGTGCCCACCACGGGCACCAGTGGCTCGTCTGTCTTTCTGCCTGTCTTGTCTACTTGTCTGCCTGTCCACCTGCCTGTCTCTCTGCCTGCCTGTCTGTCTGTCTGTATCTACCTGCCTGTCTGTCTGCCTGTCTGCCTGTCTGTCTGTCATCTGCCTGTCTTGTCTGCCTGTCTGTCTGCCTGTCTGCCTATCTTGTTTGCCCATCTGCCTGTCTGCCTGTCATCTGCCTGTCTGATGTGTCAGCCACTGCAGTGGTCCAGGCAGGGGCAGTTGGGAAGCAGGCCTGGACTCTGCACCATGCACTGTCTCTGGGCATCTTTCTTGATCAGCCCAGGATGACCACTGTGGGCATTGCCATCAGCACCACCAACAACCAAACCTCAGAGCATCCAGAGATGACCCTGGCCTGGCCTCAGTGGAGGGATGGTCCCACACCACTTGATTTTTAAAACGTTTAAATCCTCCAAAGATGGCATCTGCTCAGCCTGAGCTGGTTCATGGCCCCCAGCAACTCAAAGCCATTTTCAGCCTCCTCAGCATGTGGGCAGCAGGGCCCTGAGTGTCGAGACGGACTGGCCTCCAGCAGCAGGGGCACTGAGTGCAGGACAGACCCGGCGTCCAGCAGCCGGGTCCCTGAGTGTCAGGACAGACCCGGCGTCCAGCAACAGGGGCCCTGAGTGTCCAGGACAGTCCCGGCGTCCAGCAGCGGGGCCCTGAGTGTCCAGGACAGACCCGGCGTCCAGCAACAGGGGCCCTGAGTGTCACCTCAAGCACTGGCTGTGCCCGGGAGACAGACACACACAGTTGTTTCTAAGCCAGAAATGTAGGCAGTGTGGCCTGTCGGGATCAGGTGCAGAGTGGGTGGCTGCAGACATGACGTGGAGGGTCAGGCGCTGGAGCCCTGGCGCTGGGCAGCCACTGTGGGAACTGGAGCCCTGGCGCTGGGCAGCCACTGTGGGAACTGGTTTCTCACCTGGGAAGCTCAGCCAAGCGGAAGACTCGAGCATCTCACCTTGCCTCACCTGTCTGACCAACAGGCTGCCTTTCAGGACAGAATAGACACAAGCAGCTCCCCGACCCCCAGGAGCTTGCAAAGCACTCGCTGAAGTCAGCAGGTGTCCCACTGGCATCACAGGTGTGAGACTCTTATTACCCATCAACATTTTACCAAGAAAAGGTGCACTATCACTTTCTGAAGTGTTCCGCTGGGGATCGTTTTCTCATTTCCAAATGGACGGACTTGGCGTGGACACAGCCTTCTGTTATTTGGCATCCATAGACCATAGTTCTTACGATGGTTAAAAAAATCCTGAACTTGGAACTGCGGACGACCCAAAGAATTTAAAGGTGTTTCTTTCCAAACTGCTTGCCAGCCACTGGTGGCAATGCCAAAATGCAGAAGAATGACAGTTGAGAGCTGACTGGCACCAGGCAGGGGTGCCCACCACGGGCACCAGTGGCTCGTCTGTCTGTCTTTCTGCCTGTCTTGTCTACTTGTCTGCCTGTCCACCTGCCTGTCTCTCTGCCTGCCTGTCTGTCTGTCTGTATCTACCTGCCTGTCTGTCTGCCTGTCTGCCTGTCTGTCTGTCATCTGCCTGTCTTGTCTGCCTGTCTGTCTGCCTGTCTGCCTATCTTGTTTGCCCATCTGCCTGTCTGCCTGTCATCTGCCTGTCTGATGTGTCAGCCACTGCAGTGGTCCAGGCAGGGGCAGTTGGGAAGACGGCAGGCCTGGACTCTGCACCATGCACTGTCTCTGGGCATCTTTCTTGATCAGCCCAGGATGACCACTGTGGGCATTGCCATCAGCACCACCAACAACCAAACCTCAGAGCATCCAGAGATGACCCTGGCCTGGCCTCAGTGGAGGGGATGGTCCCACACCACTTGATTTTTAAAAACGTTTAAATCCTCCAAAGATGGCATCTGCTCAGCCTGAGCTGGTTCATGGCCCCCAGCAACTCAAAGCCATTTTCAGCCTCCCTCAGCATGTGGGCAGCAGGGCCCTGAGTGTCGAAGACGGACTGGCCTCCAGCAGCAGGGGCACTGAGTGCGCAGGACAGACCCGGCGTCCAGCAGCCGGGTCCCTGAGTGTCCAGGACAGACCCGGCGTCCAGCAACAGGGGCCCTGAGTGTCCAGGACAGTCCCGGCGTCCAGCAGCGGGGGCCCTGAGTGTCCAGGACAGACCCGGCGTCCAGCAACAGGGGCCCTGAGTGTCCAGGACAGACCTGGGGTCCAGCAACAGGGGCCCTGAGTGTCCAGGACAGACCCGGCGTCCAGCAACAGGGGCCCTGAGTGTCCAGGTCAGACCCGGCGTCCAGCAACAGGGGCCCTGAGTGTCCAGGACAGTCGGCGTCCAGCAACAGGGGCCCTGAGTGTCCAGGTCAGACCTGGGCGTCCAGCAACAGGGGCCCTGAGTGTCCAGGACAGACCTGGGGTCCAGCAGCGGGTGCACTGAGTGTCCAG
The DNA here is from genome assembly GCA_021498475.1 of Saguinus midas. Classification (NCBI taxonomy): domain Eukaryota; kingdom Metazoa; phylum Chordata; class Mammalia; order Primates; family Cebidae; genus Saguinus; species Saguinus midas. The sequence goes on along the minus strand of CM038400.1, from coordinate 114,241,714 downwards.
GACAGACCTGGGGTCCAGCAACAGGGGCCCTGAGTGTCCAGGACAGACCCGGCGTCCAGCAACGGGGGCCCTGAGTGTCCAGGACAGACCCGGCGTCCAGCAACAGGGGCCCTGAGTGTCCAGGACAGACCCGGCGTCCAGCAACGGGGGCCCTAAGTGTCCAGGACAGACCTGGGGTCCAGCAGCAGGGGCCCTGAGTGTCAGGACAGACCCGGCGTCCAGCAACAGGGGCCCTGAGTGTCCAGGTCAGACCCGGCGTCCAGCAACAGGGGCCCTGAGTGTCCAGGACAGTCCCGGCGTCCAGCAACAGGGGCCCTGAGTGTCCAGGTCAGACCCGGCGTCCAGCAACAGGGGCCCTGAGTGTCCAGGACAGACCTGGGGTCCAGCAGCGGGTGCACTGAGTGTCCAGGACAGACCTGGGGTCCAGCAACAGGGGCCCTGAGTGTCCAGGACAGACCCAGCGTCCAGCAGGGGCCCTGAGTGTCCAGGACAGACCCGGCGTCCAGCAACAGGGGCCCTGAGTGTCCAGGTCAGACCAGCGTCCAGCAACAGGGGCCCTAAGTGTCCAGGACAGACCTGGGGTCCAGCGGGTGCACTGAGTGTCCAGGACAGACCCGGCGTCCAACAGCAGGGGCCCTGAGTGTCAGGACAGACCAGCGTCCAGCAGCGGGGCCCTGAGTGTCCAGGACAGACCCGGCGTCCAGCATCAGGGGCCCTGAGTGTCCAGGACAGACCCGGCGTCCAGCAACGGGGGCCCTGAGTGTCCAGGACAGACCCGGCGTCCAGCAGGGGCCCTGAGTGTCCAGGACAGTCGGCGTCCAGCAACGGGGCCCTGAGTGTCCAGGACAGACCCGGCGTCCAGCAGGGGCCCTGAGTGTCAGGACAGACCCGGCGTCCAGCAACGGGGCCCTGAGTGTCCAGGACAGACCCGGCGTCCAGCAGGGGCCCTGAGTGTCCAGGACAGACCTGGGGTCCAGCAACGGGGCCCTGAGTGTCCAGGACAGACCGGCGTCCAACAGCAGGGGCCCTGAGTGTCCAGGACAGTCGGCGTCCAGCAGCGGGGCCCTGAGTGTCCAGGACAGACCCGGCGTCCAGCAACAGGGGCCCTAGTGTCCAGGACAGACCGGGGTCCAGCAGCGGGTGCACTGAGTGTCCAGGACAGACCGGCGTCCAGCAACAGGGGCCCTGAGTGTCCAGGACAGACCAGCGTCCAGCAACAGGGGCCCTGAGTGTCCAGGACAGACCCGGCGTCCAGCAACAGGGGCCCTGAGTGTCCAGGACAGACCTGGGGTCCAGCAACAGGGGCCCTGAGTGTCCAGGACAGACCAGCGTCCAGCAACGGGGCCCTGAGTGTCAGGACAGACCCGGCGTCCAGCAGGGGCCCTGAGTGTCAGGACAGACCTGGGGTCCAGCAACAGGGGCCCTGAGTGTCCAGGACAGACCCGGCGTCAACAGCAGGGGCCCTGAGTGTCAGGACAGACCCGGCGTCCAGCAACAGGGGCCCTGAGTGTCCAGGACAGACCTGGCGTCCAACAGCAGGGGCCCTGAGTGTCAGGACAGACCGGCATCCAGCAGGGGCCCTGAGTGTCAGGACAGACCCGGCGTCCAGCAACAGGGGCCCTGAGTGTCCAGGACAGACCTGGGGTCCAGCAGCGGGTGCACTGAGTGTCCAGGACAGACCTGGCGTCCAGCAGCGGGTCCCTGAGTGTCCAGGACAGACCGGCGTCCAGCAGGGGCCCTGAGTGTCCAGGACAGACCCGGCGTCCAGCAGCGGGGCCCTGAGTGTCAGGACAGACCGGCGTCCAGCAACAGGGGCCCTGAGTGTCCAGGACAGACCCGGCGTCCAGCAACGGGGCCCTGAGTGTCAGGACAGACCCGGCGTCCAGCAGCGGGGCATCAGTGTCCAGGACAGACCCGGCGTCCAGCAACAGGGGCCCTGAGTGTCAGGACAGACCTGGGGTCCAGCAGCGGGTGCACTGAGTGTCCAGGACAGACCGGCGTCCAGCAGGGGCCCTGAGTGTCCAGGACAGTCGGCGTCCAGCAACAGGGGCCCTGAGTGTCCAGGACAGACCCGGCGTCCAGCAGGGGCCCTGAGTGTCAGGACAGACCCGGCGTCCAGCAACAGGGGCCCTGAGTGTCAGGACAGACCGGCGTCCAGCAACAGGGGCCCTGAGTGTCCAGGTCAGACCAGGGGTCCAGCAGCGGGGCCCTGGTGTCCAGGACAGACCCGGCGTCCAGCAACGGGGCCCTGAGTGTCCAGGACAGACCCAGCGTCCAGCAGCGGGGCCCTGAGTGTCCAGGACAGACCCGGCGTCCAGCAACGGGGCCCTGAGTGTCAGGACAGACCCGGCGTCCAGCAACAGGGGCCCTGAGTGTCCAGGACAGACCGGCGTCCAGCAGCGGGGCCCTGAGTGTCCAGGACAGTCGGCGTCCAGCAACAGGGGCCCTGAGTGTCCAGGTCAGACCGGCGTCCAGCAACAGGGGCCCTGAGTGTCCAGGACAGACCCGGCATCCAGCAACGGGGCCCTGGTGTCCAGGACAGACCCGGCGTCCAGCAACGGGGCCCTGAGTGTCCAGGACAGACCCAGCGTCCAGCAGCGGGGCCCTGAGTGTCCAGGACAGACCCGGCGTCCAGCAACGGGGCCCTGAGTGTCAGGACAGACCCGGCGTCCAGCAACAGGGGCCCTGAGTGTCCAGGACAGACCGGCGTCCAGCAGCGGGGCCCTGAGTGTCCAGGACAGTCGGCGTCCAGCAACAGGGGCCCTGAGTGTCCAGGTCAGACCGGCGTCCAGCAACAGGGGCCCTGAGTGTCCAGGACAGACCCGGCATCCAGCAACAGGGGCCCTGAGTGTCCAGGTCAGACCTGGGGTCCAGCAGCGGGTGCACTGAGTGTCCAGGACAGACCCCGCATCCAGCAGCCTCTCTTTTCTCACCAGACAAGTGCAGCCCGGGGCCACAGTGTCTGCTCTAGGTCCGTGGTTACCTTAAGTGGCTGCCAGAGCACTAGAATGTTCCCCAGTCCTTGCGGCTCCCTAGTTGGGTGAAGACTCAGGCCTGGTCATCATTCTGTTCACCCCCGGACGGTGACTGATGGGAGAGGGAACATCTCCCACTCACTGACTCCAGTGGTGGGAGATCCGGGAGGTTGGCAGAGGAAGTGACTTCAGAACCCGCTGCCTCACCGACGGGTTGATTTTAAGGCGCTACTTGGTTAAAGGGAAACATATGAATTGTGTTAATTCTTAGTTAATTTCTTAGGAAACCTTGATTTTCGTTTCCGTGATTGATGGGTGCTTCAACATATGCCCTCAATTTTCGAGGACACTGTTATATTTCAAATGTCTGGTCTTGCTGGATTTTTTTCTATGCATAAATTCACACACCTTTAAAGGTGAAAGAAACTGTTTCTCACATTACGTTATCTACATTTGGGGTTTGAAACCTGTGACCTCGAAGCTTGTCCATGGTTCCGCTTGGGGCAGTGCAAAGATGGCCGGTCGGTCTCTCACCACACACATGCGGGATTTAAAGTGGGACTCTAGTAGGACGGGTCCTGAGTTTCCTTCCTGACTGCTTCTAACGGCTCCCAGCGGGCTCTGCTGCTCCTGTCTGTGCATGATGGTTCCCAGCCTCCGCCCAGCTCCTCCCTCCCTGCTCCTCTCTTCTCCCCCTTTCTTCCTCCCTTGCTTTACAACTGGATGTGAAGCATTTGTGTCAGGTCCTGATCTGGAAAAGGCCGCCAAGTCCAGCAGCTCCCCGGAAGGAGACCAAGCATGTGTTCAACTGGTCCTGATCTGGAAAAGGCCGCCAAGTCCAGCAGCTCCCCCGAAGGAGACCAAGCATGTGTTCAACTGGTCCTGATCTGGAAAAGGCCGCCAAGTCCAGCAGCTCCCCCGAAGGAGACCAAGCATGTGTTCAACTGGTCCTGATCTGGAAAAGGCCTCCAAGTCCAGCAGCTCCCGAAGGAGACCAAGCATGTGTTCAACTGGTCCTGATCTGGAAAAAGGCCAAGTCCAGCAGCTCCCGAAGGAGACCAAGCATGTGTTCAACTGGTCCTGATCTGGAAAAAGGCCAAGTCCAGCAGCTCCCGAAGGAGACCAAGACTGGTCCTGATCTGGAAAAGGCCTCCAAGTCCAGCAGCTCCCCGGAAGGAGACCAAGCATGTGTTCAACTGGGAACATGAGCACAGGCGGAGGCCACAGTGAGTCTTGGTGTCGGCTGACGCCTGTGCCAGTGACTTCCTGTGCAGCTCCAATGCCTGAACACAGAGGCACCTACAGGGGCACACAAAGGCTGGGTGGAGAGGAAGTCCATGTGGGGGAGTGCATTCCCACCGTGGGAACCCCTCCGCGGCAGGGCAGCCACCCCACTCCACACAGGGTCTGTTTGCTCACAGGCAGGCTGAATCTTTCCCAGAGAGTGCGAACCTGACTTCAGGGGAGTGGCATGTCCTTCTCATTCAGAGGTTGCTGCAGCTGCTCCTCAGCCCTCGGACAGGAGTGCAGGAGTCAATCGGACAGTGCATGGGGGCGTCCTCCCGCTGCTCCCATGGCAGCCTTTCCGTCAACACTGCTGACGTGTGGTGGGGGGGCTACGTCACCTCACCATGTCATCCCCAAAGGAATCCCACACTGACAGATTTGTTTACTAAAAACAAAAAGCCAGATAGATGCACAATGAGTTGGGCATAGACAGAATCACAGAGGCTTCGTCGCCCCACACTGGGTTATATTACCACGTCCAAAGGCGCGCCTCATGGCCCGGAGCCCGTGACTCACTCACGGCACCAGAGCCACAAAGGCTGAAATTTCATTTCTTTATTTTATTATTATTTTTAGATGGAGTCTGGGTCTGCTGCCAGGCTGGAGTGCAGTGGTGTGATCTCAGCTCACCGCAACCTCCACCTCCCTTGTTCAAGCAATTCTCCTGCCTCAGCTTCCCAAGTAGCTGGGATTACAGGCTTTCCACCACCACACCCAGCTCATTTTGTATTTTTAGTAGAAACAAGGTTTTGCCATGTTGGCCAGGCTGGTCTAGAACTCCTGACCTCAAGCGATTCTCCTACCTCGGCCTCCCAAGTCGCTGGGACTGTACAGGTGCACACCACCACATCCAGCTCTAATGTTTCACTATTTCAGATTGATCATCTTCCCTATAATCAGGTCTTAGTGGGGCTTCAAAAGAGTTTTTTTTAATGGGTCTGTGTGTGTGTGCGTGTGTGTGTGTGTGCGTGGTGTGTATGTGTGTGTGTGCGTGTGTGTGCGTGGTGTGTGTGGTGTGTATGTATGTGTGTGGTGTGTATGTATGTGTGTGTGCGTGGTGTGTGTGTGTGCGTGGTGTGTGTGTGTGCGTGGTGTCCAGGACAGACCCGCGTCCAGCAGCGGGGCCCTGAGTGTCCAGGACAGACCCGGCGTCCAGCAGCGGGGCCCTGAGTGTCAGGACAGACCCGGCGTCCAGCAACAGGGCCCTGAGTGTCCAGGACAGACCCGCGTCCAGCAGCGGGGCCCTGAGTGTCCAGGACAGACCTGGGGTCCAGCAGCGGGGCCCTGAGTGTCCAGGACGGTGACTGATGGAGGGAACATCTCCCACTCAGACCCTGAGTCCAGCAACGGGGCCCTGAGTGTCCAGGACAGACCTGGGGTCCAGCAACAGGGCCCTGAGTGTCCAGGACAGACCTGGGGTCCAGCAACAGGGCCCTGAGTGTCCAGGACAGACCTGGGGTCCAGCAACAGGGGCCCTGAGTGTCCAGGACAAACCTTGATTTTCGCTTCCGTGATTGATGGGTGCTTCAACATATGCCTCAATTTTCCAGGACACTGTTATATTTCAGGACAGACCTGGGGTCCAGCAACAGGGGCCCTGAGTGTCAGGACAGACCCGGCGTCCAGCAACGGGGCCCTGAGTGTCCAGGACAGACCCGGCGTCCAGCAGCGGGGCCCTGAGTGTCAGGACAGACCCGGCGTCCAGCAACAGGGGCCCTGAGTGTCCAGGACAGACCTGGGGTCCAGCAACAGGGGCCCTGAGTGTCAGGACAGACCCGGCGTCCAGCAACAGGGGCCCTGAGTGTCAGGACAGACCCGGCGTCCAGCAGCGGGGCCCTGAGTGTCCAGGACAGACCCAGCTCCTCCAGCCCTGCATCTCTTCTCCCCTTTCTTCCTCCCTTGCTTTACAACCTGGGGTAAGCAGCGGGTGCACTGAGTGTCCAGGACAGACCTGGGGTCCAGCAGCCCCTGGTGTCCAGGACCAAGACCATGTGTTCAACTGGTCCTGATCAGGACAGACCGCCAAGTCCAGCAGCGGGGCCCTGAGTGTCAGGAGACCAAGCATCCAGCAACAGGGGTCCTGATCTGTCCAGGCCTCCAAGTCTAGCAGCTCCCCTAGTGTCCAGGACCAGACCCGGCGTCAAGCATGTGTTCATCAGTGTCCTGATCTGGACCAAGTCCAGCAGGGGCCCTGAGGAGACAGACCTGTGTTCAACTGGTGCACTGATCTGGACAGACCCGCGTCCAGCAGCTCCCCTGAGTGTCCAGGAGACCAAGCATGTCCAGCAACAGGGGCCCAAGTGTCCAGGACAGACCCGTCAGCAGTGAGTCTTGAGTGTCAGGACTGACGCCGGCCAGTGACTTCCAGGGCTCCAATGCCTGAACACAGAGGCACCAGCAACAGGGGCACACAAAGGCTGGGTGGAGAGGAAGTCCATGTGGGGGGTGCATTCCACACCGGAACCCTCCAGCAGGGGCTGAGTGTCAGGACAGACCCACTCCACACAGGGCCCTGTTTGCTCACAGGACAGGACCCGAATCTTTCCAGAGAGTGCGAACCTGACTTCAGGACAGACCCGGCATGTCCCAACAGAGGGCCCTGCAGTGTCCTCAGCCCTCGGACAGCGGGGCCCTGAGTGTCAATCGGACAGTGCATGGGGCGCCTCCGCTGCCCCATGGCAGTGTCCGTCAGACACCGGCGTCCAGCAACAGGGGCTGAGTGTCCAGGACAGACCATGTCATCCAGCAACAGGGGCCCTACACTGACAGATTTGTTTACCTGGGGTCCAAGCCAGATAGATGCACAATGAGTGTGGGACATAGACCCCGGAATCCAGCAGCCTCTTTTCTCACCACACTGGGTTATATTACCGGGGCCACAGTGTCTGCTCTACCGTGGTTACCTTAAGTGGCTGCCAGAGCACTAATGTTCACCAGAGCCACAAAGGCTGAAGATTTCAGGCCTGGTCATCATTCTATTATGACTGATGGGAGGGAACATCTGCTGACCCAGTGGTGGGAGATCCGGAGGTTGGCAGAGGAAGTGATCTCAGCTCACCGCAACCTCCACCTCCCTTGTTCAAGCAATTCTCCTGCCTCAGCTTCCTGCGTGCATGTTGGCCAGCACGCAGTTTTACCATGTTGGCCAGGATGGTCTCGATCTCTTGACCTCAAATGATCCACCCACCTCGGCCTCCCAAGTCGCTGGGATCTTGCTGGTGCACATAAACCACATCCCTTTTGAAAGAAACTGTTTCTCACATTCGTTATCTACATTTGGGGTTTGAAACCTGTGACCAAGCTTGTCCATGGTTCCGCTTGGGCAGTGCAAAGATGGCGGTCGGTCTCTCACCACACGTGCGTGGTGTGTGTGGTGTGTATGTGTGTGTGTGTGTGTGTGTGTGTGTGTGCGTGGTGTGTGTGGTGTGTGTGTGCGTGGTGTGTGTGTGCGTGGTGTGTGTGGTGTGTATGTGTGTGTGTGTGTTCTCCCTTGCTTTACAACTGGATGTGAAGCATTTGTGTCAGGTCCTGATCTGGAAAAGGCCGCCAAGTCCAGCAGCTCCCGGAAGGAGACCAAGCATGTGTGTGTGCGTGGTGTGATCTGTGAAAGGCCGCCAAGTCCAGCAGCTCCCCGGAAGGAGACCAAGCATGTGTTCAACTGGTCCTGATCTGGAAAAGGCCGCCAAGTCCAGCAGCTCCCCGAAGGAGACCAAGCATGTGTTCAACTGGTCCTGTGTGTGCATGTGTGTCCAGCAGCTGTGTGTGACCAAGCATGTGTGTGTGGTGTGGTCCTGATCTGGAAAAGGCCGCCAAGTCCAGCAGCTCCCCGGAAGGAGACCAAGCATGTGTTCAACTGGTCCTGATCTGTGTGTGTGTGCGTCAGCAGCTGTGTGTGAGATGTACATGTGTTCAACTGGTCCTGATCTGGAAAAGGCCTCCAAGTCCAGCAGCTCCCCGAAGGAGACCAAGCATGTGTTCAACTGGGAACATGAGCACAGGCGGGCCACAGTAGTCTGTGTGGTGTCGGCTGTGTGTGTGCCAGTGTATGTATGTGCAGCTGTGCCTGAACACAGAGGCACCTACAGGGGCACACAAAGGCTGGGTGGTGTGGGAAGTCCATGTAGTGCATGTGTCACCGTGGGTGCGTGTATGTGGCAGCCACCCCTCCACACAGGGTCTGTTTGCTCACAGGCAGGCTGAATCTTTCCCAGAGTGCGAACCTGACTTGTGTGTGAGTGGCATGTCCTTCTCATTCAGAGGTTGCTGCAGCTGCTCCTCAGCCCTCGGACAGGAGTGCAGGAGTCAATCGGACAGTGCATGGGGCGTCCTCCCGCTGCTCCCATGGCAGCCTTTCCGTCAACACTGCTGACGTGTGGTGGGGCTACGTCACCTCACCATGTCATCCCCAAAGGAATCCCACACTGACAGATTTGTTTACTAAAACAAAAGCCAGATAGATGCACAATGAGTTGGGCATAGACAGAATCTGTGTGTACGTGTGTGCACTGGTGTTATATTACCACGTCCAAAGG